>CM040824.1:37005857-37605857 GCA_022828995.1 Vimba vimba
TATATATATATATGTATGTATATATATATATATATATATATATATATATATATATATATATATGTGTGTGTGTGTGTATATATATGTGTATATATATATATATATGTATGTATATATATATATATATATATATATATATATATATATATATATATATATATATATAGATAGATACAGTGCTATGCATAAGTTTAGACACCCATACTAAAGTTGACTAAAAAGAGTAATAAAAAATCATCTTTTGGAAACTGAACTTAATGCCTTAATTTAAAAAATTAAGAAAAATCCAACCTTTAAGGACACCAATTTTCTTTGTGAATGAATAATGTATCGTAAATAAATAAATGTTCTTCCTTAAAATACAGGGTGCATAAGTTTGGACACCCCTATGTTAAATTCCCATAGAGGCAGGCAGATTTTTATTTTTAAGTATTTTTTTTTAAAAAAAAATTTTTAGGATACTATGCATCCTGATAAAGTTCCCTTGGCCTTTGGAATTAAAATAGCCCCACATCATCACATAGCCTTCACCATACCTAGAGATTGGCATGGGGTACTTTCCATAAGATCATCTCTCAATGCAAATCAAACTAGCTATTAGGCTAACTGAAATAAAACCATGCCAATATTAAGAACAGAGTTCTTCGGCTTCAAAGAAAACAGCACCTTAAAGGTGGTCGCACACCGGACGAGAAGCGCAGCGCCACGTCTTTAAAATTCGAACACATTCTGTATGAGTGTACACACACCGGATGAGAAGCACAGCGCGGTTCTATTCGGCGTCTGTCCGCGGCGCCCAGCAACGGCTCAGGACCTTGTTCAAAATCCTGCCGCGACAAAGAGCGCAGAAAAAAGTGTTCAGATCACAGACTCAGCAACTATTGTATTTAATTGTACAGTATAATCTTAACATAGTACAGACATTATCTCAATTCCATAATGTCCTTAAACATAATGATATTGCTGGCCATAAACTGAGAAAGTGCGTGTCCGGTGTGCGATACCTCGAGTTGTCATAAACGCGACGCGGCTATTATTTTACTAGTCATCATGGAATGGGAAACGTGACATTAACTGTTAACAGGGGATTTCTGTGTTCATATATTTAATAAGGGGTGATTATTAAAATTAAGAACCCCGTTTTCTTTACTCATCTTATTTTTGTAGCCTATTTGTATTTGCACTTGATTTTTTTATTCAAATCTGCTATCTGCATGACTTTATTGGCGCCAATGCAACAACAGGTTTAAGAGCTTTTCAGTTCTTCAGGAAACCTTCAGACAGTGTTTGGCTTCAGTTTGAAACCAGATAAACTTCACATGCTTGTCTTCCTTCACAAAAATTTGCCATAGATTGAGTACGCAAGAAGTAAAAATGCATGTTCCTTGTGTTTATCAATATCCTTATGTTTGTTGGGTAAAAAAGAAAAACTATATAAACAAAGTAAAAATTAATTTGACTGATAATTTGACTGATAATTAAGTCAAATTAATTTGACTTGTACACCATCTTCTATATATGTATGTATATATATATATATATATCTGGGCTTTACCTTTCTGTAAATCTACTGTGTATTGCAGTATGTTCCATTACAGATGAAATATATTCAGTCTGTTCTCGATCCATGAAATATGTTGAATATTACTTCTGTTTTAATTAGACTGTCTAATTTTCTGCTTCCAAAGGTTCTGGCGCAAGAGAGAATATGGGCCGACAGAACCTGATAACTGGAAACAAGAAGATCCTTCTGGAGAGAACTGCGCTAGTCTGGGAAATTGGGATGGTTACTTTAACAATCTTGCAAAGAGCAGAAAAAGTTTATCTGTGAAAAGAATTAACCATTTTCCCTCACTGATGAAAACTGAAAGAGGAAATGCTGTAAATACGCAGAGATTGAATATTAATGCTATTTCAATAATTATCTTTCATGGCGGCTCTTTAACTCTAGATCAGTGCTTAAATATTAATTTGCATGTATCAAGTTTAAAAACATTTAAAAACAAACAACGTTTTGCTTGCTCCTCAGTTTTTTAAGTGTTTTAATATTTTGACATCGATCTGCACTGTGCACTGATAGCTATTTAGATAAAGGACTGATTTTGCATGTTTATTCTCAATTTTAAAGTGCCCCAATGCTTTTTGAATATTACAAAAAATATATCAATTAAAACTTTCCAGCATACAGTTGTTTTTTTCACCAAATAAGAATGAAGATTTTTCAAATTATAAAAATATCAGCTTTAATGTACTTCTCAAAATAATAAAAACAGTCAACTGTCAAAAGAAGTATTTAAAAAAAAGTTTTCACTGAGACTGGCCATTAAGTCCACAAGACCATAGGGTGTTTTATTTGTCATTTTAGGATTCAGAAGGGTGTCTGTGAGCGTGAGTGAACCAATCAAAAAAAAAAAAAAAAAAAATTATTATATACAGTGGCTTCTCTTACTTTTCTGTGATATTTAATGCCAGTTTATAAGGAAGTGATGATTTTGTTCTCTTCAACTGAACCCACACAGCAAAATATTGTTGGCCCAGATCCGGGCCACATCTGGTACGCATTGGATCCACACATACCAGATCTGGGCCGTCACTATGTTGCTGTCTGGGAACAATCGATTCAAATCGATTAATCGCTATTATTTGCATCTAAGATAAAAGTTTTTGTTTATATATGTGTAAGGGAGGCAGGGATGAGAAACTGGATAAATAATTAAATAGTGGATAGGATAAATAGTTCACTTTGTGAGCTAACTTTGAACACTAAAATTGAGTATAAAAGGCATCAATTATTGAAGGCAGCAACCCTGAATGTCAAGCACAAAAACAATGCAAAGTTCAATCAATATTGAATATTACTTTCTTATAAAGTACAAAGAAAGCAAAAAAAAAAAAGAAAAAAAAAGACTGAAGTAATCTACTAAAAGTCAGTGCATTGAGCACTTCAGACTGAATAAATTGCAGAAGTTTAAAAACAATCCCTAACCATAATGTTTGAGGAAAATATCATTACATTACTGCTTTAAAAACAGCATAATGAATAAATCACTATCAATAGATGGCAGCTATACTGAGTAGCTATTTGAATATGCAAGCATTAGCTTGAAGTTATACAAAAGGACAATGACAAGATCTGTGTTGTGTGTGACACGTAAACTGCATTAATTGAACTTGTCATGCTATGATGATGATAACATTTAGACTGCAGTGCATGAACTCATTTTCGCGTTTGTTTTTTCCTCTATTCTCCACTAGCCTAAATGTCACTGTTGCAACAATCTTTACCTTTAACAGCATTTACCATCCGCTGACATCCATTAGAGTCAGTGAACGTACTGACATACTGATACCATGTCCCAAACACAGCGTGTGAGTGGAGTGACTGCATTTTCTCAAAGCGTTCTGCATGTGCAAAAATCCTTATTAATGTTAGAGCATATAAAACACTTGTTTTTGTCATACTTATTTTTTTCCCACAGGATACAATTTAACTTCTGAAGATATTTTAATGAACAAACTATTTTCAACTATTATTAAAATGTGTATACTTATATATAGTTTGTTGCATTACATGCTTCGCCCAATACTGGTAACTTTCCAGTATTGATATCACTAAATGACAGAGGCTGACAGAGGATCCAGGGGAGGTGGAGTCGCTACTTATATTTCATCTAATCTGAGTTCACAGCTAATTATTCCTGAGGTGAAACCTGAGCTTTTTGACGGCATCTTTGTTAAAGGCACACTGTGGAGAATTTGTGTTTTTGTTAAACAGCGACCCCTAGAGTCGCTGTGGAATACTTGCACTGTCGTAAATACTCCTCCACCCCCCTACCTCCCACCCTGTACACCGGTACCTGCGTCGGGCATGGAACAGGCACGCAGACTCCGAAGACATGATTATTGCAATTTATCATAATAGTTTGCAAATTGTGCTTGTTTATTTACAACCTCTACATTAGGCTTATTTATGTCCTGATATTTATGTGAGATATTGAAAACTGTTCTCATGATAATCGCAGGAATCAACGTCAACAGCGTGATAAATACACCTCACAACACCTGAGTTCAGCTGGCAAACTAGTTTGTGAGGCAAGCTAGGCAATAAAACATAACGCAAAAAACACGTAAGAGAACGAGTGTTTGTTGTCTGTTAACAGCTCTGATAATCGAAAGCTAGCTAGACATATGTGGAAATTATTGGACTAGTCTAATTATCAGCAATGGATGAATGAACAGCATGTAAAAAAATGACATACTACAAGCAAGCGCAACAACATACAACATAGAATGCAAACAAGTTTACAAATAAGAGATTTATTTACTGGCCACTTCATGCGTTTTCTCAGATAGCTATCAGATTTATCAAAACGATTCTATTTACACCTGGTCACATAAATGTGTTTTTAAAAAACGGATTTAAATCCGATCTTCAATTCTCTCAATTCAATTTATTGATCATCATCTAAAATTTAAAAAAATCAAAGACCGCAATAAGAGAGAGCAGTAACAGCCCTGGTAAGATCATTTCATTTCTTTACTTTTAATGATGATGATGATTGTGTGTTAAGCATCTGCGACTTACTTTCACTTTGATTTGCGATAGTTTGTACGTTGGCTTGATGAATTGATGCTCAGCTTCTCATCTGCGGTGATGCGTGTTCCAGCGCGTCTTCATATCTGGCAATAACATATAGCCTATAACACGCTCTCACACGTTTTTTTTATTATTATTTATTTTTTAGCATTTTTGGGAGGAGTACAATTTGCACATGTGGTTTCAATAACCAGATGCACACTTGTCCAGTTTCGTCTGGAATTACGTCATTGACCACCTCCTGAAGTGGTTTGAGCGATCGGATTCAAATCCGTCTTGAATGCGTTTCGGAGGGCATTTACACCTGTTTTTTTCACGATCGGATAGCTATCCCATCTGAGACAACGCATGAAGTGGCCAGGTCTAAACACAACAGCCCCCATGACAAAAACATACGCACGAAAGCCGAAAACAAACGCTGGTTGGCATCTCACGTCCATAGACAGTATATAAACGCTCACGTCCGAATTTGAGGAAGTGGTGGGGGAAGTGACGTATGCCGTAAAGCAGTCGAATTTTGTAGTTCTTTTTGTGGTCTGGTTACTACCCGAACCCCGAAGTTACATAGTGCCAGTAAAAGCGATACAGACCCCGTCAGGCTATGGCAGACGTGTCATTCAACCTATTGTAAGTCGATGTACCATCACAAGGGTCTTGGAAATATATTATGAAGGTTGAAAAGTTACACGGTGTGGCTTTAAGGTAACTCTTAATGCAAATAAACATTTGATAATAGGCAATATTTATCGACCACCTACATCTCCTAAACTAGAGTCTGTTAAGAACATTTTAGCTACGGTATCATTATTGGGAGACTCAAGAGAAATTATTCTGTTGGGGGATTTTAATTTAAATTGGAATGATTCTTCTACATTTACAGAACGTAATATGGTTAATGGTGCTAATTTGACTCAAATCATCACTGAGCCCAGTAGAGTCGGCTCTAACTCTAAATCTCTCATTGACTGGATTCTTGTTTCTCATCCAAACAGAATAATGACTTCTGGAGTTCTCTCTGACTGCTTTAGCGATCATTCCATTATCCATTGTATCTGGAAAATTGCAACTCCTCATCTTCCTCCTACATATATCAAGGTACGGGAAACTAAATTATTCAATAATAATCTATTTGTTAATGACCTTCAAAGGATAAATTGGGACAGGCTTTACTTAATTCCTGATGTTGAAGCTGCATGGGATTTTTTTTATACTGAAGTTGGGCTAGTTATTGACAGACATGCTCCATGGAAATCCATTAAGGTTAAAGGCCATCATCTGCCTTGGGTTAATGGTGATCTTATTAATCTTTTTAAAAAGAGGGATGGGGCCTGGGTTAAACAACCATACACAACTGCCTGATGACTGGGAGAAATACAAACGATTACGAAATCTATGTACAGCTCAAACAAGAAATGCTAAAGCCAATTATTACCGAGATAGCCTGTCAAATGATCTAAGTAACCCAAAGCAATTTACCCTAGTTGGTAAATCCAATAATACTTCAAATAATATGATAATTAATAATGAAATAACTAATGATCCAGCCGTGATTTCCAATGCCTTTAGTTTGCTTTTTTCCTCAAACACCGCTTGTTCAACCTCCTGTTTTTCACGCAGACCCGTGTCTTAACAGCCAACCCTGCGGTAGTTCTTTCAAATTTAGACAGGTCAGATCAACGGATGTTCAACAGGCTATTAATAAGCTTTCCAATAGCAGTGGTCGTGGCCCTGATGGCCTTGAGGGCAAGTTTATTAAACTTGCCTCGCATGTACTAGCACCCCCACTGGCTGTGCTTTTTAACATGTCATTTGATACCTGTGAAGTGCCCCTCGCTTGGAAATGTACTAAAGTCATTCCTTTGCACAAAGGTGGAGACTTACAAATTCTGAACAATTATAGGCCAATATCAATAATTAATAGTGTGGTTAAAGTCTTTGAGAAAATAATTTTTAATCAATTATCTGATTATCTATCTGATAATAATTTACTCACTCAATGCCAATCAGGTTTCAGAAAATACTTCACTACCACTGCTCTCTTAAAACTCTCTAATGATATATTTCCTAGTTTTGATGACAATCTGTGTACCGGTGCCATTTTCTTAGATCTCTCCAAAGCGTTCGATTTAGTTGATCACTATCTTCTATTGGATAAATTGCATGCTATTGGCCTCTCGAGATCATCTTTACTCTGGTTTAATTGTTATTTTCATCATCGTCGTCAGGGTGTGTCCTACAGGGGTTGTCAGTCTGATTATACAGGCATAGTGAAAGGCATCCCTCAAGGTTCTTCTCTGGGACCTTTATTATTTTCTATCCTTATTAATGATATGCCCTTATGCTGTACAGACTGTAATATTCATCTTTATGCCGATGATACAGTCATTTACTGTAGTAAACCATCTCCGGGATAAACCTCTCTTTACAGCACGACTTCAATTCTGTACAGCAGTGGCTATTGGCTAATAAACTTCTCCTACTCTTTATTGTTCCATAGAAAAGCCTTGGATATAGGTGAAAACAACCTTAATCTTTGTTTTCTCGACTCCTCTCCTTTTGAGTCAACTGAGACCTTTAAATATATTGGTGTTTGGCTGGAAACTGATTTATCTTTGTATAAGCAATGACAAACAAACTCAACTCTCGTCTTAAAATACTTTATCAATCTGTTAACTGTTTTAATTTTCTGATCAGGAAAATAATAGTCTTACAGCTGCTCTTGCCTATTTTGGACTATGCTGATATTATTTATCAGAACACTACTGCTTCTTGTTTGCATTCCATTGATGTGGTCTACAACAGTCTTTGCCGTTTTGTTCTCCGCTGTCCCTTTAGGACACACCGCTGTGTGTTGTACAGACAGTTGTCCTGGTTTGCCCCTTCTGCCAGGAAGTCTCACTGGTTACAGTTTATTTTTAAAAGTTTTTACTTTAATTATCCAGTTTATCTCAAGCAACACTTATGCTTTATAATTCGCTATACAGCCTGCGACACAATGATCAGATCTTTTTTGTTGTTCCTAGAGTTAAAAGACAGGTAGGGAAATATGCATTTTGTTTTAAGGCTCCATATGATTGGAATAATCTTCCATTTTTTATCCGTTCTTTAACTTCACTTACAGCGTTTCGAAGGGCTCTCGGGGAACATCTTCGGAACATTCGTCTTTGTTTCTAGTTTTGTTTGTTTGACCTTGGACTTCATTGGTCATGTGTTTACTATTTCTCATTTTTATGTCCTCATTTTTTATTTTATTTTTTTATTATTATTGTTATTATCATCATCAATGTTCTTGTTTGTGTTCCTCTTAGTCCTTGACCTTGTGCAATGCTAGTCATGTGGTTGTTTTTCTGTCATGTCACTTGTGGGGTTCGTGCTGGGTGGGGTGGTGTTGAGCATTGTGAGCTGGTGTTTGTGTGTTGTTGTGTTTTGTTGTGCTGTCTTTGACCGTGATATTTGCTCTACTGTTTTGGTTCTTTTTTGCTTTGATGTACTGGAGGACCCCCTCGAAAACGAGATGTTTCATCTCAAGGGGTTAATCCTTGCAATAAAGATATGTTAATAAAAAATAAATAAATATGGTGAAGACCAAGCGAAGACATTCCATGGGTTGTACAGACTTTTTCCACATTGAACTCTGTGAGACACCAGATAGATTGACCTGTAACTCACTCTCTTAGGTGTGAGTTTGAGGTTTTGCAACAGCATCACTGCATCCTCAACACCGGTATGTACACCATATTATTTTGTGTGCAATTAATGAAATGACAGTTATGCTGTTTTTAAGCCTTTGTTAAATATTTGTTTAAATGTAAAAAGACAGGTGAACGTTTTCAAATTTGAATGTCCTGCCAATTAAAATTTAATACAAAATCTAGGTTATACTTTTAAATCTTGCTGGAATTCAGTCATCACATTTGATCTCTTGCCACTGCTAATCAAGTTTAATTTGTTCTTTTTCCTCTATTTTCTTATACCTCTGTCTGTACAAATGATATTAAATGACCGTTGTAATATTTCTGTGGCTTCCTTGTTTCCAGCAAACACTCAACACATTTTATCAGGTTATAGAAATGGATTCAGTTTATGAAAATGTTGATTACATGCCTTCAGCAACAGCTTCAGATGGCAACTGCTCTCTGTACAGAGGTAAGATATTATAAAACATATAATATATCATTGCATTACAATGGAAATCGGTAAAATCAACTTCAAATTTGGAACACAACTTGGTTAGACATAAAGCTGATTTTCTTGTAAAAATGTGAGTCCATATTATTTTGTAAAATATACAGTATATTTTGTATAAAATAAAATAAAAAATGTTTAGTTCAGTACACTTGCTTTACATTAAACTTAAACTTCTATAACTTTTTTGGAAACTTTCAAAACACTTATGAATTACAGCCCTTTAAGTTCTAAAATCTCTAATTATGTTGTACTTTAAAACCTTGAATTAAATATATTTGCAAACTTTCATGTTGCTGTTCTCCCTGCTCTTATCCATGCTAGGCTGCATGGATGCACCTTTCTTTCTTTCTTTCTTTTTTTCTTTCTTTCTTTCTTTCTTTCTTTCTTTCTTTCTTTCTACAAATCTGGTGGTGTTTTAGTATTCTGCGGCACAATATTGGTCAGTGCGAATGTAGATTTTGCAGTGATTTCATCAGCTGCATGCTCATTGGGAAATAAGTGACCCCGATTCAGCGTATTCCCTTTGTTACAGTAGTCTCCTGTACAAGCCTGATTGACACATGGTTCACACATATCAGCTGTTGAAGTTTCAAACTATGAAACAGATAATTGAAAAAGAGATTGTCAGTGAAATGCTCAAAGAACTTGAGAACATAAAACCAGATAAATAAAGCTGGCATACATAATATTAAGGCTAACATACTCATATAAATAAGTTTTGATTTCATGATTAATCTAACAAGGTTTCTCTCAAACACTGTAAAACAATAATGAACTGCAAGAAACATCACCTGTGGCTCGATCATCCATCCTTCTGGTCTTTTGAAAGTATCCTTTTTTCCAGTATATTTGTAAGCTGAGAAAACAGGAAAAAACATTCTGATATTTCTGACAGATTAGTTTGTATTTTCCATTGAAAAGTTGTTATTATCCATTGAGACTGAATTCTCCAGAATGCTCTTAATCATTGGAGGCTCTCCTTTAAGAAAAAAGTCTTTGCATTTTTTTAATGAATCTACAACTTCAGTCATGATAAAAGGAAAGCCAAACAGCAGCACAGAAATGAAAATAAGATGCATCTTCAACTGCGCTGAACTCATTCACAAGACAAAAATAAAGCTGTTGTGGTTGTAGAAAGAAACCCTCTGTTTTTATAGACCGGTTATCTATCCTCTTTTTACTATCTGCGATCCTAGACTTTCAATGTAAATTGATACATTTGCATTTAACATTCATTCCTATGAATTCAGTCACTGTTTGCACATGACAAGTTCAAATATTTACTACCTCATATTTGTCACACAATGTGGTATCAAAGTTTATGAAGACATTGAATACACAGAATAATCTTTAAGAAGAACATGCAGGAGATACTCAGGAGAAACAGCATTGACATTAATGCATAGGGGAGAGCGGGACACAACCTAACACATTTTGGTTTTGGCTCAATTATTAAAAAAATAATTAAGTTAGATTAATTTTTTTTTTTTTTTTTACACAAGCAACATACACATCTCTGATACAAATGAACACTTAAAGTTTTTTTCTAGGACCTACCATTTTCGTACAGCTGCAATGAAAGTGACAGAAGTGCAAATGTTACAACTTACCCCATATGCAGAGTTAATTGTAACGGACAGAGGTCTATTGATGAGCTTTCACGGCTTCAGCCTCTCCCTGGAGAATGAAGACTCCATCCCCAGATGGTTCAGCTGATTTGGGAACAGTTCGGGGACACACAGGTAGACATGTTTGCCTCCCACGACTAGGCCTGTCACGATTATGAAATTTAGCTGACGATTAATTGTCTAAAAAATAATTGCGGTTTTGCCGATTAATTGTCTGTTTTAGGGCTTTGTGCTTCATTCATTAAATAATTGTGATGAATTTAATCCTTTGTAAGTTATCATTTTGCAGTGTAAGATTACAGTTAACACCTTTAAATATTAAATAAATATATTCAATAGCTATGACAATTTGTTTATTAAACTTAGTAAGTGTATAAATCAGCAGCAAAAAGTAATTTTTGAAAACATCTGCACATAAAATCTAAACATGTTAATAAAAACAAATGTGCACAAACCATGATAATATGATACGCTTCAAAACAGAGTGGAACAAAGCGCGTATGCGCATCGCGGGTGCAGAATGATGTGCTTAATGCAACATGGAGTCACAGTGCGCAGTGCTGCACAAGTGCGCATTTAAAAGTTCACGGCACAAAGCGAAGAAATGTCGAGGGCACAAATCCTAGTGTATATCAGTCCAACAATTTATTGATCATTTGTTTCTTCACAGTTTTAAACTCCAGTTATTGTGCGTCTGATGCCAATTCATAGTCCTTGTGCTGTGTAGGCACACGGTAGCAAGCAAGTCATTTAGAAACAGCAAAATAAAGTCATTTTATGCAAATCCACAGCCCTTTAACTACAGATCAAGCATTATAACGTCAATGTCACATTGGAGAAAGTTTTACCGTGTATCCTGTCGTAACCGGACGACGCGCGCTGTTTGAATGCTGAACGGAATGATTGACAGCTGCAGAGTTTGAATGCTGAACGGAATGATTGACAGCTGCAGACGAGTTTGTGAACTTTAATTTAACAATGTAAATATACTACTGTCCCTCACATTAAGCTATGAAATGGCTTCAGATGACTTTGAATATATTGCTGGAAAACGTAATTAGTGCTTGTCTATTTATTTTGGTCCATGACTCCTCCTTGTGCCGTAGGCCTATAAAAGAGCGCAATAATCGCGGTTGTCTGAAACAATCGCGGTTAGATCAAATAATCGCGATCAGACGGTTATTTAATTATCGCGACAGGCCTACCCACGACTCGTTCCACTGCGACCTGTTTTATTCTCTGACCGAGGGCACGCTCGGCACGGATGCACTGGCGCAAAGCTGGCCGCGGGGCCTCCGTAAGTATGCGTTTCCCCCAGTGAGCCTTCTTGCACAGACCCTGTGCAAGATCAGGGAGGACGAGGAGCAGGTCATTTTGGTTGCGCCTCATTGGCCCAGCCGGACCTGGTTCTCCGAACTTGTCCACATCACGACAGCACCTCCCTGGCCAATTCCTCTGAGGAAGGACCTTCTTTCTCAGGGATGGGGCACCCTCATCCCGATCTTTTGAACCTCCACGTGTGGCTCCTGGACGGGACGAGACATGTTTGAGTACCCTACCACCAGCGGTGGTGGCTACCATCACTTCCGCTAGAGCATCGTCCACGAGACATGCCTATGTGTTGAAGTGGAACCTCTTCATCAACTGGTGCTCTTCTCACCGAGAAGACCCACGAAAATGCCCGATCAGTGTCGTGATTTCCTTCCTGCAAGATTTCAGTGTATGTTGCCGCTATTGCCGCACATCACGACGCAGTTCAGGGTATCTGCGGGCATTTTCTGTTGACGAAGCATGCCTGGAATTTGGGCTGGCTAACTCTCACGTGACCCTGGCCTGGATATGTGCCCAAGGTTCTCAAAGTAGAGAGGCTTTCTAAGCGAAACCCCATTCGTCGTCACGACATAACGTCTCTGTTCCCTACTAACCGAGATGTTTTTCTTACCATGTTCAGCTGGTCTCTGGAGACTTGTCCCAGGTTGTGGTTGGGAGTGGACGCTAGTGCTGGGGACCACGGATGATCCACTGGGGCCTGTCAAGAGAACACACACACAATTTAGTGATGATGATGATGATGATGATGATGATGACACTAGCCTTATAGTAATAGTAGTTGTAATTGTTTACCAGCACTTATCTCCTCCTCAATCTCCCTGCTGTCCTCAAAGGTTGGATCTGGCTCCTCAGTTACTTCGGCTCCTTCAAAGTCTTCATCTTTGTTAGACGGTCTTGTCAACAGGCCACATCCCACAGGCCTTGAAACCCTTTTGGCCCTTCCCCACACACGCTGAAGCTGAGTAGTCTTTATCGAAAAGCCCACACACAGCATAAATTCGTTGTCCTTGGTGAAAGGTCACCCAGTTATCTGCAGCTGTGTTGTATTATGACTTAAAAGACTTGAAAAAGGTGCGGTCTAATGGCTGCATCTTGTGGCTGCATCGGGGTTGGATGGTAATCATTATCACCCCATGCTGTCTCGCAAGCAACACAGCCTCGAGGGTCTTATGCGAGTGGTGGCCATCCAATATCAAAATGTGAGGCCTCTGAGGAGTGCATCCAATGGTGTCACAAAAATGTCTCAGCCACTGGAGAAACAGTGTACTGTCCATCCACCCTGAGTCAGTCACTCCACCAATCGATCCTGCTGGGGCACCATACAGCAGGCACTCATTCATTCGTTTTCTTGGAAAAATTGTGGTGGTACAAACTGCCCAGCGGCGTTCATGGAACAGGCAGCAGTGACAGTAAAGCCTCTTTCCGCACTTGTGACTCTTGCCACCTGCCTCTTACCCTTTGAACCAACAGTTTTGTTTGGCTTCTGTACATTCTAGACACCCACCTCATCCATATTCCACAGACGAGGTCAACGTTTTCGCCAAGCCTATGTAGTTCGTCCTCATAAATAAAAACTGATGGATAGATTTTATTACATTTCGGTATCTTTCAACTGTATCTTTCAAATTACCTATTGTTAATTTCTGTTTATTTACTATTAAAAAAGGAAAAAAAGGAAAAAAATGTCGGCACACCATGGCTCCAAAAATGTGAAAATTTAATAATAGACTCACACACAGGTGGTAAAGTTTCAAACGCGTAGGCTCTTCGCCAGACAATTAAGAGTTAAACACACCACGCCTTTATACTCACAGGTGACCCAGGTGACCAAAGTAATATCAAAGATGTTGACATCCATAAAGCTGACAAGTCTTATCACTTTTGACGCAACAAATGTCCAATCAGGACACACAAGTTCATCCATCATATCTTCATTAACCGACAGCAGCTTTTATATCTGATGAACCTATAGTTGAATGGAGAATGGTTTTAGATTGGCTGAGATCACAAGCAGTTCTGTCTTTGCAAGATTGAGTTGAAGGTGGTGGTCCTTCATCCAGAAACAAATGTCTGTCAGGCAGGCTGCGATGCGAGCAGCAACTGTCGGATCATCTGGCTGGAATGAGAGGTAGAGTTGTGTGTAATCAGTATAGCAGTGATAGGAAAAAATGTTTATAGATCCTAATGACATATACAGAAGATGGAGAAGAGAAGTGGTCCAAGCACCGAGCCCTGAGGCACCCCAGTAGCAAAATGTTGCGACTATAGCCGTATTTCCCCTGCAGAAACTTTCCCCAGGAACTATGAATTTTTGGTGGTACTCTGTGTGTTTCCACACAGAGCATTTTATTTCAAACACCATTTTTTTTTTGTATTATTTGTTGTGGTGCGTGCAGTAACAGTTATTTGCTATTCGAATCAACAATGGAGTTTAAAAATACAACAGATGGAACGACGATGAGGTTCAGGCTTTATTAAGCTTAAATTCAGAGGATGAAATCCAGCAGGAACTGTAAAGTAGCGCGCAGTCCTACAATACGTCACCGGACTAAGTTGCCTAATCTTCACAGTACTTTAGACCGCGGTGGAAAAGCAGACAGCAACAGGTCTGGGGAAAAAAAAGTTATTTATTATTTCGGGTAATTGACTGCATGTTTTTCTTTAGAGAAAAAGACAGCCTCTGGTGATTCCTGACATCCTGAATCCACGCTCTGAGAATGATCTTTACAAAACAATTATGCAGTTTTTTTATGAAAATGTTGATCTGTCGAATTTCAGTGAATAACTCACATAAAACTTTCACATAACTTCAGAAGTAGTCGAATCAGACAATACTTGATTTTTTTTTTTTATCCTATAAGAGCTTGATAGATGAATGGTTGTTCCATGGGACAAAAAACTCAATAAAACAAAATAAAGATTCTTCTAAATTCAAATTTTGTGTTTTACATGAAAACATACCACATGCCGGTTTGTAACAACATTAGGAGGCATAAATGACCATTTTCATTTTTGAGTCCATACGCAAATCAGGCCATCAATGAAGACGTCTTCAATAACAAGTCGTCCCCTTGGAATTATAAGGTTCTATCTGCGTTCTGAGCAGTTTTGCGATATTGAGCTTTAAAGTTTTTGCATTCCATTCGACTGTGAAGAAAGAACCTTTTTATTTTCTAAATAAAAAGTTCCAAAATGTACACAACTTAAAAAACAACATCACATAATGTAAAGAAGTGGTCACAGAATAAGAATATGTGAATAACTAAATTTTGACAAAAATGTCAGATAGAACCTTATAATTCCAAGGGGACGAAGTCTGGATTGAATCGCGGCCACTTGTTTCCCTGCTGTCATGCAGCTGATGAACTCACTACGGTGGCTCAGTAGTGCACAACACAACAAAATTTAAAAAGCAAACATAAGTTCACAACACAATGAAATTAATCCACAACACAACGGAAATGAGCCACAAGACAACGGAAAAAAGCCACAACACAACGGAAAATGTAAAAAAAAACTAAATAAAGCCGCAACACAACGGAAATGCTGCCGACCAGTAGAGGAGCGTGATAAAGTTAGTTTTCCTGGCCATGGTTCTATAGAGTCGTCAGTCTTAATATATCAATACCACGACTGGTCACTAGGAACCTACCTACCACAAGCTTTGGGACATGAAAAAAAAAAAAAAAAAACCTTTAGGTGAATTACAGTAGGCCTAATGTTTTTATTTTAAAAAAAACAAATTGTGTACTGTGCACATAGGGAGCTATTGGCACAATTTCACCTGTTGTAAGTCAGTCTGGTTAATAGGAACTACAACCTTTGAAACATGATAAAATATTTTTTTAATTTTTATAACATTACAGAAATTTCCTAAAAAAATAAGTGTTTACTGTAATGAAGGGAGGTACTGGGAAAAAATCAGCTGTAGTAAGTCAGTCTACTACCAATACAATCAAGCTTTGGATTTGGAACATGCCTGTTTTTGAATGTTAAAAGTAATTTTAATTAATACAAATTATATGTTTTAACAACTGGCGGAAAGAATTGGCGGACGTTCCCTTAGGGATCATGCGCTGGTAGTGCGTCAAAGCATTCTAGAGTATAAATATGCAGCTATAATGCACGTAGGTGATTTTGAATTATAAATGTTGATATACAATGGTTAGCTACAGACTGTTAAAAATAATAGTGGTGTTGTTAAAATTTTTAGACTCAGTGGCAGGGAAAACTAACTTTACCGCGCTCCGAGAGCCCTCTAGTGGTCGAGAGCATTTCTGTTGTGTTGCGGCTTTATTTCGTTGTGTTGTACATTTTCCATTGTGTTATGGCTCATTTCTGTTGTGTTGTGGATTCATTTCGTTGTGTTGTGGCTTAATTTCTTTGTGTTGTGAACTTATGTTTGCTTTTTAAATTTCGTTGTGTTGTGCACTACAGGGCCACCGTAACTCACTGCTGAATCTACAATCACACTGACCAGCGTAGTGCCACAGAAGATCAGTTTTAATGCCGGCAGTTGGAATCGCATGGAAAATGAAACTAAAGACATCATGAATAAACATTGCTATGACAATAATAACAAAAAATGAAATATGTCTAACAGTGTATTTCCAGTCTGTCATGCAGCTGATAGAGAAACTGCTAAATCTACATTCAAACTCACCAACAGCGTTCCACAGAAGAACAACTTATGGGATGGTAGATGGAAGCGCACTGAACAAGAGACTAGAACAAATATGAAGAATTACTGTCGTGACCCTTAAAACCACAATGAAATCTCAGCCTATGTGTTGACAGGAGCTGTACCTGACAATGATAAACTGAATAAGAGAGTGAACATTCCCTCCTACATGTGGACAGCATTTTGCTGCTATAGTATTAATGAAAGCTCATGGGTCTCCAAAGCTTACTGGGCCCTGAACACAAAACAAGATGAAGGGGGAAGTGGGACCCTGGAAAATGTGCAAACATTCTTGAATGAAAGATGGGGGAGACAAGTAAAGTTATTTTACAGTACAACGACTGTCTGTAATTTTACATTACAACCAGATAACAGCCTTCTTCAGTCGGAGCAGAATCTAGCATCACATTATAATTTCATCTGTTTGTAAGATTAGAGGTTTCTGAGAGACGACCCCAATACACATACACAAACATTCTTTGCATTTAACTCATAATATAAGTCATTCCCAAAATGTATATGATATATTCCTGTATGCATGTATGTTTCCCACCTCATATTAGCCTATTATAACTTTCTAGTTGTGTTAGTTGAACTCTAAACGCTTATATTCAAGTGTAAGAATATATCTCTACACTGTTAGATTTTTCAAGGTTTTTTTTTTTTTACAGTAACTTACTGGCAACACTGTTGCCAGTTAGTTACTGTAATTAAGATTTACAGCACCAATACCGTATTTCAGTTTTACAGTAACTACATGGTACTGTAATTGTGTAATACAGTGCATTACTGTAAAAATCAAGCTAATCACTACTGTAATTATTTTTATTTGTACTAAATATAAATTAGATTTCATAATTTTGATATAGAATTAATTTTATTTTTATCCTACATAAGTACTACTGACATTCAAATCAATTAGACAAAATTATTACAAAATAGCATTTTTTTTAAAACATTTCATATACATCACAAAATAAACAGTCTGCCAATGCTGGAAATGATGTGTTAAATTTTTACGCATTAATGGGTGAGTTTAGGGTTTTGTGTTAATTTTAACTCATTCATTGTGTTAATGATTTGGTTGTTTAGCTTATACAATTATTATAATGAAATATCAACCATTAAATTCATAAAAGTGCAGAATATAAATACATTAAGCAGTCAAAAAGGAAATGTCCAACACAGGGCAAAACACAGTTCTTTTCACAATACATGACACATAACCCCACCTTCAAAATTCGCTATATGACAAATGACATAATTGTGAACTTATGGCAAGCTGAGAACCAACAAAAGTCATCCAAAAATCACTAAAACTACAGCTTAAATTATTGCAAGGGGAAAAAAAAGTGTTCTTTACCTGGATTTGCTTGTTTGTGTTTTAAAGGTTCTGGTTCACCGGGGGGCCGAGACAACCTGATAACTGGAGAGTACTGGATCCGTCTGGAGAAAACTGTATTAGTCTGGGAGATTATTATGGCAATTTTCTTGTGGAACAGAGAAAATGTTTATCTGTGAAAAGAAATATTAATATACCTCCATCAGTCTAACTAATTAATGAGGTCTATTTGGATTTTGCATATGCACATAAAACTAGATGCTTACATATGTCAAGTTAAAAATGCTATATTTTTCCTCCAGTGAATTGAACTGAAAGCTCCATTATGTATCCTGTATAATTATAATGTATACTCACCTTAGATTTTAATCTACAGTATAAGATCTAAAGCAGGCTATTCCTGTTACAAAAGCTTTTTATTTTGATTCCTCACACATCACTCATCTTGCAGTCAGTTTGATGCTTTAGTATCATATGAAACTGCTGTGTTGAGCAGACGGCTTCCTTGTGGTTGGACAAGATCTGTTTTGTGTCTAAAATAACAGCAACAAGTAACTTCAATAAGTATAAGACTCGTGTGTTATAGCTAAATGAATACTGTAATGTGCGCTAGAGCTATTTTTAAAAGCCATGGTATAGGTTTGTGTAAAAAAAAAAAAAAAAAAAACACAGACCAGAACACACCAGAACAGAACAGAATTTGATCACAGCTAATAATCTGATGAATTTTCATTTTTTAAAAATTCACAAGTCTGTTCTGTTGCTTTGTATTTCTCTGTTCTTCTCTCCACAAGAGGTCAGTAATGCAGCATCTCTACTGCTTTATTCATAATTTCATAATTCATAATAAGTTTATAATTTGTAAGTTTCTTGAATGATAAAAGAGCGTAATAAATCACTACATGTAATTTAGCAATGTTGTTTTATTACTGCATCTAGTCTGATATTGGTATGATTGTGTGAGACATCTGAAGGGATGAAAACAGGGAAAAGTCTTGTAGAAACATAAAGAACAACACAGCAGTAATATATCTGTCTGTCTTTATATACCATTATGTTATATTGTTACAGAGAGCTACTTATTTTGTTTTCTTTTCTTAAAAAGTAGCTGGATGTGTTTCATAAAAATCTGCTAAATTGTTTTAAATTATTTTAATCTTTTGACACGCCTATATTTGAAGTCATTAGATTTTACAAAACAAAGATTGACGAGTTCACACTTACAAATAAGTCAGATAGAATAAATGCGTATTTGGCGTGCTGTCCGAGGAGAGGGCTCCGGGCTCGGTATCGGCCCGAACCCAGAGTACTCCCCCCGTATTCCAGGCTGTGAAAGAACAAGCCAAGAGTGAGGAGTCGGGGTGGTGGAGGGATGCTGAAAACTGTCAAGGAAGTTAGGTGAGTTGACAGAGTGAATATATATATATGCTTCCTCTCATGCTGATAGGGTAGACATGGTAATTGTTTGATGAGTTGATTGATTGATTGATTGATTGATTGATTGATTGATTGATTGATTGATTGATTGATTGATTATTTGAACGTGCTCCTCCCGAACTTTGTTAATGAAACATCATTAAATGAAAGATCAGAGTATTTCCCCTGAACCTTAAGAAGTTAATATGATATTTAAGTGATAGTAGTAAACAGAGAGTAACTCTGTGGCGTCAAAGGCAGCAAGACCGTAAAAAAAAAAAATCAATTGTACACATCCAAAACCAAATTTGACTACGAAACATACTATTTATATACTATATTTGTATAATAATAATTTAAAAAAGTGTTGGAATTCAAAACTCTGCAAGGCAGTCAAATGAGTATTTTAGGTTTCATGGTCTGCTGCAGCACAATCTGCTGAATATTTGAGATTTTATGCTTAATAAGGGCCAGAAAAGCAATAGAAGTTTATGAAGTTTTAAGACAGAGTCTGTACAGTTTATCTAGATTGTGATTCTTCTGCCACCATCCTCATTTTTCTCACCATCCTCAAATTCCTGATTATACCTTATTTTAGAGACTGTGTCATATTCAAACATGAGATATTAGTTGCATCTGTTATTAAGAGTAATAACATCGGTATTTCCTGTCTGTATGAATGTGAATGACATTTTATCTAACTTCCTTATCCTCAACAAACTCGAGCAGCACTCAAGTCTCAGCGGACACGTCTTCTGTCAGGCTCATGAAATGGATTCAGTCTTTGAAAATTCTGATTTCCTACTTTCAACAGTTTCTTCAGATGAAAACTGCTCTCAACACAAAGGTAAGGCCGGGATGTTATCAGAATGCATTCATTTCTATTTTAAAGATTTAGCACTGTAGGAATGGTGTATAAGGTTGTCATTTGTAAACTCTTAAAAATAAATGTTATTTATATTGATGTTCCATTAAGAACCTTTAACATTCATGGAATCATTCCATTCCACAAAAGGTTCTTTATATTGAAAAAAAGTTTTTCGGATTATTAAAATGTTCATCACACTTAGAGAAAAATAATGTTCTTTTAAGAACTGTACACAAAGGTTCTTTGGGGAACCAAAAATGGTTCTATTAGTAGACTTGGAGTGTTTATCTTTTCTTAAGATACTGTGCAGTAATAGAACAGTAATATCTTTTTTTTTTTTTCTCGTCTATCATGATGGCAAGGGGTCACCGGTGTTGTTGTCACAAGATAAGTTAGTTAAGGTTTAAATCAAATATCCAGTTGCTCTTGTTTTCTCTAGCAGCGGTTTTGTATGTTTTATTTTAAACATCCAGTTTGAAACTCTTAAGATCTTATGATGTGAATTCTATTCTTCAATAGCGACCATTTTTTGAGAATGTGCGAGTTAAAATTTTATGTGGTCGCATTTGTGCGAGTGCATGGTCATGTACTTCTCAATTAAATTCACGCATGAATTTTCCTGCATTGAACTTGTTTTAGCGCCCGCCAAAGTGATTTTTTGTCCCGCCAAAGTCTTATTTGATCGGTGAGTAATGTAGATGAACTGCTGCGCTTGTGACAGGGGCAGGGCGCATGTTTAACTGAAAGAACGAGCAGAGAGAGAGAGAGAGAGCCGGTCGCGCGCACGCACTCCCTCTCTCTTCGGAGCCAGGCGAAAGTGTCAAGTCAAGTCATCTTCATTTATATAGCGCTTTTAACAATGTAGATTGTTTCAAAGCAGCTTTACAGAGATAAATGTGTAATTTAAGGTAAGATTTTTTTTGGCTTTATAGCGGTTCTTTAATAAAGTTATTTTCCAGCTAAAGTTAGTTTTGATTGATTCGCTTCCGTCGCAACGATCATTTGTTATTAAATTAGGGGCCGCTAAGACGACACCATTCTCTCTACACAGACTTTAATCGCGAACCTGTGAGAAACACTGATGGCGTTCACATGCGCATTAAGAATTGGTTCTATAGTTATGTGCGTTTGAATATATGTGCGCAGGTTTGGAATTCCCTACAGACCAAGCCTAAACAAAGTACTGGTGTTTCCTTATAATTTTGATACAGAATTTTATTTTATTTTATCAATTCGGGGTAGATACGCGAATTGAGTTTTCCCGACAACGCTTTATCTGTAGAGTGGTAAAGGGATCCTCCATAGGGAGAGACTATAGCCGCTTTCCGACCAAGTAGTTACAGGAACTTAGTTCTAGGAACTGTCCACTTCTAAACAGTTCTAAGAACTACTCTCCCCCAAACTCGGTTTTGCTGTTTGCATTCGCACTGGCCAAGTGGCCATAGGAACTGGTAGGAGGGGTAAGGGAGTGACGCAAGCACGGTGACTTTTATTTTGACGGCGCGACGGACCTTTATTTTGGCGGCGCTGAGAACGCCAGAGCAAACAATGCTCGCATTCTCTGTGTTTATTAGTTAGCAATCTGTCTAACAGTACTGTTTAATATCTTATTAGATAGAACTGTTATAGAAAGTAGACAGTATATGAAAAAAGGTTATTAGCCTAACGTTATGCCGTGTGGTTGATGTCCAGTGTTGCAAGCTGGGCAGATAAACATAATCATGTTTGGCTTGGTCCCCTCAAAGTTGCATTGGATTTTCTCTTCAGCATAAAGGTTTAGAGACCCATCTATCACTGTTTTCCATGTTTGTATAGTTAGTTTACGGAGTAAATATATAGGCTATAATCTGTGTGTTTACATTCTAGCTGTTTTAAAAATGGCGGGTGCTGGTGTTCCGCGTACGTTCGGTCAATCAGCGTTCACTAACGTCACGGGTAGTTCCTATTGTACTGGTTTAGACCCTACTCAGAAGTAGGACCTAAATTAGTTCCTACAAATGGAGTTCCTAGAACTAAAATCGTTCCTAGTCGTTCCTAGTCGGAAAGCGGCTTATATGGCACTTCAACACTGCGTTGTCATCGGGTTCAGGCGAAGGTCCTTCGTCAGATCTGGATACTGCCTGGATCCCGCAGGCTGTGGGAAAACCTCGGGATAAACAAAGACACAAAAATTAGCGTAGATGCCATTCTTCTCACAATGTAAGGAGTACATCAGGATTTATGGGAAGTGTTCCCGGTTCCAGCTGACCTAATCTATGCAGCCTAACATTGAATTATAGAAGTCTATAATGTATTATGTGAATGCTAGGTCAAAGAGATGTGTTTTTAATCTAGCTTTGAACTGACAGAATGTGTCTGCTTCCCGGACAATGGTAGGAAGATTGTTCCAAAGTTTTGGTGCTAAATAGGAAAAGGATCTACCGTCAGCAGTCGATTTTGATATTCTAGGTATTATTATTAAGTGTAAACAAGACTTCACCGTCTCCAAACTAAGCGCTGTCTTGCTCTCTCTCCCTCGCACATATTAATCAAAATAAATCGACACGATGGTAAAAGGTCGGAAGACCAAAGTTTCATGTAGAGCATTCGGAGATTTTTTTTTTCCTGAATTACCGCTGGGTGTGAATTGTGCTAAATAAGTTGCCTTATATTCTCTGAAAAGCTTTCCGGACATTCAGCTGACATAAAACAACACTTTAATTAAACGAAAAAACTATCCAGTGATGAAATGTTTTCTGTGTTGACACAAATCTTGGATGTCCATTCTGCTGGGATAATCACACAACCCGCATGACACGTCCAATTCGTGAACTAATGACTCCCTTGAACCGATTAATTTTAATGAATGGTTAAAACAACTGATATTTCCACTCACGAGACGTCTGAATCTGTGTATAACTAATCAGTAACACTTTACAATAAGGTTCGATTTATTACATAAATTACATAAAAAGTACAGTTTGCTTACTCAATCTTAAGCTTTAAAATAAATAAAACCGCTTGTTTTTTTGAAAAGCATATGACTACATTTTTCCACACAGTGCTATCAAGAATCGATAAGAGAATCGTTAAAGAATCGGATCGATAATCAGAATCGTCAGTGGCATTATTATTGATAAAATCTTATCAATTCCCATCCCTATGTGAAGACAGTAAAATTATAATCAAACATTAAAGAACATACATGTTTTTTTAATAGTTTTTTTGAGAATTAAAAGATTAAAAAAATTTGCTAACATGAGGTCTTGTGTCACTGTCAGTCTTTTTACATCAGTGCAAAAGGGTATGCAGATTAAGACCACTATTCATCAGCATGCATTGATTAATCCCATGGCATGTAGCAAAAAAAAAAAAAAAGGTGCGACCAAATCATATGCTGGTGCGACCAACTGAGAAAGTTGGTAGCACCAGTGCAACCAGTGGAAAAGTTAGTCTGGAGACCTGTTTTATATATTTTGAGTAACAATGATCACAATTAAAACACACTGGCAAACATTCAGACGAGAGCCAACTGCAATTTTACAACCGAGCTCTCAGGACAACAGGACAAAATTCATAAAATGTCTGTTTGGGGCAACTTGTCACACATGTTGAAAATGCATTTTGCATAATATATATTGCAGAAATGTTATAAATGTAAATTCAGGAATAGTTACTGGCAGAAATTTTGTGCTGATTCAAGGGTTCAGATTTGAGAAATAACATCTCATCAAACTTCTGACCCCAGGTAACTCCACTGAAGAGCAAGGACGAAAGAGGGAAGTTCATCTCCCTAAGTGGACTAAAGTTCTTCTGATTGTCTTTATTGTTTTTGCTCTTGGAAGTCTCTGTATTCTAGGGATTCTGTGTGAGTATGCCATCTAATTAATAACACATTTTCCTGTAATTAATCGTGATTAATTAACATTAAAGTTTTTAATATATTTTTATATTATAATATTTTCACATTGAATCTCCAAAATAATGTAGAAAAAAACAAACATAAAGATGGTATATTTTATATAACGTCACACCATTTATTTCCATCAAGAGATGAATCCAGAGTCCAGCACATCCCAAAGACAATTTGAGCTTGATGAATCTTGACATTGTCATGCTGGGAAATGGCCATGATTTGTCTTCCTACATGGTTGTTTAAGAAATGAAATGCTACACACTCCATCAATTAGGGTTAGAAGAACTATTGCCAAACATATAATATGAAACATACTCGTATTGTTCCGAATATGAGTGGGTTTTTTTTTGGGAAATAGGTTACATCTGAAAAAATGGGGTCTTATATTCAGGGTCTAGATTTTTACGTCAATAATACACCTGCAACAATAAGAAGAGCCAAATACGTGTAAAACGAGTGTTTCCCCGAGGACTGAAGTGACCCGCTCTGGACTGTAAAAATTCAGGAATAGTTACTGACAGAAATTCTGTGCTGATTCAAGGGTTCAGATTTCAGAAATAATGTCTCATCAAATTTTTGACCCCAGGAAACTCCACTGAAGAGCAAGAAAGAGAGAGGGAAGTTTACAGTGCCATGTGACCTCATGATGGTGAATGACCGCCTATAACAGAGAGATTAAAAGTCAGGCAAGTGAATCAGCAACTGAGGAGAGGTTATGATACAAACATTAAGCTCATGGTGATAAATGCAGAGGAGTCAAACAACTCTCATTAAGCAGATGAAAAATACGACGTGTCAGAGTACCCAGCTGGCATTCGACTGACCTTAAACGTTTAAATGTGGTTGAAATAATGTCAGTTTATGAAAAAACATTCAATCAACGTCAAAACAATGTTGAACACCAAATGGCTGAAATGGTGTTGTTAATGGATTCAACATAGAAATATAAATAAAATTTGAGTTGTACGTCAAATCAACATTATTTTTACAACCATGACTTTTAAACATTTTGTTGAAATATATCAGTAGAAAAAAAACATTCATCGTTGATTAGATTCGCAAAATCTAAACAAAATCCAACGTTGATTCAACGCTGACTCGACGTTAAAATGCCAGCTGGGTATAAGATTAGAAGATGGCAAGCCCAAAAAATGCTAACGGTCAAAGAAAAGCTTACCGCGGTCCTAAAAGCGTCCACTTTGAAGAAACTGACAGACACATTTGTCAGTACGTAGCCAGAGCAGTCATCCAGCTAAAGGCACTGGATATCACCAAAGAGCTGAACATACCAGCAGCGAGGCCCATCATTTCTTATTTCAGCTAGGTACTGACAAACTTAATGGATTAGCATTATGCTGCAGAAAAGTCTTGCCCAGCACCTGCCCTCCGTCTTCAGGGAGAAACTGCTGTTTTTTTAGGGAAAAAAAGTCATACCCCCTGGATTAGATAGGTAATGCGGATCACCAATTGTTTTGTCATGCCAACATCTGTCACGGTACACACACACACAAAAAAAGGTGAGGAATCAGTTATTGTGAGATTTACTGGAAATGAGAACTAAAGGTTATTTTTATGGTATGCCATAAATACCATCGTCTTATATTCGGAACAATATAGTAATAATCATCCAATCATAGACTTAAGCATTTGCCTATTTAAATCCAAACAGTGTGTGTGTGTGTGGTATCACTGCTACTGCTTTTAATCTTCAAGTCAAGTCAAGTGCATTTTTGTGCATGTCTTTAATCAGATATAAGTGTTTCAGTGAAACCGTCTGCCCAACAAACGAATGGTACAAGTGAGTAAAATATATTTAATCCAGTACAGCAACATTAACTGTGCACAAAGATACATGAATATGAGAGTGACTTTGTCTGTTTTCTTTTCTTCACCATTCTCTTCATAACTGTTTCTGTACCAGCCATGGCGAGAGAGCTTGATGAACTTACAGCCAACTACACCAGTAAGTTAAGAAACGTTCAGATTCATACATAAAAATGTATCATAGTTCTTTTTGTTCTATAAATACAAGTCAATCATTTTAACACATTTCTCCAACTATTTGTTTTCTTCCTTTTTCATAACTGTTGCTGTACCAGCCATGGCAAGAGAGCTTGAGGAACTTACAGCCAACTACACCAGTAAGTAACATTCAGATTCATACATATCAAAATGTATCTCAGTTCTTTTTGTTCTGTAAATACAAGTGAGTCATTTGAAAACATTTCTCCAACCATTTGTTTTCTTCCTTTTTCATAACTGTTGCTGTACCAGTCATGGCTCACAGACAACTACGCCAGACTGCATTTCTCTTTCACACCCATGACACAGGCTTTGACAAAGTGTTCTGCACACTGAACCAAACTTTGATTAACTTCAAGAGTATTGTGTTCTGAAGAATGGATCATTTTCATCCTGATTGTGTTTGTTTTTGGCCTTTTCATGCAGATTACAGAGAACAGTTTGATGCGCTCCACAACCAGCATGAGGAAACACTTAGAAAGCTGAACAGATTAAATCGTATGTCTTCAGATTTGAGCCTTGTGCAAAGTTAAAAGACATTCATTACACACATACTGTACTATAAATAAGCACAATTACTAAAAATGAGTGAAATAATGAACTAATAACTGAATTGTCTCTCTTTCTCAAAAGCCAGCACAGGTTGTGCACTTTGTGCCGTAAACTGGATTTATTCTGGGGGAAAGTGCTACTACTTCTCTACGGTCAAGATGAACTGGACACAGAGTCGAGATCACTGTGTGAGTCGAGGAGGACATCTAGTGATCATAAACAGCCAAGCAGAGCAGGTGTGTTCTGCACTTCAACACTTCATTTACAGTATATTAATCCCTTTTACTTCTGTAACATGATGTATTTCTGAGTTAAACAAAAAAGGTTTTTCACTTTTTTTACTTGGAAATTAGAAACATCACATAACAATTTGTCAGTGTGACTACATTTGCTTTACACAATGCCAAGTACAGTATAATATAGATTTGGCTACTATAGAATAGTAGAGAAAGAAATAAAAAAATGTTTTTTCCTTTGAAGATTGGGTGAAAGTTAGCATCTTGTTCAAAAGACTTGTTCTTGGCTTGTTCACCGAGCAAACATTTCAAAAGCCTTAAATTTGATGCATGATATCTAAAAAAAGAAAGTAGTTTCAGTAGTGGAGCGTGTTATTCATGTTTTTTTTAAAGATTACAAAAAAAAAAACAAAAAAAAACAACAACAACACTTGATTTAGAATAACATGCCCCGATTAATCATTCTCAATAAATCCAATGAATAGTCAATTTTGATTTCCCACTGACATTAAATATTAGGCCACACATTTCTCTGCTCCAAACGTTATGTGCATTATAATATATCACAAGACAAAAACATGTTTTTCTCCATCAGGATTTTCTGACCTCTAAAGTTAAAGTGACGCACTGGATTGGTCTTAATGATTTGGACACTGAGGGACACTGGGTCTGGGTGAACAACCAGCTACTAAATGATTCAGCAGAGTAAGAGCTACGTTAATCTTGACAATACAACCTCTGCATTAAAACTAACAATACATCAATAATTAGCAAGTTGCTGCCAAACAGAAGCAATTAGTTTTTTTCGTCCTGCAGATTCTGGATGAAACGAGAGGATGGAGTCAGTGAGCCTGATAACTGGACTAAAGACCATCCTGCCGGTGAAGACTGTGCTAGTCTGGGACATAAAATGGGAGAGACAGATTTCTGGACGGATGCCTTCTGTTTCCAAGAGAAAAGATTTGTGTGTGAAGCTGCTGCTGCGGTTTAATTCATCCCTCCTGAATAGTTCACCCAAAAGTTATTATTCTGTCATTTAATCAAACAACTGTTGTGAAACAAAAGACATTACACATGCGGGGTTCTGGGTCAAACATCTACTATAATATGATACATTTTTGCTATTAATATAACATATGCAAAAAAATAAAAAGTCAGAATGCACAACTATAAATGCTGTCAAATGAGAATATTGTTCTGATAATAGTGCAGTTCCAGCATCTACCAGTAGGGGATCACTGGACATATAAACCCTATACACTTCCTCTTCATATAAATGCTATATTGTCCTGTCCATATGTGACATATGGTGATTTTTTTTTTTTTTTTTAAGGTGGCAAATCTACTACAGCAAAATCTAAATGCCAACAATATGAGATGTTATGCTTAATGTTGTGGATGTACTTGTAAAGCAATAGTAGACAGACTCATTCTTCTCTCTTGGAGAATACATACATATAATTTTACATCTTTTTATAGAGGCTATGACATATTTAAACATTCAAACATGGGGCAGTCGTGGCCTAATTAGAGTATCAGACTGGTAACCTGAAGGTTGTAGCATAAACGACTCTGGGTAAATGCGAATTAGCTCAAGGATTTAGGGAATTTTGGAAATATTAATAATCATAACTCATGGTCATAATAATTCAGAAATCGCATGTACATTTACTTTATAAATTATCGAGATTACCTTGTTCCGTAACTGGTCTGGTCATCAGTTATTCGTCCAGCGAATAAATGTAAGATTATCACAGTTAAGAAGGAGTATCCCTGTTTACAAACTCCAAGAAAGTTTATCTTCTGGCCACGAACATCAAACTTTCTGAGTTTATGAATTAAAAACTACTCAAGGTAGTCTATAATATCGAGCTTGTAGCTTAGATCTTTGATTTCATTGACTTATAAGGTGGATTTTCAAACACAGAGACAGTTAAAAGTATAAATGGATTTTAATAAATGCAAAACTAGAGAGATTATATGAGCTACAAATATAAACGTACGTAAAAATGCAAACAATAAAACAAACAAACATTTAAACAAACAAGAACATAAGAAATAAGGTGATAAGGTGAGAGAAAAGAAAAGAGGGTAAATTAATTCACAGACCTAAGACCTAGACACCTGAAATCAGCTTTTTAGAGAGAGATACTTGCAAGATTCTGTGCTCTTTCAGTGTGGTGCTGAAAAGGGACGCGCGCGTGCGCGTGTCCGGCTGGTTTGCGTCTAGATTCGTCTTCTGGGTCGTTTCGCAAGACGATGTAAAGGCTCACTTGAATTTAACGTTACCGAGAAAGTTAGATCATTTCCCTTTTGGAGGGGAAAGGCACGTATGAGCTTAGTTGCAAAGGAACGGCAGCTTCTACATGACGTGAGGGTATGCGTCCCAGAGGAGAAGCCAAGGCAAGGCCTGGTCCAGCTGGTTCCGTTGGGAGGAGAAGCGCTGCGCGTGGAGAAGAGGAGGTCAGAGCAAGAGCAAGAGATGAGAGAGAGCGAGAAGAGGAGGTCTCTTCTTTTTAAAAGACATCTGTTTACGCCCTCTTTCTGGGGCAACGGCAAATCAGATCTTCTGATCTGAGGCGGGAAGAAAGTTTCTTTGTTTGTGAAGAAGACGCCTACCTTGACCATATGTCTTATGAGAAAAAGAGTTCATATTTCCTCTTAAGATTGTACACACAGAACAATACATTTTACTGTAATCTCCTATGTGTGACTGGTTGAATTAAAACAGGACGGTCAGACAGATACCAAGGATTACAGGTAAATATAGGACACAAATAACGTTACATTCACATGCATCATTACACACAAATAAAGTTTGATTGAACACACAATAAAATTGTCAGTGTTTCCGTTATGGCAAGTGACGACACTTGAGAAACACAGGAATACATATCAACATTTAGTAATGGCTTGTTATGTAAGAGATTTGTTTTAAAGTCCACGAGTGTGTGTGTGTGTGTGTGTGTGTGTGCGTGGAATGTCTGGAATGTCTTTGAGGCTTGTCACGCGGCTGTAAAGTCGGGGGAAAGGTCATGCTGAACTGGGGGGATACCAGCCACATGGGCGCTGGTAAATGGTCCTCGAGAGAATAATTAACCAGCGTTGTTTTCCTAAGGACAAAGACGATGTGTTCGACATCACATGATTCACTTAATGTGAAAAGCAGATGTCATTGTTGCTACAAGATTGCAGGTTTGAGTCTCAATGCCGGCAGGAAATGACCTTGAATAAGGCACCTAACACCCAATCGCTCCCTGAGAGCCACAGCAGTGTGTGTGTGTGTGTGTGTGTGTGTGTGTGTACTAATCACTTCTCCTAATGTGTGTGCACGTGTGTGTGTGTGTGTGTGTGTGTGTGTGTGTGTGTACTACTCACTTCTCCTAATGTGTGTGCACGTGTGTGTGTGTGTGTGTGTGTGTGTGTGTGTGTGTGTGTGTGTGTGTGTGTGCACTACTCACTTCTCCTAATGTGTGTGTGTGTGTGTGTGTGTGTGTGTGTGTGTGTGTGTGTGTGTACTACTCACTTCTCCTAATGTGTGTGCACTATCTTAGATGGTGTTAAATGTGGAGGACAAATTCTGAGTATGGTCATGCTTGACCTTGAGGTGTTTTTTTATTTTTATTTTATTCAAACCTATAAATTCATTATTTCCTGCCTGTATGTCTGTATAAGAGTGACATTTTATGTGACTCCCTTATTTTTAACAAACTCAAGCAGCACAAAAGACACAGTGGACAGGTCTTCTGTCAGGCTCATGAAATGGATTCCATCTATGAAAATTCTAGTTTCATATTTTCACCAGTTGCTTCAGGTAAAACCTGCTCTCAATACAAAGGTAAGGCAGAGGATGTGTTATCAGTATGTATTCAAATTTATATTTCTAGCACTGCAGTAATTTATGTTTTTCTTATGTTTTCTTTCTTTTTTGTGAGTTCTTTCAACAATTACACAGCCATTTGACAGCCCCTTTTCAGATTTTTGAGCCAAATGCAGCTTCCAAAAGACAAAAGATTATATATTTTACATTTGATAATTAACCATTTAACCCTCAGGGGACCACAAACGCGCCCGCGCGTTTTGCTCGTTTTTTTTTTTTAGCAATGAAAATAAACACCAAATGCTCTGTTAATTTTGATCTTTCATTTTCGTGTAATACATCAATCGATCCTGTTCAGTTTCTATTTTTTTTCTGTATACTCACAATAAAAATAAAGTGTTTTGCTTTTTGACAAATAAAGAAAAATTAACATGATGCGATTTCTCCCTTCTCTCTGTCCGTGAACTCCCATTTGAAACGCGTTCGAAAATGATCTATAACTCCGCGAAAATTCAGTCAAACAGACCCACGGGCATAAAGCTTCAGATCGCATCTGTTAAATGAAGTAACTTATATAAAAAACAAATATTCTCAGCTTCTGTAATATGTATAAAAAGAGAGCGACTCCAGTCGAGCTCATTAAGAGCTAATTCACAGTAATGTGACCACTCCCCGGAGAGCGCGTGCTATTCAAACGCAAATTCTGAGAACTATTGAAGATCTGTGAAACGCCCATCAGCTGTAAACACAGCGCGTCGCGATCGAGTGAGGCATAATATAGCCTACCTTATGGAGAAACGATTCCTCAGAACAGTGCTGATATGAGGAGCAATATCTCCTGATATGAGGAGCAGATTCCGCTGAGGAGTGAGGTAGGCTGTTTTCTTTTCTCACGTGTGGAATAACGTTATGGAATAACGTTAGTGTAGGCCTATGCAAACCGCAAAAAGATGAATCGCATTTCTATAATATGACTCGCCTTTCTGTGAGATGAATGAAGGGTACATGTTTGTAAAGACTGTTTAGCCTAAATATGAATCGCGCGTCTGTGTGTGAAATAATAAACTGCTTTGCTATAGCCTACTGAGATGAGTAAAAATCCACTGGAATATGTTGAAAAAAATGTATTTGTATAAGCAACGTATTAAACTGCAAAAAAAATACTATTTTTTTCAAAAATAAATTCATAGACTAAGATGTTAGATGTTCCAATGTTGGCTATATTCAAACTAATGAATACATATGATAAAATGTAGGCCTATAATCTTTTTTCTTTTTTTTTTTACAAAGAAAGAGTACACTTGAAATATTGTTGAAATTGTAATTATTGTTGTAATTGTAACATTTTTAATAAAATAGCAAAACATATTTACAAGAGAAATGTAAGCGAAATCTTAAATGGTCAATATAAGTCTTCTTCTAAATACATCTTTTGTCCTTGTGGCTCAGTCAGTGTCACACCTGAATGAATGGCTCATTAGGCAGAGTCATTATGCAGAGTGGGTGGGGAGATTATGCAGAGATTATGCAATCTAAGGTGTAAACTACTCCTCCCCCTTGCATATTGGCTTTCCAAGCAAAACCTGTTTTACAGCATTTAAATCAATGTATTTTTTTTTTGTGAACGATAAAGCAAAACTATTTTCACATAATTTTGAAGCTAGAACACAAAGGGAGAACATCCATTAGTCAAAAGTCTTGTGGACACATATTTAATATGTGTTTTGTGGTCTTAATTCAGCAACTTTCATTTTAATTTTTTCCAATAACCACGCATAAACATTATTCTCTTAAAAATACAAACATCTGCATACACGTTGCTCGCATATTATGGTAGCCCTGTTTGTGCTATATAGAGTGAATTTACACCTTTGCCATTAACATGTTTATAAATAACTGAAAAAAGCACAAATGTCAAGGCATGTCAGAACATCTCAAAGGCCCCAAAAACACAGTGGTCCCCTGAGGGTTAAAGCGTACAATCACACAGTTGTGATTAGAACTCTCAGTGCATCACATTATCAACTACTACGATTTTTATTGTGTAACTATAAAGTTTACTCTAATCTTAGAATATTAGGTAGCCTACAAAATGAATAGTGCACTTATAGTGAATAGTCTTTTGGTGAATTTATTAGTTTTTATGCTAAAATGTCACACATCTGTCTAGGCGGCTCGAGCAGAGCCATAGATTTTTCGCATGTGGACTGCGGGTGGTTGGGGAATCCAGTCACATTTAGTTATGAATCACATGAATCAAACGTATGATAGCATATTTTAAATTCAAAACGGTGAAATATCATAAGTTGAGTAGCTTGTATCTCTGGATATTACTATTGGTCATTCAACATTCCTCTCATAAAACAGTAGTCAAATATTAAATGTTTAGCTTCTTGTTAAGTATACATGTTTTATATATGTGTGTGTGTGTGTGTGTATGTGTGTGTGTATATAAAACATATGTAATCACCATAGATATTGAGAGGGACAAGTCATGCATGGCCAAATTGTCCCTCATGGAAAGATGTAGGCCTACCTAATGCAGAAGCCGCCTCATTTTCCAATGTCAGATTTAGATTTAGCATAAGCGGAAACTAACGCTGAAAAGAGAAGAGAGTCCACTCACATATACAGGATACTTGATTCTAGAGTCTTCTGTCGAGATTATTTAAAAAAAAATAATTTAGCCTTAACTTACTCATTCTACCCACTAAAATAGTATAAGACAAATAAAATGAGAAAATATTAATTCTATTTTTGGTTTAGCAATAATTTCCTTCATCTCATCAAATTTCCAATCACAGATAACTCCACTGAAGAGCAAGACCGTGAGAGGGAAGTTTGTCCTCCTAAATGACCTAAAATTCTTCTGATTGTTTTTGTTGTTTCTCTGGTTTTTGCCCTTGGAGGTCTCTGTATTCTGGGTATACTGTGTGAGTATAACTATATAATGTTGATAACTAATATGATACTATGCATTGATTTAAATGTGAAATTTAAAGTAAAGACTGAAATAAGATTTTCTTTTAAAATGTACTCCAATAATCTTTGCTTTATATACAACTTTGAATAATATTTTTTACAGTGTAGATACACAGATACAAATATATTATTCAGTGAACTCAAAAGTAACAAGCTGATTTGAAAAAATAATGTTTTGATGAACAAACTTAATAACTTAACTGAATAAATGTAAAGTGATAGTTCACCTTTTAAGTGCACTGCACATAATTGTGACAAAATGTCTTTTTTCTTTTCTTTTCTTTTCTTTTCTTTTCTTTTCTTTTCTTTTCTTTTCCAAATTATATAACTGCTACTGCTTATGTTTTGTCTTTATTAAGATTCCAGTCTGTCAATTAAACTTTCAGTAAGTTGTGTTAGTTTCAGCTTGAACCAGTTTAGATTAAATCCCTCAACTCATTTCAACACACTTTGAACTCATTTCTCCAACCACTTGTTTTCTCCTTTCTTCATAACCATCTTTGTACCAGACATGGTGAGAGAGCTTACAGACAACTACACCAGAGTTAGAGAAAGTCTCAGCGCTAAAGACAGTAAGTTGTGTTAGTTTCAGTTTTATACCGTACACAGACCAAGAGGTGCTATTTCTAATTCTGAACCCGTTTTAATTTAACTTGTTTAATTACAGTTTTGTTTGTAGAGGAAATACAAGTTAGTCTCAACCAATTGTTCTGTTTCTGTACCAGCCATGGAAAGAGAGCTTGAGGACCGTATGGCTGACTACACCAGAGTTAGAGAACAACTGTCCTTTTTCGAAGGTGAACGGATTCTCTTTTAGAAGGCTGAGGTGTTTTATCAATTTCTGCACAATGAACCAATAATTATCGTCAAAGAGTGTTAAGATCTGATATGGATCATTTCTACATGCTTTTTATTTCAGAATTTGCAGCTCAGTCCTTGAACTGTAATATGAGCTTGACAGCTTGGGGTGGAGTATGAAATGAGTACAGTAAGAACTTTGAACGCTCTCTCTCTCTCTCTCTCTCTCTCTCTATATATATATATATATATATATATATATATATATATATATATATATATATATATATGAAATCTGGGCTTTACCTTTCTGTAAATCTACTGTGTATTGCAGTATGTTCCATTACAGATGCATTGCATTTGTACACTCACCTAAAGGATTATTAGGAACACGTGTTCAATTTCTCATTAATGCAATTATCTAATCAACCAATCACATGGCAGTTGCTTCAATGCATTAAGGGGTGTGGTCCTGGTCAAGACAATCTCCTGAACACCAAACTGAATGTCAGAATGGGAAAGAAAGGTGATTTAAGCAATTTTGAGCGTGGCATGGTTGATGGTGCCAGACGGGCCGGTCTGAGTATTTCACAATCTGCTCAGTTACTGGGATTTTCACGCACAACCATTTTTAGGGTTTACAAAGAATGGTGTGAAAAGGGAAAAACATCCAGTATGCGGCAGTCCTGTGGGCGAAAATGCCTTGTTGATGCTAGAGGTCAGAGGAGAATGGGCCGACTGATTCAAGCTGATAGAAGAGCAACTTTGACTGAAATAACCACTCGTTACAACCGAGGTATGCAGCAAAGCATATGTGAAGACACAACACGCACAACCTTGAGGCGGATGGGCTACAACAGCAGAAGACCCCACCGGGTACCACTCATCTCCACTACAAATAGGAAAAAGAGGCTACAATTTGCACGAGCTCACCAAAATTGGACAGTTGAAGACTGGAAAAATGTTGCCTGGTCTGATGAGTCTCGATTTCTGTTGAGACATTCAGATGGTAGAGTCAGAATTTGGCGTAAACAGAATGAGAACATGGATCCATCATGCCTTGTTACCACTGTGCAGGCTGGTGGTGGTGGTATAATGGTGTGGGGGATGTTTTCTTGGCACACTTTAGGCCCCTTAGTGCCAATTGGGCATCGTTTAAATGCCACAGCCTACCTGAGCATTGTTTCTGACCATGTCCATCCCTTTATGACCACCATGTACCCATCCTCTGATGGCTACTTCCAGCAGGATAATGCACCATGTCACAAAGCTCGAATCATTTCAAATTGGTTTCTTGAACATGACAATGAGTTCACTGTACTAAAATGGCCCCCACAGTCACCAGATCTCGACCCAATAGAGCATATTTGGGATGTGGTGGAACGGGAGCTTCGTGCCCTGGATGTGCATCCCACAAATCTCCATCAACTGCAAGATGCTATCCTATCAATATGGGCCAACATTTCTAAAGAATGCTTTCAGCACCTTGTTGAATCAATGCCACGTAGAATTAAGGCAGTTCTGAAGGCGAAAGGGGGTCAAACACAGTATTAGTATGGTGTTCCTAATAATCCTTTAGGTGAGTGTATTTTCTTGCCTGTTTATCTGTAAAATATATTCAGTCTGTTCTCGATCCATGAAATATGTTGAATATACTTCTGTTTTAATTAGACTGTCTAACTTTCTGCTTCCAAAGGTTCTGGCACAAGAGAGAATATGGGCCGGGAGAACATGATAACTGGAAACGAGGAGATCCTTCTGGAGAGAACTGTGCTAGTCTGGGAAATTGGGATGGTTACTTTAACAATCTTGCAAAGAGCAGAAAAAGTTTATCTGTGAAAAGAATTAACCATTTTCCCTCACTGATGAAAACTGAAAGAGGAAATGCTGTAAATACGCAGAGATTGAATATTAATGCTATTTCAATAAGTATCTTTCATGGCTGATCCTTGTTTCGAATGCGCATGCGTCGCGTCTGAACGCGTTGTTGTCTTTGGAGCTCCATCGATTGATTTATAATTCTTGATTTCTCTTTAAACTCACTTACAACGAACATTTTCTATTTTTCCTCACCTCATAGTTACAACGCGGACTGTTGAGCAGACGCGTCTCAAGCCTAGTGATCCAACGTCGGATACTCTTATAGGTTACTCCTGTGGATCACGGCTGAACGCGTCTTCTCCGCACTCATTTATAAACAAACATTTTTTTTTCGCCTATCGTGCGTCTACTCTACACCCGTACCACTAAAAAGACGGATTATATCCAAGACTTAAGCCATAAATTAGTATTAATATTGATAGCATCACTGGTAGCGTCGTTGCTAACTTAACATACTGTCCATCTGTTAAAATGGCGAATATATCAGATGTAAGTAGTCTACCTTTTGGTGCAGGTGAGGACACATTTGAGCTACACGCGGTACAGTCTGAGCTGGAAGCTGTTGAGAAACAGATCCACGACCTTTTAGTGAGAAAAGCCGAGCTGATAGACCGGCGGTTAGCTCTTGAAACATCACGCGCCGATGCACACAAATCAGTGATTAACGTTACTAACCCGCTGACTCCGACCTCGTCTACTCCGTGCGTTACTCAGCATCGGTCACGAGCGTCGAGGCCGCGATCAGCTATGGTCTCGTTTACGCCGGCTCCAACATGCCACCACGAAGCCTGGATATTTCCGCAGCGGAAGACGCGAGTCAGGTCTAGACCAAGAAAACTCTCTCCGACCCTCCCGGTTTTCGAGATATCCATACAAAACCGCTTCTCCCCTCTTCGCGAAACAGAACGCGATGCTGTGATCATCGGTGATTCCATCGTTCGACACGTACACGCTACGTTAAATAAAAGTAAGGTGCATAGTCACTGCTTTCCTGGTGCTCGTGTTTCTGAAATCGCCGCTCGCGTTCCCGAGATTCTGAACGAGCGCGTCGGAACTGTGGTCCTGCACGCGGGAGGGGCCGACATCAGGCTGCGCCAGACAGAGGTTCTGAAGAAAGACTTCAGGAATCTGATCGATACGGTACGCAGCACATCGCCTGATATAACGATCATTGTGTCAGGACCGCTTCCTACGTACCGACTAGGTCATGAAAAGTTTAGTAGATTATTTGCGCTAAATGAATGGTTAATATCATGGTGCAATGAGCAGAAACTGCTCTTTGTAAATAATTGGAATCTATTTTGGGAGCGTCCTATGCTTTACCGTGCTGATGGCTTACACCCAAGCAGATTCGGATCGGATCTTCTGTCAGATAACATCTCCAAAATGTTAAATACCTTTTGACTAGTAACCAAAAGTCCAAATCATAGTCTCTGCTGCACCAAATTAACTGATATAAATAGTGTAGAACATTGCATAGAAACTGTGTCTATTCCTCGTTTAGTGAGATCAAATAATAAATCTACTGCAGGATCTAGAAAAAATCTAATTGTTATTAAACCAGAAAATGTTGCTATTAGTAATCAAAAACAATTTCTAAAGCTAGGTCTTCTAAACATTAGATCACTCACACCTAAGGCAGTTATTGTAAATGAAATAGTCACAGATAATAGCTTCGATGTACTTTGCCTTACTGAAACTTGGCTTAAACCTAATGATTATTTCGGTCTAAATGAGTCTACTCCAGCAGGATACTCCTATAAGCACGAGCCCCGTCTGATTGGTCGTGGCGGCGGTGTTGCAGCGGTCTATAGAGATATTCTCAATGTTACTCAGAAAACGGGTTATAAGTTTATTTCGTTTGAAATACTTGTACTAAATGTTACGCTCTTAGATGTTAGAAAAAAATCCATATTATCTCTAGCCTTGGCTACCGTATATAGACCGCCTGGGCCTTACGCTGATTTCCTAAAAGAGTTTGCAGATTTTCTCTCAGATCTATTGGTCAATGTAGATAAAGCATTAATTGTTGGAGATTTTAACATACACGTAGATAATTCAAATGATGCGTTAGGGGCTGCGTTTATAGATTTATTAAATTCCTTTGGGGTCAAGCAAAACGTCACCGGACCAACTCATCGTCTTAATCACACACTCGATTTAATTATATCATATGGAACCGATCCAACCGATATAGATATCATTCCACAAAGTGATGATGTCACTGACCATTACTTGGTAACTTGCATATTACGTACTGCTGTAATATGTCATGCGGCGCCGCGTTTTCGACCAGGCAGAACAATCCATCCATCCACCATAGATAATTTCTCAAATTGCTTATCTAATCTGTCTCAGCTGCTGCCTGAACCCAAACAAACAGATGAACTAGAAGAACTAACTAGCTCTATGAGCACCATTCTCTCTAGAACATTGGATGTTGTTGCACCCATTAGATTAAAAAAGGTCAGAGAGAAAATTAAAGCACCATGGTACAATAATACTACGCATGTTCTAAAGAGAGAAACCCGTAATTTAGAGCGTAAATGGAAACAAACTAATTTAGAGGTCTTTAGAATCGCGTGGAAAGACAGTATGTCACGTTATAAAAAGACCCTAAAAGCGGCCAGGGCTGAGCACCTCCGCAAACTAATAGAAAACAACCAAAACAATCCTAGGTTTTTATTTAACACCGTGGTTAGACTAACAAATAAACAGACGTCACCCGAACAAAATAGCCCGTTACAGTTTAGTAGTAATGATTTCATGAACTTCTTCACTGAGAAAATAGAAAACATCAGAACCACAATTGTAAACATTCAATCCTCAATCGCGCCTTATAATTCAGCCTCAACTATCACCCCGCAAGAACAATTACAGTGCTTTACAACTATAGAACAAAAAGAGTTAAATAAACTTATCACTTCATCTAAAACAACAACATGTTTATTAGATCCTATACCAACTAAACTACTGAAGGAAGTGTTACCTGTAGTGGAAGGGCCTCTCCTCAATATTATTAACTCGTCTTTATCTTTAGGTCATGTTCCAAGAACATTTAAACTGGCAGTTTTAAAACCTCTCATTAAGAAACCACAATTAGATCATAATAATCTAGCAAATTATAGACCCATTTCAAATCTACCTTTTATGTCTAAAATACTAGAAAAAGTTGTGTCCACTCAACTGGGCTCTTTCTTGCAAGAAAATGATATCTATGAAAAGTTTCAGTCAGGATTCAGGCCGCATCATAGCACTGAAACTGCGCTCGTTAAAATCACAAATGATTTACTCTTAGCTTCTGATCAAGGCTGTATCTCAATACTAGTTTTACTTGATCTAAGTGCTGCGTTCGATACTATAGATCATACAATACTCTTAGATCGACTACAAAATTATACTGGTGTTCAAGGACAAGCATTAAGCTGGTTTAGATCATACTTATCTGACCGCTACCATTTTGCCTATTTAAATGGAGAAAAATCGATCATAACTCCAGTAAACTATGGAGTGCCGCAGGGATCTGTGTTGGGCCCTCTATTATTCTCAATATATATGATGCCACTTGGAAATATTATAAGGAAACATGGAATTAGTTTCCATTGTTATGCTGATGACACTCAAATATATATTTCATCACGGCCGGATGAAAACGCTAAATTATCCAAATTGACAGAGTGTGTTAAAGATATAAAAGATTGGACGACGCGTAATTTTCTTTTATTAAATCCAGACAAGACAGAGGTAATACTTATCGGTTCAAAAAACCGCCCACAGAACCTCTCACAATACAACTTTGACATCGTAGGATGTCCTGTTACTTTATCCTCTACAGTAAAAGACCTGGGTGTTATACTCGATTGTAACCTGTCTTTTGAAAATCATATTTCGTATGTTACAAAAACAGCCTTTTTCCACCTTAGAAACATTGCTAAGCTACGTAATATGCTATCAGTTTCTGATGCAGAAAAGTTAGTTCATGCATTCATGACCTCGAGACTAGATTACTGTAATGCTTTATTAGCCGGTTGTCCTGCATCTTCAATAAACAAGCTACAGTTAGTCCAAAATGCAGCTGCTAGAGTTCTTACTAGATCAAGAAAATATGATCATATAACACCGATTTTATCATCACTACATTGGCTACCTATAAAGTTCCGTATTAATTATAAGGTATTGCTACTGACTTATAAAGCCCCAAACGGCTTAGCTCCAGTCTATTTAACGGATCTTCTATCACCCTATAATCCATCGCGCTCTTTAAGATCAATAAATTCAATACTTTTGGTCATACCTAGGATATCCAGATCAACCAAAGGAGGGAGAGCATTTTCACATTTGGCTCCAAAACTCTGGAATAGCCTTCCTGATACTGTTTGTTGCTCGGACTCGCTCTCCCAGTTTAAAACTAGATTAAAGACGCATCTTTTCAGCCAGGCATTCATATAATATTGTTAATCTCACAGTTTCAAACTACAATCCGGCCTCTAGTTCATAAATGCCAGAGGAGAACTGGCCCCCGACTGAGCCTGGGTTCTCCCAAGGTTTTTTTTTTTTTCTCCATTAGGTCACCTGATGGAGTTTTAGGACACCATTAGGTCACTTGATGGAGTTTTTTCGGTTCCTTGCCACTGTTGCCTTTGGCTTGCTCAGTTGGGGATATTTTGGGGATATTTAATTTTATTCTATCAATCAATAAATTCCACTAGAAACAAACTTTGTTGTATTATTTTATTTTAATACTGTGAAGCTGCTTTGATACAATCTGTATTGTGAAAAGCGCTATACAAAATATACTTGAAAAAATGGCGGATCTTTAACTCTAGATCAGTGCTTAAATTAGGGCTGTCAAAAGATTAATCGCGATTAATCGCATCCAAAATAAAAGTTTGTGTTTACATAATATATGTGTGTGTACTGTGTATAATTAAATTTGTATATATAAATACACACACATGCTTGTATATATTAATGCTTGTATATATACATGCTTGTATAAAAATGTGTAATTTCTATATAAAAAAATATTTATATATAATATAAATTATATATAAATATATACAGTATATGTATGCAAATATTTCTTAAATATATACATGCATGTGTGTGTATTTATATATACAAAATAATTATACACAGGACACAGACATATATTATGTAAACACAAACTTTTATTTTGGATGCGATTAATCGCGATTAATCTTTTGACAGCCCTAGCTTAAATATTAATTTGCATGTATCAAGTTTAAAAACGTGTTTTTTTTTTCTAAAAGTTTTGGTCACTTTTCAGTTTTTTAAGTGTTTTAATATTTTGACATTGATCTGCACTGTGCACTGATAGCTATTTAGCATGTTTATTCTTAATTTTAAAGTGCCCCTATTATGCTTTTTTGAATATTACTAAAAATATATCAATTAAAACTTTCCAGCATACTTTTTTTTTTTTTTTTTTTTTTCACCAAATAAGAATGAAGATTTTTTAATGTACTTCTCAAAATAATAAAACCAGTCAACTGTCAAAAGAAGTATTCAAAAGAAGTTTTCACTTACACTGGCCGCCGCATGCACATGTCCGTTAAGTCCACAAGACCATAGGGTGTCCAACTTGTCATTTTAGGATTCAGAAGGGTGTCTGTGAGCGGACCAATCAAAACAAATTATGAAAATTATTATATACTGTGGTTTCTCTTACTTTTCTGTGATATTTAATGCCTGTTTATAAGGAAGTGACGATTTTGTTCTCTTCGACTCACCGAAACCACACAGCAACAGTGTCGGCCCAGATCCGGGCCACATCTGGTACGCATTGAATCCACACATACCAGATGAGGCCCGGATCTGGGGCCCGTTCTTCGTACGTCGCTAACTCACTTAGCTGGATTTGATTGTTGGCGATTTGGCATGATCTTGGATTGTTTAATTCTTCGAAGCTCATCCTGGACTTGCTGTCATAGCAACAGGTGCGCAATCTTAAACCTGCTCGCGAGCAGGTTTATTTCATGTTAACAGGATTAGACTGCGGCTTCATAAGCGGAGCTGATACGGGAAGTCCAGCGCAGCGCGATAGTGCATTTTCTGAGATATATATTTTTTCTCGTGACTCGTGAGATTGTCGTTTACATTATTAAATTGTTGGAAACGCACATTTATTTTCGACTTGTCGGAGTCGGGCTTTAACTACAGCACAAACTGTTTGCATTGCCCTTAGATTATTTGCGATTACTTTTACACTATTGGAGATTTTGTGGCATTTCCAAGCCACTTAAGACCCAATGTTGTAAAGCAGGTTTTTTTTTTTTAGGCTATCATAATTTTTTATGAAGATCATGCAATCATGACCACAGTATATAGCCTATATGTCACTCAGGCTTCAGTCTGTTCATTCGTACAGACTATAGGCTGACCATAGACTGCCATCAAGGTCACAATGAAGGGGATTATGTGAACAGAAAGGGGGTTCACAATGTAAATGTGCAGCCCAGTTACTATTGTGATTCTTAATATTCCAGATTAGTAATATTATATCAAATTAAAAAAAGGCAGTTGACTAAAATCTTCCATATCACAAATGTGAAAGCAAAATGGCCAGGATCTGTGCATGACTTAAGAATTTTCAGAGATTCACATTTATGCACATTATTTGAAAGTGGCAAGGAAAGTTCCACAATTAAATATCAAGCTCGCTGTATTACACACACTTATGCTGATCCTAACAGAACTGCATTTTTTCATAGGTGATTTTGACATGTTCCTGCCTGCAGACAGGTGTTTTATGACCCCATTCCCTGACCTAAACCAGTTACAATGCAGCTCTAGCCAGGACAAGGGCACACAATGAAATGAACTTTGGCTAAAGGAATATTTCAGTGTCTGAAAAGTCTGAGGGTTGCACACCTGACAGGGCCTGTGACATTGTTGCATGTGCCATATTACATAACATTGCAAAAAAAAAAAAAAAAAAAAACACTTTTCATTAAATGTTTAATAAAAGACAAATATGCTTAGTTCCTTGAGTTTTATTTCAATTGTGCTTTGTAAAGAAAAGCCAGTGGTCAAGTGCCTGCAACAAGAGATATTAGACACATGCCTCATGCAACAAATAAAAAGGAAAAGTTGGCTATACACTGCCCACCTGTAGGCCTATGTCTCCTCTGTGTGTGCACACTCTTCTGTAGGCCTTTCTGTAGATGTGGAATCCTGCAACTTATACCGCAGCCATAAAGCATAGAAGTATAAATTAAGTAAAGTTATTTATGCACTTGCAGGTACTTCCTCCATATGACAGTTATCTGAGAGGGTTTATTCACTGTCCAGTGCAATGGAAACAAATGGACATTACAAAGTCTTATACTTTCTTTCCTTTGGAAAGTTAGAAAATGTCCACTTACTGCACATATTTCAGCCACCACTTTCTTGGGAACAGATACAAGTGTTGGTGTATTATGTAAAAGTGCTCAAAAGAGGAAAACACAATGTCATTACAATGAACTACACTCAGGAAAAAATGTGATCAATAATTCATGGCAAAATATTTTTACATTAACATAAGTTTATCAGTTTTCACTTTCACAAGTCAAAGCAATTCATCATTACTCAAGATTTAACAGTTGAAATGACTATACGGCCTTAATTTAATGCAGCAAAAAATGATTTTACAGTGTAGGCTACTAAGATCTTTTCTTTCTTTTTTTCTCTCAGCCTTTTTCTTGGTTGCTTTTATAAACAGACAACCATTTATTTAACAGTGCCTTTTATAAAAGAGACTAGCCTATAACTAAAAATTACCATTATGTAGAATATTTTTGTACTTCACTTTTATTTGCTCCCATGTTCTAGTGTGGTGACTCTGACATTACAATGCACAAAGTAATTATGCAATTATTAAAATACAAATATATAGGCTAATAATTGATAAAAACATCTAACATGGCCACTTTTAACGGATTTAAATTGTCTTCTACTTTTTGCCAGCCCTCTCTCCTGGCGTTTCCTTGGCGTTTTGATTAAACATTAAAATTCCGAATAAACTTCGACTATTAGTTATTGCTCTGCTGAGGAGAAAAACTGAGCGCGCTCTTTGGCCACGCTGAGCAGCCAATAGCAGTGTTGCTGATCAATGTTTCTACTATCGATACATATCCCCTTTTAACCAGCGCATGAACGCTCAATTATCTCAGATAACTCAATCCAGCGATACTAATCATATCCGGCAAGTGTGTTCGAAGAACCTAATTAGCCAGATCATGATTAGCACTATGATATCATCTTGGATGTCTCATTTGATCTCGGATGTTTTGAGCAACGTACGAAGAACGGACCCCTGGGCTGACACTATGTTGCTGTCTCGGAATGGAAACGCTGCTTGATTTCGCAAATGTTTTATGTTTTATTTTTCATATAAGAGAGGCTTAGACAGTGTGTTTGAATGTTTTACACATCGAAACAACTATTTTCGTTCGATTAAAATCGATTAATCGCTATTATTTGCATCTAAGATAAAAGTTTTTGTTTGTCTAATACATTTACATTTAGTCATTTAGCAGACGCTTTTGTCCAAAACGACTTACAAATTAGGACTAAATTAAGCGAGTCATCGTGAAGAGGCAAAAAACAACGCAAGAAGTGCTCAAAATACGAAGTTCAGTCATTGTTCAGAGTAGCATAAGCGAGGACATAAAGGAAAAGGAAAGGTAGTATATAAAGGAAAAGGAATTTTTTTTTTTTTTTATGAGGATAAGTGCTCACGGAAGAGAAGGGTTTTCAGCTGTCTTTTGAATGTTGCCAGGGATTCTGCATTCCGGATGAGGGTGGGGAGAGCGTTCCACCAGCATGGAACTGTGAATGAGAATGTTCTGGAAAGTAATTTTGTGGCTCTTTGTGATGGAACCACGAGACGTCGCTCGTTGACTGATCGTAGGTATCAGGTAGGTAGCCAGTGCAAAGTGATGAAGAGAGGAGTGACGTGGGCCCTTTTGGGCTCGTTGAAGACAAGACGAGCTGCAGCATTCTGAATCATTGGTGGAAGTCCAGCCAGAAGAGCATTGCAGTAGTCAAGCCTAGAGATGACCAGGGCCTGGACGAGAAGTTGTGTTGCATGCTCAGTTAGGAAAGGCCTGATCTTCCTGATGTTGTGCAGTGCAAACCTGCATGATCGAGCTGTCTTTGAAATGTGATCTGTGAAGGTCAGCTGGTCATCCAATATCACTCCAAGATTACTGACCGACCTTGATGGGGTGATTGATGATGAATCTAGCTACTGTGGGATCATCTAGTTGAAATGAGAGGAAGAGCTGTGTGTCATCAGCATAGCAGTGGTAGGAGAAACCATGTGCCTCTATGATGTGTCCCAATGATGTGGTGTAGATGGAGAAGAGCAAGGGTCCAAGAACTGAACCCTGAGGAACCCCTGTGGTCAGCTGATGTGCTTTGGATACCTCGCATATATGTGTAAGGGAGGCAGGTAATATATGTGTAAGGGAGGCATTGATGAGAAACTGGATAAATAGTTAAATAGTGGATACTGGATAAATAGTTCACTTTGTGAGCTAACTTTGAACACTAAAATTGAGTATAAAAGGCATCAATTGTTGAAGGCAGCAACCCTGAATGTCAAGCACAAAAACAATGCAAAGTCCAATCAATATTGAATATTACTTTATCAAGTACAAAGAAAGCAAAAAAAAAACAAAAAAAAAACTGAAGTAATCTACTAAAAGTCAGTGCATTGAGCACTTCAGACTGAATAAATTACAGAAGTTTAAAAACAATCCCTAACCATAATGTTTGAGGAAAATATTATTACATTACTGCTTTAAAAACAGCATAATGAATAAATCACTATCAACAGATGGCAGCTATACTGAGTAGCTATTTGAATATGCAAGCATTAGCTTGAAGTAATACAAAAGGACAATGACAAGATCTGTGTTGTGTGTGACACGTAAACTGCATTAATTGAACTTGTCATGCTATGATGATGATAACATTTAGACTGCAGTGCATGAACTAATTTTTGACTTTGTTTTTTCCTCTATTCTCCACTAGCCTAAATGTCATTGTTGCAACAATCTATACCTTTAACAGCATTTACCATCCACTGACATCCAGCGGTGGTTTAGAGTCAGTGAACGTACTGACATACTGATACCATGTCCCAAACCCAGCGTGTGAGTGGAGTGACTGCATTTTCTCAAAGCGTTCTGCATGTGCAAAAATCCTTGTTAATGTTAGAGCATATAAAACACTTGTGAGTCAGACAGGCAGGGTATAGATCGGCAGACAGGAATGGTATGGGCAAGGCAAAGAATACTCAGGTAAGGCAAGGCAAGTTTATTTGTATAGCACATTTCATACACAATGACAATTCAAAGTGCTTTACATAGAAGAAATTAAAATAATAAAAAGAAATAAGAATAATTAAAACAGTTTAGAAAAATAAAATACAGTACAGTACAAACAGTCGGACGAACAACGGCACAGTGCTCATTCAGTAACTGCATAGCTAAACAGATGTGTTTTGAGTCTGGATTTGAAAGTGACTACTGTAGGATCTACAGTATCTGATCTATTCTGGAAGCTGGTTCCAGTTGCGGCTGGCATAAAAGCGGACTCGCCATGCTTAGAGTGAACCCTTGGTATAGCTGATATGATCCTAATGATCTGAGTGATCTGTTGGTTTTATTCAGTGAGCATATCTGCAATATATTGAGGTCCTAGGCCATTGAATGATTTATATACCAGTAATAATACTTTAAAATCAATCCTAAATCTAACTGGGAGCAAGTGTAAAGAACTGAGGACTGGTGTGATATGTTCATATTTTCTGGTTCTGCTAAGAATCCTGGCAGCAGCGTTCTGTATGAGCTGCAACTGTCTTATGGTCTTTTTGGGAAGGCCAGTGAGGAGTCCATTACAATAATCCACCCTGCTGGTGATGAAAGCAAGTAAGCAAGCGCAGATGGTCGGGGCAGGCAGAGAGGTTTCAAAGCACAGGTAACAGCCCAGGGTCATGAGAGCCAGAGAATGATCAGATAGCCAGGAAACAGTCCAAGGTCAAGGTAGCCAGAGAGTGGTCGAAGATATCTGTAAACAGTCCAAGATCTAAACCAGTATAAACAGAATATGTAGATAATTGCTCAGAATGTTAGCCAGGGCAAAACAAGACTTCGCACTGAATGATTGTGAGAGCGTGATTTTACACATGTGGGAATGAAGTGCAGACGTGAGTGTAATCAGTGAAGAGCAGGTGTGTTTGATTTGTCCAGGAGAGCTACATTATGTGAAATGTAGTTTGCATGGCAACAGTCAATACTCTGGAGACGGATCACTCTGTGAGTGCGGAGGAGGTGATGCAGGAAACTCCTGCGTAATAGTTTTTGTCATACTTATTTTTTCCCACAGGATACAATTGAATTTCTGAAGATATCTTAATGAACAAACTATTTGCAACTGTTATTAAAATGTGTATACTTTTATATAGTTTGTTGCATGACATGCTTTGCCCAATACCCCCTGGTAACTTTCCAGTATTAATATCACCAAATATGGTCAAAAAGCAAAGACATTTCATGGGTTGTACAGGCTTTTTTCACATTGAACTCTGTGAGACACCAGATAGATTGACCTGTAACTCACTCTCTTAGATGTGAGTTTGAGGTTTTGCTACTTCCTGCACATCTCTATTATTAAGAACACAGATGCACACAAACACATTAGAACAGTAAAGAGTGAAAGCAGCATCACTGCATCCTCAACACCGGTATGTACGGCATATTATTTTGTGTGCAATTAATGACATGACAGTTATGCTGTTTTTAAGCCTTTGTTAAATATTTGTTTAAATGTAAAAGGACAGGTGAACGTTTTCAAATTTTAATGTCCTGCCAATTAAAAATTTCATACAAAACTGAAAGAGGAAATGCTGTAAATACGCAGAGATTAAATATTAATTCTATTTCATTAATTATCTTTAATAGCAGATCTTTAACTCTAGATCAGTGCTTAGATATTAATTTGCATGTATCAAGTTTAAAAAACAAGTGTTTTTTTCTAAGCGTTTTGCTCGCTTCTCAGTTTTTTAACTGTTTTATCGATCTGCACTGTACTGATATTTAGATAAAGGACTGATTTTGCATGTTTATTCTCAATTTTAAACTGCCCCTATTATGCTTTTTTATTACCATTTATGTAGTGTGTAAATTAGATTTGTGTTTGTAAACCATCTGCAATGTGTCAAAGATCAAAGTGCACGACAAATGAAGTTATTGTCTCGCAAAAGAGAGAGATCTGATTGCCATCTAAACGAGTCGTCAGCAATTCCACTCTTTCTTCCTGGTCCTTTCTCGGAAAGACTCAATTAAAACTTGCCAGCAAACAGTTTTTTTTTTTTTTTTTCACCAAATAAGAATGAAGATTTTTCAAATTATATAACTATCAGCTTTAATGTACTTCTCAAAATAATAAAAGCAGTCAACTGTCAAAAGAAGTATTTAAAATAAGCTTTCACTTTATGTGCACTTAAACTGGCCGCCACATGCACATGTCCGTTAAGTCCACAAGACCATATGGATGTCCCATTTGTCATTTTAGGATTCAGAAAGGTGCCTTACTTTTCTTAGTGATATTTAATGCCAGTTTATTAGGAAGTGACGATTTTGTTCTCTTCGACTCACTGAACCCACACAGCAACATAGTGTCGGCCCAGATCCGGGCCACAACTGGTACGCATTGAATCCACACATACCAGATCTGGGCCGTCACTATGTTGCTGTCTGGGAATGGAAATGATGCTTGATTTCGCAAATGTTTTATGTGATATTCTATTTTTTCAAAGTTAAATTCGCAACTTTGGATGGAAACATATCTATTGAGTTGTTGACTCGAGAACAGATGCAATCGGATTGGTCCAAAAAATCTAGGTTATACTTTTAAATCTGGCTGGAATTCAGTCATCACATTTGATCTCTAAACACTGCTAATCAAGTTTAATTTGTTCTTTTTCCTCTATTTTCTTATACTTCTGTCTGTACAAATGACATTAAATGACCGTTGTAATATTTCTGTGGCTTCCTTTTTTCCAGCAAACACTCAACATACACACATTTTATCAGGTTATAGAAATGGATTCAATTTACGAAAATGTTGATTACATGCCTTCAGCAACAGCTTCAGATGGCAACTGCTCTCAGAGGTAAGATATTATAAAAATATTTAATATAACATTGCATTACAATGGAAATAGTAAATGGCAAAATTTGTGAAATCAACTTCAAATTTGGAACATAACTTGGTTAGACAAAAAGCTGATTTTCTATGCAATTTTAGAGTCCAGATTATTTTGTAAAATATATAATTTGTATAAAATAAAATTACAAATGTTTAGTTCAGTACATTTGCTTTACAATAAACTTAAACTTCTATAACTTTTGAACACTTTAATTTTTGAAGTTGGAGTGTCTTTAAAACCTTAGGTTTGTATATTTCAAATAATTTATGAATAACAGCCATTTAAGTTTAGATCAAAGTTCATGTTCATGCATCTTAACACAAAACAAGAAATGAAAAAAAGTTAGCATTTTACAAAACTTAATTTCAATCAGAATTCTAAACATGCATAGAAGTTTAAGTAACACCAACGCCATTGGAAGCTGGTGTTACGTGTCTGATTTTTCCTCTTTCTTTCTTTCTTTCTTTCTTTCTTTCTTTCTTTCTGTCGTTGAGCATTATCGAGAATCTTCATTTTGTTTACATTTGTCATGCTGGATTAACGAGGAAGCAAAAGCAGGTGCAGTCAACTCTTTATTAGAGACAAGGTTAAACAGAGGCAACAAACAACACTGGTGGGTGGGCAGCGCAGGGACCTCGATGGCCAAACACAGAGAGAAGAGCTGGTGCAGGGTGATGTGATGATGATGATGATGAATCCGACGTGAACACGAACTGGAACAGGTAACAGGAAACTCGAACAACACCACACGATCACAGACGAGGAACACCAGACATCTAGACATCGACAACGATCTGACAGTGGAGAAAAGAAACCGGTGAGTATAAATAGGCTATGGAGATGAGTTGCAGCTGGCGCCGAGCTGATTAGAGATTGAATGAATGAACAGGATTGTTTGGGCCACGCCCAACCAACGCGACACAGACACACACACAAATAACAAAGGCACGAGACAAGAAGGAAACAATGCATCTGAAAACCGTGACAGTACCCTCCCTCCTAGGAACGCCTCCTGGCGTCCCCAGACTCCCTTACCTGTCGATTGTAATCATCGATAAGGGAGTGATCCAGAATGTCTCTTGTAGGAACCCAACTTCTCTCCTGATCCTGGTTGGCTCTCTCGGTTTGACCATTGCTCTGGGGATGAAACCCTGAGGACAGACTAACAGTCGCGCCCAGTAGTTTACAAAACTCTCTCCAAAATTTGGACACAAATTGGGGTCCCCTGTCGGAAACCACGTCAATCGGAAGGCCATGTAAACGAAAGACGTGATCCACGACAGCCACCGCTGTCTCCTTGGCTGAGGGTAATTTGGGCAAGGGAATAAAGTGAGTCGCCTTCGAGAACCGGTCCACCACGGTCAAAACTACCGTGTTGCCCTGGGAGGGTGGGAGGGCGGTAACAAAATCTAGTGCGATGTGGGACCAGGGTCTCGAAGGGACAGGCAGCGGTTGAAGTAACCCATCTGGGGGTCGATTGGAAGACTTACCAATGGCACAAACCGAGCAAGCCAAAACAAAACTGTGAATGTCCCGGGCCATGAGAGGCCACCAGAATCGTTGTTTAACCAGAAAACTAGTACGAGTCACTCCTGGATGACAGGCTACGTTGGAACAATGTCCCCACTGAATAACGTCTGACCATAATCCCTCCGGCACAAATAAACGGTTCGGTGGGCAACCGACCGGGGGCGTTACCCCTTCTAAGGCCTTCTTGAACTTCGACTCGACCTCCCATGTGAGTGTGGAGACAAATAGGGTCTCGGGTAAAATGCACTCGGGAGTAACCAGGCGTTCGGAGCGATCAAAAATGCGAGATAAGGAATCGGGTTTGATGTTTTTAGAACCCGGGCGGTACGATAGAGTAAAATCAAAACGACCGAAAAAAATTGCCCACCGAGCCTGCCTGGAGTTCAATCTTTTAGCAGATCGAATGTATTCCAAATTCTTGTGATCGGTCCAGACGATAAAAGGTACCCCCGACCCTTCTAACCAGTGACGCCATTCCTCCAACGCCAACTTGACTGCCAACAACTCCCTATTACCAATGTCATAGTTACGTTCGGCAGAGGACAAACGATGAGATAAAAACGCGCAGGGATGCATCTTTTCGTCTGTGGAAGAACGTTGGGACAACACCGCACCTACCCCCACCTCTGACGCATCGACCTCCACCACGAACTGACGTGAAGAATCAGGGGCTATCAGAATGGGAGCCGAAACGAAGCGGCTCTTCAGTTTGGCAAACGCGGCTTCAGCCGCGTCTGACCACCTGAACGTAGTTCTGGGGGAGGTCAAGGCAGTCAGAGGTGCGGCTAGTTGGCTGAAATTACGAATGAAACGTCGGTAAAAGTTGGCGAATCCCAGAAACCTCTGCAGGGCCTTGCGAGAATCTGGGATTGGCCACTCCACCACAGCCTTAACCTTATCAGGGACCATACGTACTCCCTCAGACGAAATGATGTACCCAAGAAATGGAACCGACTGTGCGTGGAACTCGCATTTCTCCGCCTTGACAAAAAGCCCATTCTCTAGCAACCTCTGAAGCACTCGTCGGACGTGCTGCACATGTTCCTGGAGAGAAGAAGAAAAAATCAATATGTCATCCAGGTAAACATATATGAACTGATCGACCATATCTCGCAGCACGTCATTGACGAGAGCCTGGAAGACTGCTGGGGAGTTGGACAACCCGAAGGGCATGACCAAGTATTCAAAGTGACCCCTGGGGGTGTTAAAAGCAGTCTTCCATTCATCCCCCTCCCTGATGCGGACCAAATGATAAGCATTACGTAAATCCAATTTCGTGAAAAGTGACGCTCCCTGCAACCTCTCGAAAGCTGAAGACATCAACGGCAAAGGATAAGTATTCTTTACCGTGATGTTGTTCAGCCCCCGGTAGTCAATACAAGGTCGCAGAGATCCATCCTTCTTCCCCACGAAAAAGAACCCCGCCCCCGCCGGAGAAGAGGAAGGGCGAATGAACTTCGTTGCTAGAGAATCAGAAATATATTTCTCCATGGCCTCCCTTTCTGGAGCAGAAAGTGAATATAACTTGCCCTTAGGCGGAGATTTACCTGGTAATAAATCTATGGCACAGTCGTAGGGACGATGCGGAGGTAGAGAAGCAGCTCGAGACTTACTGAACACTTCCCTCAGGTCGTGGTACTCCGCGGGCACGTTAGACAAATCCACTGCTTCCTCCTGTAACACAGACATAGGAACAGACGAACAGGCAGACAAAAGACAGGACTCATGACACTCAGTGCTCCACTCCGTGATGGATTTACGGAGCCAGTCCACCTTGGGATTATGTCTTGTTAACCAGGGATGTCCGAGTACTATGGGTGCAAGAGGTGAATCCATGATGTAAAATGACAGAGTCTCTGAGTGGTTACCAGACGTGATGAGGGTGATGGGACCAGTGGAGAGTGAAATCATAGGAAGTTCTTGACCATTTAGAGCGTGAACAGAAATGTCTTGAGGAAGTGACTGAAGGGGGATCTGGAGGTTATGTGCAAGAGTGTAGTCCATAAAATTACCTTCCGCCCCGGAGTCCAATAGTGCATGACAGTCGTGTTGAAGTGTTGACCATCTTAGTCTTACCGGGAGGAGAGTAGATGTCGATGAGGTCTTCTCGGCGGAGATCCCACCCGATAGTAGCCTCACTGTTACTATCGGGCGTGGCCTTTTACCGGACACGTGATGGAAAAATGTCCCGCTCCGCCGCAGTAAAGGCAAAGGCCACGGGACCTCCGCCTTTCCTTCTCCTCCCGGGAAAGCCGAGCTCGCCCTACCTGCATGGGCTCGAGATCGTGGGTAGGGCTGACCGCGTCCATGCCGCTGGACCGCAGACTCTCTGTAGCTCCAAACGAACGACCGGAAAAGGCATGTCGCTCGACTCTCGACAGTCTAGCATCCACTCGTAGTGCTAAGTCAATAAGTCCGTTCAACGTAGTGGGCAGGTCCAGGGCGTAGATTTCCTTCTGGACGCGGTCAGCCAGCCCATGCAGGAACATGTCCCACTGCGCCTCGTCGTTCCATCGGCACTCTGCCGCGAGGGTCCGGAATTCGATCGAATAATCCGATACCGAGCGATCACCCTGACGAAGCTCGGCGAGTACTCTTGCCGCCTCTCTTCCCGTGACCGCCCGGTCGAACACTTGCTTCATGGCGGCGGAGAGTGCCTGGAACGACGCGCAGCAAGGGTCTTGGTTCTCCCACACCGCCGTCCCCCAAAGTGCCGCTCTCCCAGTCAGTAGTGACAGCACAAAGGCGACTTTGGCTCGCTCATTGTTGAAGGTTCTAGGCTGTAAAGCAAAGTGCAAAGAACATGCATTCAGGAACGCTCGACAGAAACTGGGTTCTCCGGCATACCTCTCGGGTGCAGGCAGACGAGGTTCCGACTGGGAGAGAGGATCAGATGGTATAGGGGGAGCGGCCGGTGTGGGCGGCGCAGTGGGAACACGCAGCTGTTGGATCTGCTGGGTGAGCTCGGACACCTGCGCCACCAGAGCTTGAACCGCACGACCAGTGTTGTTCAGCCCGTCCTCCTGGGCATCCATGCGTTGAATACTGCGATTGATGAATGCCTCCATGGCGATCTGAGCTCCGCCCGCTGCTTCCATGCTGTGGTCAGATCGTTCTGTCATGCTGGATTAACGAGGAAGCAAAAGCAGGTGCAGTCAACTCTTTATTAGAGACAAGGTTAAACAGAGGCAACAAACAACACTGGTGGGTGGGCAGCGCAGGGACCTCGATGGCCAAACACAGAGAGAAGAGCTGGTGCAGGGTGATGTGATGATGATGATGATGAATCCGACGTGAACACGAACTGGAACAGGTAACAGGAAACTCGAACAACACCACACGATCACAGACGAGGAACACCAGACATCTAGACATCGACAACGATCTGACAGTGGAGAAAAGAAACCGGTGAGTATAAATAGGCTATGGAGATGAGTTGCAGCTGGCGCCGAGCTGATTAGAGATTGAATGAATGAACAGGATTGTTTGGGCCACGCCCAACCCACGCGACACAGACACACACACAAATAACAAAGGCACGAGACAAGAAGGAAACAATGCATCTGAAAACCGTGACAACATTAGCTTACATTACCCACAAATGCAGTGAGCTCATCTAAGAAATTTAGTTTCACAGGCCCACAGGCCCACGAGGAAAATTCTGGGATTCAGAATTTATTTGTTTGGAATATTTATCATAGTTTTAAATAGTTTATCACTTTAATTACTATGTAACGAATACGACTCTGGGTAAATATGAATTATCTCAAGAATATGGGGAATCTTGGGAATATTAATATTTATGACTCATGGTCATAATTCATAAGTCGCATGTACATTTATTTTATCAATTATCGAGATTACCTCGTTCTGTAACTGGTCTGACCAACATTTAATTCGTCCAGCGAGTAGATGTAAGGTCAGTACAGTTAAGAAGGGGTATTCACAAACTCCACTAAAGTTTAGGTTCTGGCCACGAACATTAAACTTTATTGAGTTTATTAATTAAAACTACTGAATGTAGTCTAATATCGAGCTTGTAGCTTAAGATCTTTTGTTTCATTGACTTTAGAATGGTGGGCTTTCAAATACAGAGACAGTGAAAAGTATTTATGAATTTTAATAAATGCAAAACTAGAGATTATATGAGCTACGAATATAAACGTACGTAAAAATGCAAACAATAAACAAACAAACATATAACCAAACAATAACATAAGTGATCAGAATGAAATGAAATGAAAGAAAGAAAGAAAGAAAGGCAGAGAAGGGGAAAATAATAATTACATACAGAAAACCTAAATTCACGAGACAACCTGGAAAGCAGTTTTATCAACTCAATATACTTGCGATTTTGTCTTTTGTTCGGGTGATGCTGAAACTGGCAGGACAGCGAGGGTGGTCCTGTATCTGTTGCGTCTTTAGGTGCCGCGAGGTTTAAAGGCTCATTGGATGTAACATTACCGAGAAAGTTCGTCTTCCGTGCGGAAGAGGCCAGAAATCTTGGTTTCTAAGGCAGCAGGCTTTTACATGGCACGGGGGTTTGTGTCCCAGAGGCCACGGCGAGGCCTGTTCAGCTGGTTGCCATGGAGCTGCGCTACACGTGGATGAGGTCCGGGATGAGAGCGACCGGAGAAGAGAGGAAGTGGAATCAAAGAAGTAAGAGCGTGTGATGAGGGGGTTTCTGCCTTTTAACAAACATCTGTTTACGCCTTCTCTTGGAACGACAGCGAATCAGATTGTCTTTTCTGAAGCGGGAAAATTCTCTTTGTGTGAAGAAGAAAACGCCTACTTTCACCATATGTCTTATGAGAGAAAGAATTCATATTTCTTCTTAAGATTGTACACATGGAACAATACATCTTACTGTAATACTATGTGCGGGACTGGTTGAATTAAAACAGGACGGTCAGACAGATACCAAGAATTACAGGTAGATATTGGACACACATAACATTATGTTCATATGCATCATTACACACAAATAAAGCTTGATTAAACACACAATAAAATGGTCAGTATTTCCGTTATGGCATGTGAAGACACTTGAGAAACACAGGAATACATATCAAACATTTGAAGAGTTTTCTCTGAAATGTTCCATGTGTGTTAAGGTGTTGGAATGTTGGCTTGCAAAGGAGCTGGATGAGCTGCAGCTTTGGAGCCATAAAAGTTTATGACCAGGTTCGAGTTACAAGACACTATGGAGTGATTTTCTTTCAATGAATCTTCGGAATTAAAGATTTTACTCTAGCAAACCACACCTCTATTATAAATTTGTAATGAATGGTAAAATGAAATTTTACTATGTGGAAGTCCATATATGGAAATGTGCTTCAGTTGCATCTCGTGGTGGGTTTCTGGTTGAAAGCCCACATGTGTGTGTGTGTGTGTGTGTAATGTGTGTGTGTGTTTGTGTGGAATGTCACGAGGCCAGCCGAACTGGCGCTGGCAAATTGCGAATTACGGACACAAGACGATGTGTCTTCCCATATGATCACTTAACGCGAGAAGCAGATGTCGTTGTGGCTACAACTATTATCACTTTAACAATATTAATCACCCCATGCATCTCCCTTCAAGACCGAGAGAGGGAGAGAGAGGTCACTTCTCCTAAGTGGACTAAAGTTCTTCCGATTGTTCTGGTTTTCTATCTTGTTTTTGCTCTCGGAGGTCTCTGCGCTCTCTGGATGCTTTGTGAGTATAACTACTGATACTAGGTCTTTGCTGTGTTCAGGGTGCATTCAGGTTGCACTCTGTTCAGGGTGCATTTACTGTATCTATATTGTGGAGCAGAAACGTCTCGGTTACGTATGGTAACCCCCTGAGTGAGGGAACGGAGACGTCACGTCGGTAGGAGTTACCAACGAATTGGGATCACACTAGGGAGACCAACTGCCTTCGAGTGAAACTAAAACGAGCCAATGAACAATGGCATGCAAGATTTGCATTCCGCGCCCTGCCTGCCAGTGCAGGTATAAAGGCGGAAGCGAGAGCATACACAAATCGCTTTACGCTGAGGAGCCGAATGGTGTCCGGTCCTCCGCGAAGGAACAGCAACCATGGCAACGGGACGTGACATCTCCATTCCCTCACTCAGGGAACGAGGGTTACCATACGTAACCGAGACGTTTCCTTTTCGTTCGGTCACTCCTACGTCATGTCAGTAGGAGTTACCAACGAATTGGGATCCCTAACAAAACGCCATGGTGCCCCCTTCCAGCACCCTGCCTAAGCTTCAGCCAGCAGTTTCTTGAAACTTATCCTCTTATGTGCGGAAGTTTAGCTGGAAAGAGGGCACACTGCTGTTCCGCAAGACCCGCTCAGTGGATATTGGATAACACTGGGAAAGCGTGCCCATGATCGTAGGAGGGAACGCTGCGGAGCCGAAACCTGCCCGAAGGGAGGCACTAGGAAAACAAATGTGCACTTGTCCGGACGGTAGTGAACACATGGCAGTCTCTGAGGTAGTCCCAGCCCAGAGGGTGGGAGCGTACTCAGCAGAGACGACAGAGCGGACTCTGTCGAGGAGAAGACACTGGCTAACCCGGAGGGTAACCGTATCGTGGAGAAAACACATATGGGGTTGCCGTAGGAACCACTACATAAGAACCCCAGCCTGAACTCAGCTCATAGTGAGAGGTAACAAGCCTGGCGACCGGCGATCCGCCTCGCCTGACGTCGGGGGGTGACAGAGGAACTCACGAGGTTAGCCGTTTGTTGGGTAAACAACGGAGCAGAACAACGCATGTATCTGGCCCCTGGGGCAAGAATGGCATAGCAAGCCGACACTAACCTAATTCCTCGCGCTACTGGCCGAAGTGAGTACACGGGAGGAAACAGGTTCTACACCAAGGCTATAAAACCTAGTGAACATGTTAGGTGTTGCCCAGCCCGCAGCTCTACAGATGTCTGTCAGCGAGTCGCCTTGAGCCAAAGCCCAGGAGGAGGCAACACTCCTAGTAGGGCTAACCTCTGCTTGGAGACCGCCTTCCCCTTCTGCTGGCCTCCGTAACAGACAAAGAGCTTGTCTGAGGTCCTAAAGCTTTGAGTTCTGTCCATGTAGCAGTGCAGAGCATGAACAGGACAGAGGAAAGCCAGGGCTGGGTCTGCCTCCTCCGGGGGCAGCGCTTGCAGGTTCACTACCTGATCTCTAAATGGAGTGGTAGGAACCTTGGGCACATATACCTGCCGGGGTCTCAGAACAACGTGAGAGAAGTCCGGTGCGAACTCTAGGCACGATTCGTTGACCGAAAATGCCTGCAGGTCCCCTACCCTCTTGATGGAAGCCAAAGCGAGCAGGAGAGCTGTCTTCATTGACAAGATATTTAATTCAACTGCGTGCAAGGGCTCAAATGAGGGATTTCTGAGCAACAGTCGCAGTGCTGTCCGTACGGACCAGTACATGCTTGTGTCGAAGTAGGCCTCTGAGGCGACACAAGGCTAAGCGTACTGCTTGCAACTCTAGGCAGTTGATGTGCCAATGCTGTTGGGGCCCCGTCCACAGACCCGAAACTGCTTGCCCGTTGTACGTGGCCCCCCAGCCATTGGCAGAAGCAACTATGAAGACCACAGCATGCCTGGACACCTGGACTAAGGGCACTCTGGCCCGTAGAAATGCAGGGTCTGACCAAGGGCTGAAGGTTTGGCGACAGTGCGAGGTAATGTTCACCCGGAACATGCCACTCTGCCACGCCCATCTTGGGATTCGATCACGAAGCCAGCGCTGAAGCGGTCTCATATGGAGCAGACCGAGCGGCGTTACTGCGGCTGCCATATGCCCCAGGAGCCTCTGAAACTGTTTCAGTGGGACCGCTGACCTGCCTTGAAAGGACTTGAGGCAGTTGAACACTGACTGGACGCGCTCCTCTGTGAGGCGCGCAGTCTGAGCGACCGAGTCCAACTCCATACCGAGATAAGAGATCCTCTGCATGTTTGCTCTTGTCCCAGTTAAACTGAAGCCTCAGCTGACTGAGATGCCGAAGCACCATGTCCCTGTGTTCGCACAACAATTCCTGTGAGTGAGCTAATATGAGCCAGTCGTCACGATAATTGCGAATGCGAACACCACTTTCTCTCATGGGAACAATGGCCGCCTCCGCGACTTTCGTGAAGACACGGGGCAACAGGGCCAGCCCGAAGGGTAGGACCTTGTACTGATATGCTCAACCCTCGAATGCAAAACAAAGAAACGGTCTGTGTCGAGGGAGGATCGAGTCATGAAAGTACGGGTCCTTCAGGTCGATCGCTGCAAACCAATCCCAGGGAAGGGTGCACTCGAAGATGCATTTCTGCGTTAACATTTTGAACGGGAGCTTGTGCAGGGCCCGATTCAAAACTCGCATGTCCAGGATTGGTCGTAACCCACCGCCTTTCTTGGGTACAATGAAGTAAGGGCTGTAAAACCGTGACCTCGATTGTATCCTTCGCCAGCAGGACGTCAATCTCTTTCCTCAGGACAGGGGCATCGCAGCTCCGCACATGGGTGAATGCCCCTGAACTTGGGACGCCGGCAGGCAAACTGAATTGCATAGCCGAGCCGGATGGTACGCGTGAGCCATCGGGACGGCCTGGGAAGCGCTAGCCAGGCTTCAAATAACCGTACCAGTGAGCCCATCCGGACCACCGGCGTACCTGGGGTGGGGTAGCGAGATGGAAGGTAGGGAGTCGACTCCAGAGGCACTGAAGCAGCCGGAAGTATAGTCTGGGTGTGCAGAGCAACACCAACCTGCTTCCACGAGGGGGCAGACGGCAGGGAAGGCTCGGCGAGCGGAATGAGAGTGGTGAGGCAACGAGGCGCCGCACACTGTCATTCTGGCCCTCTTGGACAGGGGAAACTGGGAACGGTGAGGCAATTGAGCGTCGTCCTGAACTACCAGTCTCGACCGTGTGTGACCCAGGGGAAGTGGAAACTGCTCTTTTATTGAAGTTTTGGGGGCGGAACAGAAACAAAACGAAACAAAAGATTCTCCACTCGGCCCTCCTCACGAAGATCAAATCAAATCAAATCAAGTATATTTGTATAGCGCTTTTCACAATACAGATTGTATCAAAGCAGCTTCACAGTATTAAATTAAAATAAAATAATACAACAAAGTTTGTTTCTAGTGGAATTTATTGATTGATAGAATAAAATTAAATATCCCCAAAATATCCCCAACTGAGCAAGCCAAAGGCAACAGTGGCAAGGAACCGAAAAAACTCCATCAAGTGACCTAATGGTGTCTTAAAACTCCATCAGGTGACCTAATGGAGAAAAAAAAAACCTTGGGAGAACCCAGGCTCAGTCGGGGGCCAGTTCTCCTCTGGCATGGCCCCGAAGATCACTGCCGTGCCGTAACACCAACACAGAGAGGTCTCGGTCAGACTCATTGAGCTTAGGGAAAACACTATCCAAGCGCTCATTCACTCAGAGGACACAACTGGTCGGCTCCGAAGCAGAAAGCGATTTGTGTATGCTCTCGCTTCCGCCTTTATACCCGCACTGGCAGGCGGGGTGCGTAATGCAAATCTTGCATGATGCCAATGTTCATTGGCTCGTTTTAGTTTCACTCTGAGGCAGTTGGTCTCCCTAGCATGATCCCAATTCTTTGGTAACTCCTACCAGCATGACGTAGGAGTGACCGAACGAAAAGGGAACATCTGCAATAGAATTCTTCTATTTTTCAAAATCATACTTTTCTCTGACAAAGCTATTTTAAGCTGTAGATTAAGAAAGCATTCTTGAACACTGCATTTATTTTCTTTTGTCATCACGCTGTGCATCACTGTATTGTGAGATATTTAAGTCCCTTGAAAAGGTTAGCCCTCTTGTTGTTCCTCTTGTTCCTCTTGTCTCATTATACTTTGTGTCTTTGTATTTTTACAACCATTTATAAAGTTTGTCTGGATATTACATTGAAAATTTTATTTATGTTCTGATGCCTAAAATGTGAAATTTTGAAGTAAAGACTGAAATAATATTTTCTTTTAAAATGTACTCCAATAATCTTTGCTTTATATACAACTTTGAATAATATTTTTTACAGTGTAGATACACAGATACAAATATATTGTTCAGTGAACTCAAAAGTAACAAGTTGATTTAAAAAAATGTTTTAATGAACAAACTTATAAACTTAACTGAATAAATTTAAAGCGATAGTCTTTACCCCTGATGTACTGCTCTTCTATGATTTGCATGGTTTGACATGATATGATAAGCGATCGTTAGATTTAATCAGCACGATTTACTGCAATGCTTTTCCCCTTAGTTGATCAGAACAAAAGTAGATGTTATTGTTCAGACGTCATTTTCCATTGAAAATTCTAATATTGGTCATACTTCCAAAAAGTATATTCTGTGATTCTGAATGCCCGTATACACACCGGCGTGGATTGACAGCCGCACACTCTCCTCAAAACATTGGATTCATCCGCGCTGTTTCATGGCGATGTACAACCCACGTAAAGTTGATAATTCCGCAAATAACTGCAATTGCAGATTTCGAACAGAGATGGCGACAAAGAGAAAAAGCTACGGACTGCAGCTTTAAGCTGCATAATTGTGACGAAATGTCTTTTTTTTCTTTTCTTTTTTTTTTTTAATACAAATTATATCATTGCTACTGCTTATGTTTTGTCTTTATTCAGATTCCAGTCTGTCAGTGAAACTTTCTGCCCAAGAGACCAAGGGCACACGTGAGTAAAATGTATTTGATTCTTTAATGACTACAGTAGGTGATTTGTCAGGGGTTTTTTTCTGTTTGTTTGTTTGTTTGTTTTCATTTACTTAATTTATTAACTGTTTCTGTACCAGTCATGGCAAGAGAATTTCAGGAACTTACAGTTAACTACAACAGAGTTAGAGAACGTCTCAGCGCTAAAGACAGTAAGTTGTGTTAGTTTCAGTTTGAACTAGTTTAGATTAAATCCCTCAACTCATTTCAACACACTTTGAACTCATTTCTCCAACCACTTGTTTTCTCCTTTCTTCATAACCATTGTTGTACCAGACATGGTGAGAGAGCTTACAGACAACTACAACAGAGTTAGAGAACGTCTCAGCGCTAAAGACAGTAAGTTGTGTTAGTTTCAGTTTTATACCGTACACAGACCAAGAGATGCTACTTCTAATTCTGAACCTGTTTTAAAGGGATACTCCACTTTAAAATGAAAAATCTGTCATCATATACTCACCCTCATGTTGTTTCAAACCTGTATTAATTTCTTCTGCTGAACAGAAAGGAAGAAGTTTAGAAGAATGTCAGTAACCAGACAGTTTCTGGTACCATTGACTCCCATAGTAGGAAAAAATATATACTATGGAAGTCAATGGTACCAGAAACTGTCTGGTTACTGACATTCTTCTAAATATCTTCCTTTCTGTTCAGCAGAAGAAAGAAATTCATACAGGTCTGAAACAACATGAGGGTGAGTATATGATTACAGAATTTTCATTTTAAAGTGGAGTATCCCTTTAACCAATTGTTCTGTTTCTGTACCAGCCATGGAAAGAGAGCTTGAGGACCGTATGGCTGACTACACCAGAGTTAGAGAACAACTGTCCTTTTACGAAGGTGAACGGATTCTCTTTTAGAAGGCTGAGGTGTTTTATCAATTTCTGCACAATGAACCAATAATTATCATCAAAGAGTGTTAAGATCTGATATGGATCATTTGGATCATGGATCATTTCTACACGCAGTCCTTGAACTGTAATATGAGCTTGACAGCTTGGGGTGGAAAGTTTTACTTCTTCAGCTCTGATAAACTGAACTGGACGAACAGTCGAGATGTCTGTGTTTCAAAAGGAGCTGATCTGGTGATCATTACCAGCCAATCAGAACAGGTAAGACTGAGAAATCTTGAAGTAACTGATGTTGGATGTGAGTCAAAGAACTTTATGATGTTAAATAAAATTATTGCAATTTATAAAGAAGATTTGATTTTGAGATGTGATTTTGCCCACAATAAAAATGTGTAATATACAGTAAATGCTTTAATACAAAAGCATTTCTCTCTTTAAGCAATATATTATGCATTATATGTTTGCATAATGTTTTCTCCATTAGGATTTTCTGGTCTCTAAAATTAAAGAGACGCACTGGGTTCGGGTGAACAACCAAACTCTCAATGACACTGGAGTACAGTAAGAACTCTGATTCTCTCTCTCTCTCTCTCTCTCTCTCTCTCTCTCTCTATATATATATATATATATATATATATATATATATATATATATATATATATATGAAATCTGGGCTTTACCTTTCTGTAAATCTACTGTGTATTGCAGTATGTTCCATTACAGATGCATTGCAGTTGTATTTTCTTGCCTGTTTATCTGTGAAATATATTCAGTCTATTCTCGATCCATGAAACATGTTGAATATACTTCTGTTTTAATTAGACTGTCTAATTTTCTGCTTCCAAAGGTTCTGGCGCAAGAGAGAATATGAGCCGAGCGAACCTGATAACTGGAAACGAGGAGATCCTTCTGGAGAGAACTGTGCTAGTCTGGGAAATTGGGATGGTTACTCTAACAAATGGTTTGATCAATCTTGCAAAGAGCAGAAAAAGTTTATCTGTGAAAAGAATTAACCATTTTCCCTCACAGATGAAAACTGAAAGAGGAAATGCTGTAAATACGCAGAGATTGAATATTCATTCAATTTCATTCAAAATTTTATTTGTCACATACACAATCATACACAGTACGATATGCAGTGAAATGCTTACACGACTGCCATTGACCATAGAAAAAATATCAATATAACAAATATAGAAATAAAAAAAATAAAAATCTGTCAAAAACAGAAGTATAGAAGTTTGAAATGGCTCTGGTGTGCAAATATGCTTAAAAAGTGACTTCATAGGTGTCTTATTTTAAAGTGATTTGCGCAATGGTCCATAGATGAAAATATAAATATGATAAATATAATATATGATATATTTGTGCAGTGGTTCATAAGATAAAAATATGAAAATATAAAAAATATGAAAATATAAACATGAAAATATAAATGAAAATATAAAAATATAAATATAAATATGTAGTGCAAAGTGTGCATGAGTGTATCCAGGGTGGCCATGGATACCCAGTCAGTGTTGGATATTGCAAAAATATATTATTAGTCCTGTGTTGTGTTATGGTTGAGAGACATTATCGCCTGCGGGAAGAAGCTCCTCCTCAGTCTCTCTGTGTTGGCCTTCAGGGAGCGAAAGCGCTTTCCAGACCGCAGCAGAGAGAACAGTCCATTGTTAGGATGGCTGAGGTCCTTCACTATCTTCCTGGCCTTGGTCCAGCACCGCTTGCTGTAGATCGAATGCAGGTCAGGGAGCTCGGCGCGGATGATGCGCTCAGCTGATCGCACCACCCTCTGTAGAGCTCGTCTGTCCTGCATGGTGCTGTTTCCAAACCAGGTTGTGATGTTTCCCGTCAGGATGCTCTCTATAGTGCAGGAGTAGAAATTCCTAAGCACCCTAGAGGGCAGTCTGAAGTCTCTCAAGCGTCTTAGATGATAGAGACGCTGCCGGGCCTTTTTCACCACGGTGTTGATGTGACAGGACCATGATAGGTCCTGCGTGATGTATACACCGAGGTATCGAAAGCTGTCCACTCTCTCCACTGGGCTCCTGTTGATGACAGGGGTCTGGTTCCCCTCCCATGCTTCGTACAAAAGTCCACTATCAGCTCCTTTGTCTTGCTGACGTTCAGGAGGAGATTGTTCCTCTGGCACCAGCTCTCCAGATTTCCAATCTCCTCTAGGTAGGCCGACTCATCGTTGTTCGTGATCAGGCCCACCACGACAGTGTCGTCAGCAAACTTAATAACGGTGGTGGAGTTGGTAGTGGCCACACAGTCGTAAGTGTACAAAGAGTACAGCAGGGGGCTCAGAACACACCCCTGGGGAGCTCCAGTGCTGAGAGTGAGTGAGGCTGAGACATGTCCGCCCATCCTTACTGCCTGTGGTCTACCAGTCAGAAAATTGAAGATCCACTGACACATTGATGAGCTAAGTCCCAGATGCTCCAGCTTGGTGGTGAGTGTGGAGGGAATTATGGTATTAAATGCAGAACTATAGTCGTTGAAGAGCATTTTCACATAATTCCCTCTCCGAGTGTCCAGGTGAGTAAGAGATGTATGAAGGAGATGAGAAATAGCGTCATCCGTAGAGCGGTTTGAACGGTAAGCGTACTGTAGTGGATCCAGTGTGTCAGGTAATGAAGAAATTATGAAGTCTCTGACCAGGCGTTCAAAGCACTTCATCACCACTGAAGTGAGGGCTACAGGCGATAATCATTAAGGGAAGCAGGATAAGGTTTCTTCGGAACGGGAACAATGATGGACTCTTTGAAGCATGTGGGGATCACCGACTGAGATAAAGAGATGTTGAATATCTCAGTAAACATAGGTGCTAGCTGGTCTGCGCAGGCTCTAAGAATACGGCCTGAGATGCCGTCTGGTCCTGCTGCTTTCTTGGTGTTCACTTTCCTGAAGGCTCTCCTCACATCATGCTCGGTGATGACGAACGCGCCTCCGGTGCTGGCAGTGTTTTCCTGTCTGCAGCCGTTAGCGCCGCTAGCATTAGCATCGCTAGCGTCTTTAGCTGCAGCCTCGAAATGAGCATAGAAAGTGTTCAGCTCATCTGCCAGAGTCGCGTCCGCGTTCGTCATACCGATTTTTTTTGCTTTATAATCCGTTATTTTCCGTAGTCCCTGCCACAGGCTCCTAGGGTCACTCTGTTGAAGTTGTGACTCTAGTTTTCTCCCGTAGCGCTGCTTCGCCTCTTTCACCGCCTTCCGCACGTTGTATGACGCAGCCCTGTACAGTTCCATGTCCCCCGACGCAAGTCCCGTGTTGTAGGCAGCGGTGCGAGATCTCAGAGCGTCGCGGATGGTTTTATCCACCCACGGCTTCTGATTGGGAAACGTTCTGATAGTCTTTTTCTTCACGGTATCTTCCGCTAGTTTCCCAATGAATCCCACAACCGCTTCCGTAAACACGCTGACGTCATCATCGGAGCTGTTCCTGAACATGTCCCAGTCTGCGTCATCAAGTGCGTCCTGTAACGCGGCCACCGATTTGTCCGTCCAGCGCGCGACCTCCCTCTGAACCGGAACTTCCTGTTTCAGCCTTTGTTTATATTTTGGCATGAGGAAGATGGCGGCGTGGTCGGATTTACCAAACGGGGGGCGAGATTGTGCCCTGTAGCCGTCCTTGACCATAGTGTAACAGTGGTCCAGTATCCTTTCGCCCCTGGTGGGGCAGGTAATGTGCTGATAAAAGTTCGGCGCTGCGCGTTTGAGATTGGCACTTTTAAAGTCCCCCGCCACAATAAGCGCAGCGTCCCGGTGTTGTGTCTGGTGTTGTGTGAGTGCCTCATGCAACTCACATAAGGCAGTGTCCGTGTCCGCTTGTGGTGGAATATAAACGGCGCTGATTATGACCGATGTAAACTCCCGAGGAAGGAAAAAAGGGCGACACATGATGGACAGTAGCTCCAGATTTGGTGTGCAAGAGGAACAACGCTCACGCTGTTGCACCAGCTGCTGTTCACCATTAAACACACGCCGCCTCCCCTTAACTTCCCCAAGTCCCGCGTCCTGTCCATGCGGTGAACCGAGAAGAACTCGGCCGGCTGGATGGCGTGGTCCGGCACCGCTGGATTCAGCCCTGTCTCGGTGAAGCAGAGGAGATTGCAGTCCCGAATGTCTCTCTGGAACTTTATCCTGGCCCTGAGGTCATCGAGTTTGTTCTCCAATGACTGGACATTGGCGAGCAGGATGCTGGGCAGAGGTGTGCGGTGTGCACGGGCTCTCAGCCTATTTCTGGCGCCAGCTCGTTTCCCTCGTGGCCGCCGCTTCACGCCGCGTCCATTATTCTCCCTCAGGATCTCACTCGGCCAGCTCGGATCCAGAGTTAAAAGCGTCGAATTGTGAGTACATTGTACACCAATAGAAACAAGAGTGTCTCTATCATAGCTAATGTGCTCAATAGTGGTAATTTGATTATTTTAAAAACGCTAAAAACTGACTTAAAAAACAAAACTAAGAAAAAGTGGTCGGAGCAGTCGTGACGGCAGCCGACCTCACCGGCGCCATCTTGCCAAAGTTTGTATAATAGCAATATTAATGCTATTTTAATAATTATCTTTCATGGCGGATCTTTAACTCTAGATCAGTGCTTAAATATTAATTTGCATGTATCAAGTTTTCAAAACGTGTGTTTTTTTCTAAACGTTTTGCTCACTTTTCAGTTTTTTAAGTGTTTTAATATTTTGACATTGATCTGCACTGTGCACTGATAGCTATTCAGCATGTTTATTCTTAATTTTAAAGTGCCCCATTATGCTTTTTTTTATATTACAAAAAATATATCAATTAAAACTTTCCAGCATACAGTTTGTTTGTTTTTTTCACCAAATAAGAATGAAGTTTTTTTTTTATGTACTTCTCAAAATACTAAAAACAGTCAACTGTCAAAAGAAGTATTCAAAAGAAGTTTTTACTTACACTGGCCGCCGCATGCACATGTCCGTTAAGTCCACAATACCATAGGGGGTCCCATTTGTCATTTTAGGATTCAGAAGGGTGCCTGTGAGCGGACCATTAAAAAAATAAATGATGAAAATTATTATATACAGTGGCCTATCTTACTTTTCTGTGATATTTAACGCAAGTTTATAAGGAAGTGACGATTTTGTTCTCTTTGACTCACTGAACCCCGCAACATGGGTGTCGGCCCAGATCCGGGCCAGATCTGGTATGCATTGAATCCACACATACCAGATGAGGCCCTACGTTGCTGTCTGGGAATGGAAACGCTGCACGATTTCGCAAATGTTTTATGCGATATTCAAATTTTTCACATAAGTTAAATTCACAACTTAGAAACATAGCTAGTGAGTTGTTGACTCAAGAACAGATGCAATTGGATTGGTCCAATTCACAAATGAATCGTTTAGTGCTATTTGCAAATCAACTGAACGGGTTTGACAGACTCAGGCACAGACAGGCTTAGACAGTGTGTTTGAATGTTTATACACATCGAAACAACTGTTTATTAACCTAGGAAAGGAATATTCGATCGATTCAAATCGTTTAATCGCTATTATTTGCATATATAATAAAAGTTTTTGTTTGTATAATATATGTGTAAGGGAGGCAGGGATGAGAAACTGGATAAATAATTCACTTTGTGAGCTAACTTTGAACACTAAAATTGAGTATAAAAGGCATATTGAAGGCAGCAAACCTGAATGTCAAGCACAAAAACAATGCAAAGTCCAATCAATATTGAATATTACTTTCTTATAAAGTACAAAGAAATATATATATAAAAAGATTACTGAAGTAATCTACTAAAAGTCTGTGCATTGAGCACTTCAGACTGAATAAATTGCAGAAGTTTAAAAACAATCCCTAACTTTGAGGAAAATATTATTACATTACTGCTTTAAAAACAGCATAATGAATAAATCACTATCAACAGATGGCAGCTATACTGAGTAGCTATTTGAATATGCAAGCATTAGCTTGAAGTAATACAAAGGGACAATGACAAGATATGTGTCGTGTGTGACACGTAAACTGCATTAATTGAACTTGTCATGCTATGATGATGATAACATTTAGACTGCAGTGCATGAACTAATTTTCGCGTTTGTTTTTTCCTCTATTCTCCACTAGCCTAAATGTCACTGTTGCATCAATCTTTACCTTAAACAGCATTTACCATCCACTGACATCCAGCGGTGGTTTAGAGTCAGTGAATGTACTGACATACTGATACCATGTCCCAAACCCAGCGTGTGAGTGGAGTGACTGCATTTTCTCAAAGCGTTCTGCATGTGCAAAAATCCTTGTTATTGTTAGAGCCTATAAAACACTTGTTTTTGTCATACTTATTTTTTCCCACAGGATACAGTTTAATTTCTGAAGATATTTTAATGAACAAACTATTTTCAACTATTATTAAAATTTGTATGCTTTTATATAGTTTGTTGCATTACATGCTTCACCTAATACTGGTAACTTTCCAATATTAATATCACCAAATATGGTGAAAAAGTGAAGACATTTCATGGGTTGTACAGGCTTTTTCCACATTGAAGTCAGTGAGACACCAGATAGATTGACCTAAAACTCACTCTCTTAGATGTGAGTTTGAGGTTTTGCTACTTCCTGCATGTCTCTGTGTTTAAGAACACAGATGCACACAAACGCATTAGAACAGTAAAGAGTGAAAGCAGCATCACTGCATCCTCAACACTGGTATGTACGGCATATTATTTTTTGTGCAATTAATTAAATGACAGTTATGCTGTTTTTAAGCCTTTGTTAAATATTTGTTTAAATGTAAAAGGACAGGTGAACGTTTTCAAATTTTAATGTCCTGCCAATTAAAAAATTCATACAAAACTGAAAGAGGAAATGCTGTAAAAACGCAGAGATTAAATATTAATGCTATTTCACTAATTATCTTTAATAGCAGATCTTTAACTCTAGATCAGAGCTTAAATATTATTTTGCATGTATCAAGTTTAAAAACAAGTGTTTTTTTTCTGAACGTTTTGCTCGCTTCTCAGTTTTTTAACTGTTTTATCGATCTGCACTGTACTGATATTTAGATATTTAGACTGATTTTGCATGTTTATTCTCAATTTTAAACTGCCCCTATTATGCTTTTTTATTACCCTTTATGTCGTGTGTAATTTAGATTTGTGTATGTAAAACATCTGCAAAGTGTCAAAGATCAAAGTGCACGACAAATGAAGTTATTGTCTCCCAAAAGAGAGAGATCCGATTTCCATCTAAACGAGTTGTCAGTAATTCCATTCTTTCTTCCTGGTTCTTTCTCGGAAAGACAAGACAAGTAAAAAAAAAAATCAATTAAAACTTGCCAGCAAACAGTTTTAGTTTTTTTCACCAAATAAGAATGAAGATTTTTCGGTAACACTTTAGAATACTGTTCCTTCATTAATGAATAATTACACAGGAACAAATGAGTAACGTATTATTAACATTCTAGTAACTACTATTAACTAACAAGAAACTCTGATTAACAAATTAGTAAGTAATAGCGCTCAGATGAATGTAGTAGTTCATTATTAGCTAATCAATAACTACTATTTTTCTCATACCTCCCAGAGAACTGCTATCTACAGGTTCATAATTAACATGAATAATGCATAATTTATAATAAAAGGTAATGGTAACCCACTAGTAATGACTCAAGTATTACTACATCATTTTAAAGGAACTACTAATTATTTGGATCAGTATTCTAAAGTGACAACATGATAACAACCTAATATTGACTGAAGTCATTGTAAGCTTTTGAGATTTTTGTAAGATTTTAAATAGCAATTCCTTCGATGGATTTGGTAACACTTTAGTCATTACCAGGGGCGTCATGCAAGCCAAAATTCTGGGGGGGCACAATCTGAGACATTGCAATTGTTTTCTGATGGGTGATATGGATAATGTTAGGAGGGGTCAGGGGGTTTGTCCCCCTGAAAATTATTAAATTCTGGCTGCTAAACATACCATTTCAATGCAGTTTGGGAGGGACAGAAATACCTTAACGGAGCTAGCAGCAACCCTCCTCTATCTGAGGACTAAGTTAAAGTATCTATTTTGTAAGTTTATGTAAAAGACAGGTTGATGAAAGAACTGTAAGCTCAAATTCAAAAGCTTTTGAAGTCTACTTCATTAAAGCATGTTTACACACACACTTACTGTACACTTAGGCCTACTACACATGATTTTAAAAACGGTACCATTGCAGTTTAACAACTATGCTGTAGCTTTCGAACGGGTAGCCTATCTTTTTTCACTGCATTTGAATTAGCTGCCTGATCTGTGAAGAACCGTGAATAACAGTCTATGGGAGAAACATCAAGTCGATGCCTTGATAACGTTAGGTTGGATTTTGCAGTTAGCCTACAACAAATTTAACACCCTCGTTTCTATGAAACTGAAAACAATTGAACCAGCTGGAGACTTTGACACAAGACAAAACAGAACAGATGTTTCAAAACCGATCAGATAACGTTACTATGGCTTTGTATGGCAGTAACGTTAGCCAACTAGTTTACGGTTAGACTAGGCTAGCTAACTTATCGATAACGTTACACTGACACAACTTAAGTTAATGCTCTGAATTCGCAGCTAATATCAAATCCATAACTTTTTGATCAAGTTAAAATTTCCAGGTCAACCACAAATAATCCCACTACCTTTTAATATCATCCGATAACTAATTCAATGCATATTTGTTGCTTTGCCCACTTACCACTTCAAGACCATCTGTAAAACATTGCCAGCTCAACGTGCGAGACGAGTGAGTTGCTTGAACATACACTGCAAAGATTCTAGAGCGCTCTAGATTTGATATACACAGACTAGAGTTGTGAAGTTCGCGAACGAACCGATTCTTTTGAACGGCTCATAAACATGAACGATGGGAGCCGAGTCGCGGCTGGAGGGGAGCCGTTCTTTCTGTCGTTCTTTTTTTTCCTATGCGTGTTTCACACAAATTAGCTCCTCCACGAGACAGAACAGTTATAGGGGGAGGGGCGCACCCAGCGCAGGGGTGCTACTGCCTAACAGCATGATGATAGTTGTGCACGCATCCTTCACGTGAGTACTCCAGTGGAAAAAAAACCTGTACGTAGACATTTCCATTTTATTTATTCTAATTTTATCTACAGTATATGTCTAATACTTTAAATATTTTTTGTTATCTATCAAAATGTTCTTTTGTGATACTGTTCTTGTATAGAATTTTTTCACTAAAAGCTGTTTTGCACAGACATTCATTGCAGCCCACTTTGTTATTGTTCATTTAAGACTTGAAGGGGCTGATGTCCTATTTGCAAAGTTTACAGTAGTAATAGTAGTAATAGTGGACTGTATGTAAACATTTCCATTTTATTTATTCTAATTTTATCTACAGTATATATTTAAAACTTTAAATATTTTTGGTTTTCTATCAAAATGTTCTTGTGTGGAAGTGTTTGTAGTAAAAGCTGTTTTGCAGAGAAATTCATTGCAGCCGGCTTTGTTTTTGATGTTTATTTGTGAGTAGGTATTGTATGAATAACATAAGTAAACGTATACACACACTTTGTAGCCTACTAAAGGTAAATCCAAAATAGTGATGTCACTGTCTAAGCAGAGGGATGTTGTGCAACCCTATGGAATATTGTCCACACATGACAAATGAGGTAATAATCAATATTTCAGAATAATTCAAACTCAGATATTGGTGTGTGATATCTGAGTTTTAATTATTTGACTACAAATCTCACCTCATCATTCCTCCCAGTGATTATTTCCAGGATAAACTGAGATGCCCCCAAGCTGGCTTCTTAAAACTGACTAAAAAAAGAGCCAAAAGAGCCGTTCTTTTGAACGGCTCTTTGAAAGGAACGGATCGCCAAGATCCGGATCCCCTCAAAGAGCCATAAATCCCATCACTAACACAGACACCATATTAGGAAAAAGGGGCGGGCTGATGCTGACCGATTTATTACACATCCAGAAGAATACATTTGAGTCGTTATAGGCTCTGGTATATTATGGAGCATAATAGGAATAAAGTTGTGACAAAAAAATTATCAGGGAGGAAAAATCTGAGGGGGCACGTGCACTTGGCACTTTGAATGGGCATGACGCCACTGGTCATTACTAGTGTGTTCCCATGATCTTCACTTTAGAATACTGATCCAAATAATTAGTAGTTCCTTTAGAAATATATAGCAACACTTGATTCATTACTATCCAAAACCTTACAAAAGCCTTAAAAGCTTACAATGACTTCAGTCAATATTAGGTTGTTATCATGTTTTTCACTTTAGAATACTGATCCAAATAATTAGTAGTTCTTTTAGAAGGATGTAGTAACACTTGATTCATTACTAATGGGCTACCATTACCTTATATTAAACATTGTGCATTATAAATATTAATTAACCTGTATATAGTAGTTCTTATAGTCTTCAGTGAGGTATGAAAAATAGTAGTTATTGATTAGCTAATAGTGAACTACCACATCCGACTGAGCGCTATTACTTACTAATTCATTAATAATCAGAGTTTCTTGTTAGTTAATAGTAGTTACTAGAGTGTTACTAATGCATTACTCATTTGTTCCTGTGTAGTTATTCATTAATGAAGGAACAGTATTCTAAAGTGTTACCGATTTTTCAAATTATATAAATATCAGCTTTAATGTACTTCTCAAAATAATAAAAGCAGTCAACTGTCAAAAGAAGTATTCAAAATAAGTTTTCACTTTATGTGCACTTAAACTGGCCACCACATGCACATGTCCATGTCCACAAGTCCACAAGACAATATGGGTGTCCCATTTGTCATTTTAGGATTCAGAAGAGTGCCTTACATTTCTTTGTGATATTTAATGCCAGTTTATTAGGAAGTGACGATTTTGTTTTCTTCGGTTCACTGAACCCACACAGCAACATAGTGTTGGCCCAGATCCAGACAAATCTGGTACGCATTGAATCCACACATACCAGATCTGGGCCGATGTTGCTGTCTGGGAATGGAAATGATGCTTGTGTTACAAGACAGAAGGGACAGACACAAGGATGCAGGTAATGGAATGTTTATTTGAACAACCAGGTGAAAGATCGGCAGTGCAGGTGAAGGACCGTGGGTGAGTAGAGATCCAGACGATGAAACTTGAATGACACAGTTCGTATACTTGCAGATGGAGATCAGATGAACATACACTGGAATAGAGGAGACTCGGGAGAATAAACTGGAGATGAGGAACAACGAAGAAGACTTGGAGATCACACAAGGAAACTGGTAAGTAGATTAGCAGTCCTAGTAGTAAGCGTTAGCATCTTGATGCAAACGATACTGGACAAAGACTGAGAGTGAGGCTTAAATGCTAGAGGTGATTGCAGTACTGATGATGTGCAGGTGTGTAATCAGTACTCAGCAGAGGGAGTGCGCTGTGATTGTGTGAGGGTGGAGCCTGGCGTGGTTGTGACAGCTTGATTTCGCAAATGTTTTATACTGTTAAAACAAGTTAAATTCTAAACTTTGGATGGAAACATAGCTATGTTGTTGACTCGAGAACAGATGCAATCGAATTGGTCCAAAAAATCTAGGTTATACTTTTAAATCTTGCTGGAATTCAGTCATCACATTTGATCTCTAAACACTGCTAATCAAGTTTAATTTGTTCTTTTTCCTCTATTTTCTTATACCTCTGTCTGTACAAATGACATTAAATGACCGTTGTAATATTTCTGTGGCTTCCTTGTTTCCAACAAACACTCAACATACACACATTTTATCAGGTTAAAGAAATGGATTCAGTTTACACAAATGTTGATTACATGCCTTCAGCAACAGCTTCAGATGGCAACTGCTCTCGGTACAGAGGTAAGATATTGTAAAATATATAATATATTATTGCATTACAATGGAAATGGTAAATGGCAATTTTTTTGTGTGAAATCAACTTCAAATTTGGCTTATTTATTATCTATGACTTATTTCTGTATATACAATGCATTTTAACACAAAACATAAAATGACAAAAGTTAGCATTTTACAAAACTTAATTTTAATCAGAATGCTAAACATGCATATGTAGAGGTTTAAAGGAACACTTCGACTTTTTGGGACTTTAGCTTATTCACCTTATCCCCCAGAGTTAGATAAGTCCATACATACCTTTTTCATGTCCGTGCATGCTGTAACTCTGTCTGACGCACCCACCGCTAGCCTAGCTTAGCACAAAGACTGGAGGTAAACGGTTACAGCTAGTATACTGCTCCCAATAAGTGACAAACTCTGAGCGAACTCTGCTCCTCACCACGGGCTTCTCAGGCGCTGCAAGCAAATCACTCCGCAGAAGTAGCAGCTTCGACCATGTTATGACCATGTTATTTGTGACCATGTTATTTGTACACGCCATGTTATATGACCGTGTTATTTGTACACGCTGTGACTATACAAATCACAACATGTAAATAGGAAAATGTTGGCGTTATTTTGTCACTTATTGGGAGCAGTCGGGTCAATTTTTTTTTTTTTTTTTTTTACAGATCGGCCTCGGGTCGGACTCGGGCTCATTTAGCTTTTCTCCTTTCATCGTGCCCATAATATACGTGCAGAGCGCAGGCTACTGTATGAAATATTGTTATATTGATGATATTATAAATATGCAACGCAATATGCGATCACGCGAGTAAAGCCTGGTTTATCGACGCGTCCGCACCATAGACAGTAAAAGAAATGGACACAGCGACCCCATTGGAACTCAATTGAGACAAGTGAAGCCCATTTTCAGCGATTTCTTAGCACTTCCTTTCCTGACGCGCAGACTCAAACCGAGCAAAGCGTTACACGGACCACGTGAGCAACCCGTCTGTCTTCTAGTAGCTGTGCCAAGAGAAATCTGAATCATTACCTTCCGAATCTTGCAGAGACGGAGAGTGTGAGTAGGAGCTGTCCATAAGCTTGGAGCAGGAGAAACTTTTGCTAGGTATTCTGATTAATTATATTGTCATTTTGCATCCACGTCCCCCCAATTGCCGCGAGCTTCTCCTCCCGTCTATACGGTAATCTCTCTAGTGTGCGACAGAGAGAATATCCAGAAACAACTCATAGTTAAATTTGATCATCATTAATGTGTTTTTTTTTCATAAAAAAATTATATTTTATATGTATGCTAATGGTGTAGTTGAGGAATTTTGCAGTAAATAGGTAAAAAAGTACTTCATATCCCCCAAAGCTCAGCATTAATGAATATATGAGAAGTAAACAAAAAAAAACATATATTATTTGTATAATTAAAAATGTATATTTTTTGTACAATTTCTCTATCAATTGTTGGGGTCATATAGACCCCAAAGACCAGATTTGTAAACATGAAACGAAGACCTTATGAGGGTTAATGAAATGTTTAGTGAAATGAGGAAATATGTAAGAGATCGTTAATTTAATTATGTTGCATACACATTCTCATAAACCTGTAAGACTTTCGTTCATCTTTGAAACACAAATGTAGATATTTTTAATGAAATCTGAGAGCTTTCTGTCCCTCCATTTCACAGTTTATGCCACTACAACTTTCAAGGTAGTAAAGACATTATAACAATAATCAATATGACTCCAGTGGTTTAACCTCAACTTTATAAAGCGAAGTGAATGCTTTGTGTGTGCAAAAAAAAAAAAAAACCATGGCATCTTTATTCACAAAATATACATCTCTGACACGTTCACGGAGCACCACAATTCATTAGGGTTGTGTTGGCGAGAGCCGGCCATCTCATGCGTCGGAGATACATCATTTGTGAATAAAGACGTAATTGTTTGCGCACACAAGGCATCTGTTAAAAATATCTTCATTTGTGCTCTCCACAAAAGCATTATGGGTTTGGAGCGACATGAGGGTCAGTAATTAATGACAGAATTTAAATTTTTGTGTGAACTATCCCTTTACTGTTTTCTAATGTGGTTATAATTGGTCAATGTTCTGTTTTATAAACATTTTCAATATTTTAAAGATTTATTGTTTTGAAAAAAAAATGTTTATACAGAAAAGATAGATTAATTTGACCAAAAGTCACAGTAAAAACTTTAAAAATGTTTAAAAAAATAATGATTCAAATAAATGTTGCTCTTTTGAAAGTTCTATTTAAAGAATAGAATACTGAAAACTGTATTATAGTTTCCACAAAAATATGAAGCTGTACAACTTATAATAATCATAAATGTTTCTTGAGAATCAAATAATCATATTATAATGAATTCTGAAGGATCATGTCACACTGAAGACTGAAGTAATGATGCTGAAAATTCAGCTTTGCATCACAGGAATAAATTACACACTTTATACTGTATATTTACATGTATATGTAAGAAAAGTTATTTTTATTTAGTAATATTTCACAATATAACTTTTTTAGGGTATGCTTGATCAAATGCAGGCTTGAGATGTGATCAGGAAAGTGTTTTTTATGTGAAAGATGTATTTGATGTGTCAATAAATGGTTTTATAAACTCTTGTGAATTTTCGTAGTATGAATATTAAATATAATCATGAATTCACGGTTGAAATTAGGCCTGAAAAAGACGTCTTTTCAACTCACTTTACAACCTAATTTAGACGCGATTGGGACGTCATTTTATTGTCGTCTTTTCAACGACCTGAAAAAGACGTCTTTTCACCTTTCACTTTTCAACCAAATTTTAACGTTGTTTAGACGACTTGCAATGTCGTCTTTTCGACGTCTTTTCAACGAGTTTTTGCCGGGTGGGTTCCCACCCAGCACCAGACGTCATTAAGACAATAATAATTATATGTGTACAAAGAGAATCGCAATGCTGAAAAAACATTTTATTAAATAAAAGTTGCAGCGTAACTTCTGGATATTAAATAAAAATAGTAAGTGTTTGTGGTACAGCCGTGAATCAGTTATTCACTGCAAACGCATCATATGTGAAGCATAGCGCGTGCTGCTCCTGCACCGCGCACACACACACACACACACACACACACTGCACACGGAGTATGTGGGAAACGGCCGTAAGATCCACCTACAGTTCTTAGAAACTTAGATGTGTCACGCACATAGTATATCTTTATTTCGTACAACAGCAGCACTCATCTTGTTTGTTTACAGCGGATGCCGATGAAGTGGCCGTAAACCGTAAACTGATATGCCGACAACTGACAATAGCGGAAGTTCGTCGCGACGCTTGTGCATAGCCTAGGTGGCGTGTACTAAAATAAACATTGGCTGTTTCTCAATTCCAAGAATGCAGAGAACGGACTTGTGTTCTCGTGGAGACCGGTCTTGCCAAGCTTCCTTGGAAGAACGAACTCGGAACCGGCCGCAATGACTTCTGGGACACCAGGCGAGTACTAGCTCAAGTCTGCATTCGATGCATCCTCGGTATCAAGAACACATCTGGGTTCTTTCATGCGTCATCTGTACTTGCGTTCTTGAGAATTGGGTCTGAACTTCGACGGTTAATGATGACGTAAAACGAGAACACAAGTACGCAAGATCGCTGAAGAACGCATATTGAGAAACACCCATTGTCACGTGTGTATACCTTTCTTCTTCTCACCGCTGATTCCTGATGGTTTAGAGCAGGGCTGGACTGGGACAAAAAATCGGCCCGGGCATTTTGGCCAGACCGGCCCACTATATGATCATAAACACCAGTGGTGTAGTCTACGTGATACGCAGGTATACGCCGTATACCCACTAGAAAAGGCCAAGGATTTGCGTATACCCGCCGGCACGAGCAGAAAAAATAAATAAATCTGCGTCGCGATCGGTTTTCTATTATCTATCATTTCACTGTGTGGGGAATTGGCAAATTTGCGCCCCCTGCAGCTGCAGGCGCCCCTGCTTGTTGAGAAGATGCCGTGCACAGAAGCTGTTTGTTTGAGAAGGGGAAAGGGGGAGTGGGCGTGGAGGCGCGGGCGCGGATGACAGTTCACCTCTGGGTCTCTCCCAAATGGAACGGACAAGGCGGGGGGGACGGGGGATCCATATAGTTATCTAAGTCAGTCACACCTCGACTTTCTTCCAAATAACGCACATTTCATTCAGAATATTATAAATGCAGGCCTCTATAATTCCTGAACATTTTTGTTTTTCTGAATTGTCTGAATGGCTAATAAAAATAGGTAATACAAAACTATTACTTGGTCACCACCACCAAGGTGAATTGGTTTAGTCTTGACTTCTGGTCGTGACACGTGAGTGACAGTTGGTATGGGGGGGATCGGGGAAATCTGTTGATTGTCGATGTTGAGTGCCAAATAAGAGATGGACAAGAAAGGTCAAAGCCATCAGGTGCCCAATTTAGAAACGAGCGAAAGATAAAGGTATGCAACTATGTTTTCTTTGTATGATTACGGTATCCATGTCATGAATGAAGGGGCAATATTAATTGGTGGGTATAACTCTTATTTGTTAGCCTTTTTGCTATGATTCTTGCTATGCTTAACAATAATTCGGTTTTAACTCAAACACGAGATCTAATTTCACCATAATATTGTGCTTTGCAACAAAACTGTTACAAGTTCAGTTATTACACTGCAAAAAATGATTTTCTTACTTAGTATTTTTGTCTTGTTTCCAGTCCAAATATCAAACATTTCTTAAATAAAGATGCATAACGTTATATTACTAAAGTAGTAAAATGACATAAGATATTATAATATCTTATGTCATTTTACTACTTTAGTAATAACGTCTTGTTTTCTGGGGAATAAATAAAAATTGAGTTTTTGCTTAAAACAAGCAAAACATGATCTGCCAATGGGGTAAGAAACGTACTCGGTTACTAACGTAACCTCGGTTCTCTCTAGAAGAGGGAACGAGTACTGCGTTTTATCAAAACGCTACGGGAATAGTCTCTTTTCATGAAACACTGAAGCAAAAATTATCCTTTAATTTTTCATATATGTAAAACGCGTTGCGGCAGCAGCAGACAGCTGAAGCAAGACGGCTTGTCTGCTCATTGGCTGCTCTGCGGCAACTGCATAAGCCTATCGAGCGCAGGCTGATGCAACATCAGACCAATGAGGGCGCTTCGCGCCCTCCTCGCCACTTCCCGCCGAGACGGGCGTGGCTTACCTCTATAAAAGGAGCTCGAGAAGGCTGATTCACTTGATTTTGATCGCCGAAGCGAACCAGAGTGAACCAAACTCACGGCAAGGGAACGCAGTACTCGTTCCCTCTTCTAGAGAGAACCGAGGTTACGTTAGTAACCGAGTACGTTCTCTTACGAGAGTTCTCTCGTACTGCGTTTTATCAAAACGCTACGGGAACCCCTTGCAAAACGCCGTGCGTGCTGGGATAAAAACACTGATCACCGGAAGCTATTTCAGGCATACAGTGCATAATCACCAGATAGACTCACACAGAGTCAGGGAATAAGGGGGGGAAGCCTTAATTCCCTATACTGTAGCGTCCGCAGGCTTAACATGACCTCACAGGGAGAGTCTAAAGACAGGAGGGGTTTCCTCCGTCCTTATATAGACATGTCCACAGACGCGAATATGACATCACATAGCCAGGGTAGGGAGCCTGCACTAATGTGGGAAAACGTGGGTCTTACACAGTTCAGCCCAGTATAGTCGGTATAGTATTACACCGACAAAAGCTTAGCCTGTAAGGCGGGAACCTCTAGGTTATAAAACCTGATAAATGTAGACGGAGAGGCCCAGCCTGCCGCCGTACATATATCCTGTAAGGAAATCCCACTGGACCAAGCCCACGAGGAGGCAAAGCCTCTCGTAGAGTGCGCTCTGACTCCCAACGGGCATTGAATGCCCTTGGCAGTATAAGCCAGCGCTATGGCGTCAACTATCCATCTGGATAGACTTTGTTTCGAAACAGCCGTTCCTTTGGAACGTCCGCTGAACGAGACAAAGAGCTGCTCTGTCTGTCTAAAGGCAGCAGAGCGGGACATATAAGTTCTTAAAGCCCTAACAGGGCAAAGAAAACTCGAGTCCCCTTCCTCACTCGACGCCGGCAGGGCAGCCAGGGAAATGACCTGAGCCCGAAAAGGCGTGTTGAGGGATTTCGGCACATAGCCGTGCTTAGGTTTGAGTATGACTTTAGAGTCATTAGGACCAAACTCCAAGCACGTCGGGCTCACGGAGAGCGCGTGCAGATCGCCTTTGCGCTTCACTGAAGCGAGAGCCATCAAAAACACTGTTTTGAAAGACAAATGTTTGAGGCTGATTGACTGGATAGGCTCGAAAGGGGCACCTTTCATGGCCGCCAGGACCGTAGAAAGGTCCCACATAGGGACTGACGGAGGTCTGGATGGATTCAGTCTCCTAGCTCCCCTGAGGAAGCGGATGACTAAATCATTCCTTCCTAGTGACTGACCCAGCGTTGAACCGGAGAACGCTGAAATAGCCGCCACATACACTTTGAGCGTGGAAGGGGATCTGCCCTTATCCAACAGCTCTTGTAGGAAGGAGAGAACCTCCGTTACCTCACATTCGAGGGGTGAAAGGCTCCGAGCTGCACACCAGCCGGAGAAAACCGACCACTTTGAAGCGTAGAGTCGCCTGGTCGACGGCGCTCTAGCCTCCGTGATGGTATTCATGACTCCCTCTGTGAGACCAACGGGTATCCGTTGAGCGCCCACACATGAAGGGACCATAGTTCCGGGTGTGGGTGCCAGATCGAGCCCCTGGCCTGCGAGAGGAGATCTCTCCTCAACGGCACTGGCCATGGAGCGATGTCTGCTAACTGCATCAGAACTGGGAACCATGCCTGGTTCTTCCAGAACGGTGCTACAAGCAGCACTGGGCATTTCGTTTTCCTGACCCGTTCCAACACCTGAGGCAGGAGGGAGACGGGAGGAAAAGCGTATAGCGGGCAGCGCGGCCACCTTTGGGACAGCGCGCTGTCGGTCTTTGAAAAGAATGTGGGGCAGTGAGCGTTTTCGCGGGACGCGAGTAGGTCCACCTCCACTTTGCCGAATCTCTCCCACAACAGCCGGACTGTTTGTGGGTGTAGAGACCATTCGCCCGTAGGAACGTTGTTCCTGGACAGTCTGTCCGGGCCCACATTCAGCAGCCCGGGCACATGTACTGCTCTCAGCGAGCGTAGGTTGTGCTGAGCCCATAGCAGGAGGCGTTTCGCCAGCCTGTACAGGGGTTTGGAATTCAGACCGCCCTGGCGATTTATGTAGGACACCACTGCCATGTTGTCCGAACGGACTATGATGTGTTGGTCCTTGATGTGGGGACAAAAACGCGTCAGCGCGTTGTGCACTGCCAGCATTTCTAGGCAGTTTATGTGTTGGAGCTTTTCCCGTTCCGACCATAGGCCGAAGGACGGTCTGCCCTCGAGCAGCGCTCCCCATCCCGAGGTGGATGCGTCCGTAGACACCATCCTCACACTCGAGGAAGTCCCCAGGCTTACACCTGATTGGTACCAGTCGTTCGCCATCCAAGGTACCAGGGCTGTGACACAGTCCTGATCGACCTTGAGGCGTAAATGACCGGACACCCACGCTCTGCGCGGAACCCGCGCTTTCAACCAGAACTGCAGCGGGCGCATGCGGAGCAAGCCCAGCCGGAGAACTGACGATGCTGAGGCCATGAGACCCAGCATCCTTTGAAATTTTCTGAGCGGGGTGAAAGCGCCGCGGCGGAAAGACATCGCCGCGCGCTGAATGTTCAGCACGCGCTGTGGCGACAGCCGCGCTGTCATAGACTGTGAGTCCAGAACTATACCCAGAAACGGAATCGTTTGGCTGGGGTTCAGTGAACTCTTCGCCCAATTGACCGTGATACCAAGATTCTCGAGGTGATCGAGTAAAATGGCTCTGTGCTCTATGAGCTGAGATCGTTATTGGGCTAGGATCAACCAGTCGTCCAAATAGTTCAGCACTCGCATGCCTCTGAGTCTGAGAGGAGCGAGCGCTGCGTCCATGCATTTCGTAAAAGTACGAGGTGCCAGGGACAAGCCGAAAGGCAGGACTGTATACTGGTATGTCTGACCCTCGAAGGCGAATCTCAAGAATCGCCTGTGATGTGACGCTATCTGTATTTGAAAATACGCGTCCTTCAGATCTATCGACATGAACCAGTCTTCTCGGCGAACATGCGCGAGAATTTTGCTGGTTGTGAGCATTTTGAAACGGCGTTTCACTAATACTCTGTTCAGTCGTCTTAGATCCAGAATGGGTCTGATACCGCCGTCCTTTTTGGGGACTAGAAAGTATCTGCTGTATATCCCCTGTTCGCTTTGAACTCGGGGAACAAGCTCTATCGCCCCTTTGCTTATCAGTTTTGATATTTCGGCGCGAAGTAGGTGTGCTACATTCAGCGGTACCGAAGTTTCGACGCGCGCTGTGAAGCGCGGAGGGCGTCGATAAAACTGTAGCGAGAAGCCTCTCTTTATAATGCCTAAGACCCAGTCCGAAACCCCTGGAAGCGCTGCCCATGCATCTGCATGGTTGGCTAAGGGCCGGATACAGAGCGAGTTCTGTTGGCCGTGCGACAGAGGTGCTACGGGGCTCACAAACATAGGCGTTATGCCTGCGGCATTTGAGGCGGGGGGCGCGCTTAATACATCGGGCGGAGCGCTCGCCCTCGACCTTACAACAGTGTTTGACTGAGTGAGGGAGGGCTGCGCGAGCCCCGTGGGACTCATGTGTGCGAGTAGATGTGGGCTGGGAGCGGGCACATTTACTGCTTGGGGCAGGTCTCGTTTTTACAGAGAGCCTGTGATCTGATAGACATAGTGTTCGTGGGCACTGAGTAGTGGCCACTTTTACTATGTGGGGGGCGCAATCGACCTGAGTCGATTTTATTTGCGCGAGCCCTGAGTGCAGGGCTGTGCTTATGTGTATGGATGGGCACAGAGGAGTGGGCATCGACACTACATTTATAGCACCATCGGCCGTGGCCGGGACACCAGAAATCACACTCTTTTCGAGACATATCTGGGTAGCCGTAAAAACGGCTTTTGAGTGCAGGCAAGCGGGCACTTGTACAGGCTTGCGCTTTGCAGAAAACGCTGGGACAGCCGCGAAGCTTGGGGCTGAGACAGCGAGGCGCTTGGGTGGGAGGCCGGCCGCAACGGGACTCACACACCTGCGCTATGGCGGAAGCCATACAGCGTCCCATGGCTTGTGCGGCAGCTTTGGTGGCTCGGAGCGTGAGGTCCGAAGCACTCCTCAAATCCGCAATACAGACAGCATCAGGTCCAACCTCGTCCCATTTACGGAGGAGATCACCCTGGAAAATCTGTAATGTAGCCATGGTGTGTAGCGCTGACGCGGCTTGCCCAGCGGCGGAGAATATTCGCGCGAGCAGCGTCGACGTCATGCGGCAGGCTTTTGAAGGCAACACCGGTTTAGTCCGCCGTCCAGCAGAGGGCGGGCACAGATGGGTCGCTATAGCCTGTTCCACCGGCGGCAGCGAGAGGTAGCCTCGTTCATTCGCCTTGTCCAGTGAGGAGAATGCAGGCGACACAGATGAGCGCGTACGCGCAGAGTAGGGCGCGTTCCAGGCCTTCGCAACTTCTTCATGTAACTCAGGAAGAAAAGGAGCGGGCTTAGATTCCGGAGAATTGCGCTCACCTGGGAGGAAGCTACCATCGAGCCGGGTGCGAGAGGGGGGCTCCGGTGCAGACCACTCGAGGCCGAGGCTCGCCGCGGCCAACGCGAGTACTCGCATGAGCTCCGTCTCAATGCTGGCTCTCACTGAGGGCTTTCGGGCAGGAGGCGCGAGGTCCTCAGAGCTCGCCCAATCCTCGCTGCCTGAAGCGAGGAGAGAACAGGAATCCTTTTCCCCCGACGCGGCCTCCGAAACAACTTCCTCTGATGAAGCGGCGGCAGGCTGCGGGCGCTGAGCATCAGGAAGTGATTCGGGGGAGGTCGGTGAAGCTGGCGGGCGAACCGGCGAGCTTGGTCGGGGTGGAGAGGGTTCCGGGACCCGCTGCGAGCGGCGCTTCTTACGGCGCGGCATTGCGGCGGAGAATGCAGGCTTCGAGAAGGATGCCAGGCGGGTCCTCAGAGCCACCATAGGCAAAAGCTCGCAGTGAGGGCAGCCGCCGTCAGCGAGCGCGAGCGCTGCATGGTCCTCACCGAGGCAGGAAACACAGATGACGTGGTCGTCTCCCCCGGCGAGTGGGGCTCTGCACGAGCCGCAGGATTTAGGCATCTTTAGAAAGACGCCGCTCTTTTAGGGGGTGAGTGCTACAAGAACACTCACACACACACACAAAACAGAGCACAATAAAGGATATGGGCGTCGGAAAGCGCAGCAGGTACGGCTGTAGAAGGCGGCGTAGGCCAGCGGCTTCGAGGGCTCGTCCCGCTGAAGTGCTTGCTTCAAACGACGCTGCTTCCGTGATCCAGCGATGCGTGCGCTTCGCTGAAGAGATTAAAATCAAGTGAATCAGCCTTCTCGAGCTCCTTTTATAGAGGTAAGCCACGCCCGTCTCGGCGGGAAGTGGCGAGGAGGGCGCGGAGCGCCTTCATTGGTCTGATGTTGCATCAGCCTGCGCTCGATAGGCTTATGCAGTTGCCGCAGAGCAGCCAATGAGCAGACAAGCCGTCTTGCTTCAGCTGTCTGCTGCTGCCGCAACGCGTTTTACATATATGAAAAAAAGGATAATTTTTGCTTCAGTGTTTCGTGAAAAGAGACTTTTCCCGTAGCGTTTTGATAAAACGCAGTACGAGAGAACTCTCGTAAGAGAACCGCTCGAAGGGGGTCTCGCCCAGGGTGTAATTCAATGTAGAACCGCCACTGCGTATACCCACTTAAAAAAAGCGTGAGGATACGTATCAACTTCGTTTTGTGTCAGAACTTTCATTCATAAATTCACCCCGTCTGTGTTTGCGAAGCGACGGATCGAATCGAGGAATCCAGTCACAAATGGAACTTGCTATATAAAGCAGAACGTCACGGAATTTGGCTATTTTTGAATGAATAAATCAAAAGTAGCTGCTGTACAATGAATCAAATCTCGATATGGACTAGTGTCTATGAATATTAAAGCTAAAAGAGACTGCAATTGTTCTACGCGTCTCTGGGAATGAGCGCTCAGTGTGTGCTCCACTACACACACACACACACACACACACACACACACACACACACACACACACAGAAGCACGCGTGACTCACGCTTGTGGTGTTTTCAGCGTTTTACTGTATTGAGACATGATGTAAGCTACACATGTGCATTTCATCGCAGAGCTGCTATGAGAGTCATTTGATGAGAATTTCACCATTTCATTTGATAAAACTATCGCCATTCATTCGTTTCATATACACACAGAAACTGTTATGTCTTTACGACAACCTGTCAAAATAAAAGTTCTGTATAACTTGAAGAAATTATAACAGAAATATATTACTATTGCACAGAGTATACATCAGGCCTAATAATAATAATAATAATAATAATAATAGTTTATTAAAACACACAGAAACTCAAATGTCTACAACCCACCAAAATAAAAGTTCGGTCTAACTCAAATTAATTAGATAGAAATTGCACAGTAAAATGTATTTTAAAATAACATTTTTTTCAAAAACACCATTTCTAAAAGTAAATTTGTATTTGTGCCTATAATGTTTTTTTTTTAAATTGTTGAAAATTGTCAACTGATAAAACCTGTGCTTCAGGGACCATATTCATATAACATCTAAGGCTAAAGGTAGCTCTTAACTGACTGAGTTAGATGGTGATTAACACTAAACAGTAGAAAATCAGTCCAGTCTCCCCAGCTGTAAATGTCATTGGCTGTTAAAGTCTTGTGTTGCTTATAATAAATTGACATGTTGATAACACTTAGTATTTCATAATGCTCTCAATTGCATGTCGATGCATACTGTATGCATTAGTGAGTGTGGTGGTGCTTATGGGGTGACGCTCTGGGATGGGTGAGTATGCGGCGGGGGGCGGGGTGTTATATTAGAGTATACTCACAACAAAAAACGATACTTGGTTACTCACGTAACCTCGGTTCTCTCTAGAGAGGGAACGAGTATTGCGTAAGGAACTTACGCTACGGGAAAAGTCATCTTTTCTCGAGATACTGAAGCCAAAAATTATCCTAATTTTTCATATTTTGTCAACGCAGTGCAGCAGGCGGCACAGCAGAGCTAGAGCGGGCAATACTGCGTGCTCATTGGCTGCCGCGCGGCAACTGCTTAAGCCTACCAGTGAGCCCCGCGTGACGTCACGCCCAATGAGGGCGCGCGCGCCCTCGCGCGTCACAGCCCGCCAGAAGGGGCGGCGTCAGAGCGTATATAAACAGGGCTCGGAGGCTTAACTCTCTGGTTTCTGTCGAATGAAGCGACATGAGCTCGGGGCGCAAGCACGGCAGGGAACGCAATACTCGTTCCCTCTCTAGAGAGAACCGAGGTTACGTGAGTAACCAAGTATCGTTCTCTTACGAGAGGTTCTCTCGTATTGCGTAAGGAACTTACGCTACGGGAACCCTTTGTCAACGCCGTGCGCGCCATGCATCCACACACAACTCCAGGGGGGGGAACCCGGGGAGTGAAGAGTGGGGAGAGAGGTGGCCAGCAATGCAGGCCAACACATGTACATAAGCACCCATAGGGAGAAACAGAGCGTCACAGCCGGTCTGTATATAAGAGCTTTCCCTGAAAGTGCGGCTCGACCAGGAAAGTCAAATCTAATATCCAGCCTGCGAAAGAGCAGTGCATGAACATGATTTTAGACTGCGAGAAGTTTAGCCTGCAGGGCGGGAACTTCCAGGTTATAAAACCTAACAAATGTAGACGGGGAGGCCCAGCCCGCTGCCGTACAAATGTCATGAATGGAAATCCCACTGGACCATGCCCACGATGAGGCAACGCCTCTGGTGGAATGAGCCCGTATGCCCAGAGGGCACTGCAGGTTTTTGGACGCATATGCTGTCGCGATAGCATCCACTATCCATCTGGATAACGTCTGTTTCGAGGCGGCGAGACCCTTGGTGCGCCCACCAAACGAAACAAAGAGCTGCTCTGAGAGCCTGAAGGCTGCAGAGCGCGTAATATAAAGCCTTAACGCCCTGACGGGGCAAAGGAGATTATCATCGACCTCGTTGGCTGCCGGCGGCAGGGCTGAGAGGGAAATAACCTGTGCTCTGAAAGGAGTACCCAACACTTTAGGGACATAGCCATGTCTGGGTTTGAGAATGACTAACGAGTCGTTAGGTCCAAACTCGAGACACGACGCGCTAACTGATAGCGCATGTAAGTCACCCACGCGTTTTACTGAGGCAAGGGCCAGCAGAAAAACGGTTTTGAAAGTGAGGTATTTGAGACCCACAGAGTCTAGCGGCTCGAAGGGAAAAGCTTTAAGGGCCTCCAGGACCAAAGACAGATCCCATATCGGAACCGAAGGCGGGCGCGGAGGGTTCAGCCTCCTGGCGCCTCGCAGGAAACGGGTAACGAGTTCGTTTCTTCCAAGTGTGCGGCCGCGCCGAGTTGGCGAACGCAGCAATCGCCGCAACATACACCTTGAGCGTGGAGGGGGACCTGCCCGCGTCCAAGAGCTCTTGGAGGAAGTTCAGAACCTGTGGAACCTCACAGGACTGAGAGTTCAAACTCTTCCCTGTACACCATTTATTAAACACTGACCATTTAGACGCATAGAGCCGCCTCGTCGAGGGGGCTCTGGACTGCGAGATCGTGTTAACTACCACTTCTGGCAGATCAACGAATATTCGTTGATTACCCACGCATGCAGAGACCAATGCTCTGAATGGGGATGCAGAATTGATCCTCGGGCTTGAGAGAGAAGGTCTCTCCTCACCGGGATCGGCCACGGGGCTGTGTCTGACATGTTCACCAGCTCCGGGAACCAAGGTTGGTTCTCCCAGTGCGGGGCTATGAGGAGCACTGCGCAGCGCGTTTCCCTGATCTTCGCTAATACCTGAGGCAGCATAGAGATCGGGGGGAAAGCGTACAACGGGACCCTGGGCCAGGCCTGGGCCAGCGCGTCCTCGCTCTTCGAAAAGAACCTTTTGCACTGAGCGTTCTCGCTTGTGGCAAAAAGGTCCAATTTCGCTTCGCCGAAGCGGAGCCACAACGTGTGTATCGTCTGGCTGTGTAACGCCCATTCCCCTGGGGGAACATTGTCCCTGGACAGTCTGTCCGGGCCGTCGTTCAGGTGCCCGGGCACGTGCGCGGCTCTCAGCGAGCGCAGCGAGCCCTGAGCCCAGACCAGAAGGCGTTCTGTTAGAGCGCGCAGGGCTCTGGATCTGAGTCCGCCCTGGCGGTTCACGTAGGACACCACTGACATGTTGTCTGAGCGAACTAACACGTGGTGTCCCCGCAAGTATGGGAGAAAATGCTTCAAAGCTTTCTCGACCGCTAACATCTCCAGACAGTTTATGTGGAGGTCCCGCTCTGGGCCCGACCAGGGGCCGCAGATTGGTCTGCCCTCGTAAAGCGCTCCCCAACCCATGTTGGACGCGTCTGTCGAGACCACTTTGCGGTGTGAGATGGCTCCCATTGTCACTCCCTGACGGTACCATTCGGGCGCTAACCAGGGCTGCAGGGCTGAGACACAGACCTGAGTCACGCTGATTCGAACGCTGCCCGAAACCCACGCTCCGCGGGGTACTTTCGATTTCAGCCAGCATTGTAGCGGGCGCATACGAAGTAAACCCAGCCGTAGGACCGCTGCGGCTGATGCCATATGGCCTAACAGCCTTTGGAAGCGTTTCAGAGGGAGGTATCTGCCCTTTTGGACGGATGCGGCGAGGTGTCGAACACAGCGCGCGCGCTGTTCTGACAGCCTGGCAGTCATCGCCACCGAGTCCAGTTCTATTCCCAGGAAGGAAATAAACTGACTGGGGATAAGTGAGCTCTTGTCCCAGTTCACCGAAAGACCCAGGCTTTCCAGATGACTGAGAAGCGCTATCTTGTGAGAGATGAGCTCCTCTTTCGACTGCGCTAGAATGAGCCAATCGTCCAGATAGTTCAGGATTCGCATGCCCTGTTTTCTCAGGGGAGCGAGAGCTGAGTCCATGCACTTCGTAAATGTGCGGGGTGCTATGGACAGGCCGAACGGCAGAACGGTATATTAATACACCTGGCCGTCGAAGGCGAATCTCAAGAATGGCCTGTGACGGGGTATAATCTGGATTTGAAAATACGCGTCTTTTAGATCGAGAGATATAAACCAGTCCCTCGGGTGAACTAGCGCGAGGATCTGCCTGGTCGTAAGCATTTTGAACGGCCGTCTCATGAGTGCTCTGTTCAAATGTCTCAGATCTAATATGGGTCTGAGCCCGCCGTCCTTCTTGGGCACGAGGAAATAACGGCTGTAAAAGCCCGCCTCGGTCAGAGAAGGAGGGACTCTCTCTATCGCCTTTTTTCGCAGCAGCTTCGCTATCTCTGCATGCAGCAGATGGGCCGCTTCTGCGTTCACTTTCGTTTCGGTCCGGGCTATAAAGCGCGGAGGCCGACGACTGAACTGTAGCGAATAGCCCTGTATTACCGTGTCCAGCACCCATGTCGACACACCCGGAATAGCCTTCCATGCATTCGCACTCATAGCTAGGGGTCGAATGGCCTCTGAGTCCCGTCCGTCGCATAGCGCGGGACGAGGAATCTGCAGTGGCGGGCGCTGAGACGGGGGCTCGCTGATAGCAGTGACCGGCCGAACTGCGCTGGGAGAGCGCGCGTGAGTGTTTACAACAGAGTGTGAACGCGGGGGAGCGGGCACAGGACTCTTTATTAAAACACGGCCGGTGGCGGTGGCGATATTTGAACCCCGAATGTGTGAGACAGAGCGAGCAGTGTGTGGTTGTGAGCACTCGTGAGCGGGCACATTTCCTACACTTATTACTCGAGCGGCAAGAGCGCGCTTTATGCGAGTGTGCTCTGTGGGGTACACAGGAGGATTTGTGCTTGTGTGTAGAAATGAACACTGGGTTGTGGGCATATTCATTACACTCATAACACTGTCGGCCTGAACCGAACGGCCAGATATTATGCTCATCTTGTGATTTATCTGGGTCGCCGTAAAAACGGCGTTTGAGTGCAGGCGAGTGAGTCGACAGACTGGCTCGTTGGCTGCTGAAAACACTACTGCAGTAGCCTTTTTTAAGGGGACTGGCAGAGGATGACAGATGAGTTTTGACGGCGGTCCGGCCGCAGCAGGACCCGCCCGTCTTTTCCTCCCGACGAGTGCTAGGAGGACTTCGCAGGCTCGGGCTTCAGCGAGACTCGAGGCCGAGGCCCTCGCGGGGGCGGCGGCCTGCGCTGGCTGGATGAGCGGGACCTAGGACGGCCGCGCTGGCGCTGCTGTGTGGTCGGAGGGCGGGAAGTGCGCTGGTTAGAACTGCGTGCAGGAGGCTCTGTGCTAGAGCGGCCTGCAGCGGAGCTCGAGCGGCGAGGCAGGAAGAGGCTCATAGCCTGTGATGCCTTCTGCACCTCCGTAAACCTGTCCACGAGGCCACTCACTGCTGGTCCGAAGAGGCCGGTGGGGGAGAGCGGGGCGTTAAGGAAGACGGACCGCTCTGATTCTCCCATATCGGCTAGCGTCAGCCACAGGTGGCGCTCTGTGACGGTGAGCGAGGCCATTGAGCAACCGATAGCTTGTGCAGCTACCTTGGTAGCGCGGAGAGAAAGATCTGTCGCGCTGCGCAGGTCGGTCAAGGTGGTCTGGTCGGGGCCCTTCTCGTCCAGCTGGCGGAGGAGGTCGGCCTGAAGGACCTGAAGGACCGCCATAGTGTGCAGGGCTGAAGCGGCCTGTCCGTTAGCCGAGAAGGCGCGGTGGACGAACGCCGAAGTAGTCCTGCAGGCCTTGGACGGGAGGGCAGACTTTGAGCGCCATCTCGCGGATGGGGGGCAAAGGTGCGCTGCGACCGCCTGTTCGACCGGAGGGATGTTGTTGTATCCCTTCTCCGCGGCTCTGTCCACCTGGGAGAGAGCAGCTGAAGCTGAAGAGCGGAGCCTGGCCGAAACCGGAGCGTTCCACGCTTTGGAGAGTTCCTCGTGGAGCTCGGGCAGAAAAGGCGCTGGTCTGGAGGCTGTAGACTGGCGGCGGTTGGGTAGGAAGCATCCATCGATCCTGTTCGGTGGAGGCACCGCAGGCGGGGACCACTCGAGGCCTAAGCGCTCGACTGCCGTCGTGAGGAGGCGGAGAAGCTCGGCGTCCACACCGGTATGGGTCCTGCCAGACACTCTCGAAGACGAGGCGGAGCGGAGTGAACCGGACCACTCTTCGCTGTCTGACGCCAGAAGAGAACAGCTGTCCAAAAGCGCGTCCACTTCCGCTTCATTGTCAGAGGCGACGGCATCGCGGGCCGTAGCCGGCGGCTGCGCGTCGGGAAGCGGGGGAGGCGAGGGAGAGAGCGAGGCTCGCGGGAGGTGTTCCGGCGATGGCCTGACTCGAATCTCCGGCTCCGGTGGTCTCTGCGAGCGGCGTTTCTTCTTACGCGGCCCGGAGACAGTTGGAGCGGGCTCTGCATTGAACAAGGCGAGTCGAGCCCGCAGGGTCGACATCGGCAGTTCCTCGCAGAATTCGCAGCCGCCCGTAGACAAGGCAACGGCTGCATGGTCACGTCCCAGGCAGAGAGCGCAGACCACGTGGCGGTCTCTGTCACTGAGCGGAGAGCGGCATGAACCGCATGAAACTCGAGGCATTTTGAAACAAACGCCTTGCTCTTTTAGTGAGTGCTGCAAGAAATACACACACAAGGCAAGCGAGAAAGGATATATCGCCGGATAGCTGAGCTGGCACGGCAGGCTGAAGGCGGCGAAGATTCGACCGGCTTCCTCAGGCTGTCCTAGGCTGGCTCGTTGCTGGTTTCGACGGCGACGGCTTCTCTCAGAGTGCAGCGATGCGAAGAGCTTTGCTGAAGAGACAGAAATCAGAGAGTTAAGCCTCCGAGCCCTGTTTATATACGCTCTGACGCCGCCCCTTCTGGCGGGCTGTGACGCGCGAGGGCGCGCGCGCCCTCATTGGGCGTGACGTCACGCGGGGCTCACTGGTAGGCTTAAGCAGTTGCCGCGCGGCAGCCAATGAGCACGCAGTATTGCCCGCTCTAGCTCTGCTGTGCCGCCTGCTGCACTGCGTTGACAAAATATGAAAAATTAGGATAATTTTTGGCTTCAGTATCTCGAGAAAAGATGACTTTTCCGGTAGCGTAAGTTCCTTACGCAATACGAGAGAACCTCTCGTAAGAGAACTAGACTACACCACTGATAAACACCACCCATCTTTGCACGCCCTTAAATATATGCATACCATCTCCTATTACTTAAAGCCACTAATGCCATGCAATGAGTGAGTATAGGAACAAGTGAGAGTTAACAGATCTGCATCATCGGCATAGCAATATCAGTGTTTCTCTCAGGATTTTTGGTAAAAATGTGATGGGTGCAACTCGGTTCATCTAGGGGGGTTCGGGGGCATAATATTAATCCAATGACAGTAATAGCCATATTTTGTAAAACAAATGCACAAAAAAAATATAGGAAACTTTCATAATTATAGTAATTAATAATAATAATAGTTTTGTACCAATTTCTATACTTGAAAGAGAAGCACATGCAAACTGCATCAAGCTTTTATTTTGGCGGAAAACATGGTTTACAAACGCGTCTCGTTAAATTTCTAGTGAATTGCGGTAATCGTCAACTATGCAGATGTGGAAATAATCTACACTCATGACATGGCCGAAGTGTTTTGAAAGTAGTTCTGCTTACCGCAGGCTCTACACTTTCTCATCTCTCTCCTGATCCTCCTCACTATCATGATCATCTGCCACAGGAGCTGATGAAGGTCAGAAAATATATATTTTGACACATAAGTGTCTGCTTTAAGGGCCTGGTTCTATTTTTTCACGCTATTTCTCTGCACATTCCTTGCTTGCGTTTCTTCTCCATCTCGCAGACTATTTTGACAGACACACACTGACACTGCTGCACGCTCGCTCACTCGTTTAAAGTTGTGATTGGGCTAGCCCAATGTCAATCAAGAAAAGAACCAATGGGCCGCTGATCTACGTGTTTCATGGGCTGGTCTGTCAGAAAAAAAAACCACGGACTTTTTTTGACCAATGCATTACACCGCCGCCAATTAAGCAAAACAAAACGAATGGGCCACCAATGTACACATTTTATGGGCAGTTAAAAAAACAATAACTTTGTTTCCCTGATTACGCCTGACAGTTTGTCCTCGATCACTTTTTAATGGACACCCTGCAGACAATCTGAATCGAGTATTCACCCAGACCATGGTATAAATTCGCTATAATGTCACGGGGTGACAAACAGCTCCAGACCTGTATGAGTGTGTGTCGTCATGACAACTAATCGGCAGATTGGCGACAGGTGTAGGGACTTCACTCTGAGCGTCTGATTGAGGCCACTCCCGCTTCTTGAGAGGATAAAACACACGAGGAAGAGAAGGCTGGGGTGTTGTGCTGTTGCCATGCTGTGGTGCTGTGTTGTTCTTCTGCCCTGTTGATCTGGATCGTCTTTCTCCCCGATCGTTGGTGGTTTCTCTCCCGTGGGGAATTGGTTGTGGGCACTGCAGTTGAGGGGTTGTCTCGAAGGAAGAGGAGCGTTGGTTGAGAGGACGCGAGGACGGCCCAGAGGAATGAAATGCGCTGACTGAACTGGAGAAGAGAGAGATGAGTAGTTAACAAACCGAATCTCATAATTGCATGTGTTCTCCACTAAATTGGGTATTGGATTGAAGTGTTTGGAGCATGTGTACACCTTTCACCGAGTGAAATATTGATTCTTTGTCGATCTCTCACCTCCTCTTCCCGATTGGAGTTCAGCAAAGTGAAGTCCGTCTGTGACCGTGAGGAAAAATCTCTCGAGTGTTCTGTCCGCCCCTGGCGATCATCAGTGCGGTAGACCAGGACTTGCGGGTGAGTGCTGGCCTTATGCGCACTAGAAGAGTGAAGTTGCAGTGTTTAAAGTGACGTTTCCCCTCACGATTGCATGCTTAGAGTTGGATTGCAGTGTGTGTGTGTGGAAGAATATTTTATTGCTGTGCAACCGCCCATGTGTCCTGGGGGTCTACTATTTACCGTGAGAGCTGAGTGAGATTGCTTACATCTACGTGCGGTGTCTAGAAAGAACCTCTGCGAGACAACATTACCCCATTTGAGAGCTGTGTACTGCTGTTGAAGTTGATTCTGTCTGTCCTAGAGAAGCCCCGCTCAGCCTGTGACTTTGAGCCTGCTGCAGTCCTAAGCCTACCTGCATGGTGTGAAGTTATCTGTCCCCTGCAACCCACGTGAGAACTGTGTATTGCTGTTAAAGTTGATTTTGTCTGTCCTAGAGAAGCCCCGCTCAGCCTGTGACTTTGAGCCTGCTGCAGTCCTAAGCCTACCTGCATGGTGTGAAGTTATCTGTCCCCTGCAACCCACGTGAGAACTGTGTATTGCTGTTGAAGTTGATTTTGTCTGTTCTAGAGAAGACCCGCTCAGCCTGTGACTTTGAGCCTGCTGCAGTCCTAAGCCTACCTGCATGGTGTGAAGTTATCTGTCCCCTGCAACCCACGTGAGAACTGTGTATTGCTGTTGAAGTTGATTCTGTCTGTTCTAGAGAAGACCTGCTCAGCCTGCGACTTTGAGCCTGCTGCAGTCCTAAGCCTACCTGCATGGTGTGAAGTTATCGGTCCCCTGCAACCCACGTGAGAGCTGTGTATTGCTGTTGAAGTTGATTCTGTCTGTTCTAGAGAAGGCTTTGCTCTGTCTGTGACTTTGAGTCTACTGCCGCCCTGAAGCCCAACTGCATGGTGTGAAGTTATCTGTCCCCTGCAACACACGTGAGAACTGTATACTGCTGTGTGAAGTCTTAATCTCGTCTGCCTTACTCTGCTCTGTCTGTGACTTTGAGTCTACTGCAGCCCTGAAGCCCAACTGCATGGTGTGACGTTATCCGTCTCCTGTAACCCACGTGAGAGCTGTGTATTGCTGTTGAAGTTGATTCTGTCTGTTCTAGAGAAGGCTCTGCTCTGTCTGTGACTTTGAGTCTGCTGCAGCCCTGAAGCCCAACTGCATGGTGTGACGTTATCCGTCTCCTGTAACCCATGTGAGAACTGTGTATTGCTGTTGAAGTCGATTCCGTCACCTGTGATACTCACCTGTCTACTGCTCTCTCCCTGCGAGTCTGGCACCAGTCTGGAAAGGAAGTGCACCTTGAACCCTCTACTCACCTGTGATACGCACCTGTCTTCTGCGCTCCCACTGTGAGTCTGGTACCAGTCTGGAAAGGAAGTGCACCTTGAACCCTCTACTCACCTGTGATACTTACCTGTCTACTGCTCTCTCACTGCGAGCCTGGCACCAGTCTGGAAAGGAAGTGTACCTTGAACCCTCTACTCACCTGTGATACTCACCTGTCTACTGCTCTCCCGCTGCGAGTCTGGCACCAGTCTGGAAAGGAAGTGCACCTTGAACCCTCTATTCACCTGTGATACCCACCTGTCTACTGCTCTCCCACTGCGAGTCTGGCACCAGTTTGTGAGGAAGTGAGCCGTGATCCCTCTACTCATCTGTGACACTTGCCTGTCGAATGCCCTTCCACCGTAAGTCTGACACTCACCTGTGAAGGAAGTGATCCCCGTTCTCTCTACTCACTTGTGATACACACCGGTCCAACGCTCTCCCACTGGGAGTCTGACACCAGTCTGTGAAGGAAGTGAGCCTCGATATCCTTACTCACCTGTGGTACTCACCTGAGGTACTCGCCAGTCCATACCCGCGGCGGTGCTGCTCCGGGTCCCTGGGAAGAAGAGGACAAGGAATTTTAGATTAGGATTTCTTAATTGCTTTTTAATATAAAATAAAGTTGCCATTCCTTTTACTCCTGCCTCTTGCCTCCTCCTTGATACGCTCCTCTGGGTGACAGTGGTCTAGGGGTGGGCGCAGTCTGGCTTGGCCCACCCCGACCTGTGACAATAACAAACGCCTCGCACTACATTATCCCTTACATAATATATTATACTATATTTAAATGCAAATATAAATAATTTCAGTGTATAATAAATGCATCACTAATCGTGCACCTGTCCTGTCCATGCTGCTGGGTCCTTCCTCATCTGCACCTACTGCCACAGCACCCTTTTCACTGCGGAAAAGGTCTGTTAATTTGGCGCATTTAGCTGCCTCTTGTGCCAACATTTTTTTTCTTTTTCATTCTTATTTTTTCGGCCCCACCCATTTCTTTCCTTCTTTTCGCCATTTTTACCGTCTGTCTCTCTGTTGTATTCACACAAACCCAAACCTAAACAAAAGTAAACTCCTTTGATCGCCGCCCGCGCCTTTTATGGCGTTATTTTACTGTCAAATGTCAAGAGCACATTATTGTAGCGCGAAAGTACATTAATATAATGCGCGAGCGCGAATCTCTCTGCTCGCGCGCGGAATATAATGCGCGAGCGCGAATCTCTCTGCTCGCGCGCGGAATATAATGAATTACATACAACGGAATAAAGAAAGCAAAGCAGCATACATATAGCCTGTACATATGCTCATAAAAAATAAAATAAAAAAACAGAACAGAAAGCTGTAATGAAATAAATTAAAAAGTTGAAACAATGTTATTGTCTTAAGAGCTTTAAGATTCTTATAACGAAATGCTTTGGATGTATTGTTGGACCTCTCTTCTAAAAACAATGAATAAGGGATTCTGCTGAGTGAATTTACTACGAATGTGAAATTTTGCAAGGAACAATAATAGATTAATAATAAAATACTCATTAAATTTAGCTTTTTGTATATTAAAGAAACCAAACAGTACATCCTTAAAAAGCAAAGAGAAATCCGGAAGCAGAAAATTCAACCCAAAATAACTGTGTGTGAGGACAATCCCAGAAGATATGAAGAGCAGTTTCATCAGGGGCACCACAAAAAGAACAACTTTTGTTTATATCTGATTTAAACCTTTTCAAAAGCTACATTTAATGAGTATTTTATTATTAATCTATTATTGTTCCTTGCAAAATTTCACATTCACCGTAGTAAATTCACTCAGCAGAGCAGAGAGATTCGCACTCGGCACATTATATTCCGCGCGCGAGCAAGAGATTCGCGCTCGCGCATTATATTCCGCGCGCGAGCAGAGAGATTCGCGCTCGTGCATTATATTAATGTACTTTCGCGCTACAATAATGCGCTCTCGACATTTGACAGGAAAATAACGCCATAGACCACTGGTTTAGAGGACAATTACTCGAGTCGCCCCCTATCGTTTCAAAGAATAGTACAACGGTGAGCGCGTCAAGTATAAATGCCTCGTCCGTCTGGGGAGGTGCGCGCGCAGTCTGCGGAGACTCGCGCTGCGGAGCAAGGCGAAAGTATAAACAAGGCTTAAGGCCTATTTATACTTCTGCGTCGAACTGCCGCCGTAGCTACGTCGTAGGCTGTGTGTAGCGCGCGTACCCTACGGCGTACCCTGACGTGCACCTCTCCAAAAATGTAACAACGCGTCAACTCTACGCGGACGCAAGCGTTGTGATTGGTCTGCTAGAACCGCTCCCTCGGGTTTCACATGTTCCCTCTGCGCGCGTGAACGCGGACAACGACGCAGAAGTATAAATGAAAACCAACGCGTTGCCTACAGCGTAGAGGCTCCGGCGTAGGTCCGACGCAGAAGTATAAATCAGCCTGCGACGCGCGCGCATTAGGTGACAGTTGACCATACAGAGCATCAGGGAGAAGTTGGAGCGTAATGAGTTACTAAAAGTTCCCAATACTTCAGGAAAAGCTGCATTTTGAAAGAGTTTTGATTTGATTACCGAGCCTGAAGCCTTCAACAGTGGATGCTATTCTTTTTCTTCACAACGATCGCGAATAAACATTGAATGAACCTACTCAGTTCAACTGATTTTTTTTTTCTTTATTATATTTTTTATTATTATTTAACGTTAGCCAGTTGGTAAAGAGTTCTTTGAAACGTTGTTCTTCAGTAAAGTTACTTGACATCAAAAAAAGGTAGGCCGTAAATCTTTATTTACTGCTGGATCACATTTGGCTTTACAATATTTATACTGCATGCTTATGCTTCTCTGTAATGTAATGGTCTGTATTAATATTTGTGGGCATAATTGTCGGTGGTGGTAGTTATGTTTGAGGCCTATAATAAAATTTTACCTAGTAGCGCGTGTGTGTGTGCGTCTAGCAGAGACAGCGCGCATTAGAGAGCGTGGGTCAGAGAGAGCTCAAAGTGATATTGATGTTGGTCTTGGGTCGGGTTCGGGCTGAAAAATTGTAGACGTTTTCGGGCTGGGGCCGGATTAGGGCTTGAACACCACGGGCCAGGTCTCGGTTAGGGCTGGATGTTTTGCCCCATGCAGGGCTCTAAGCAGTATGCTAGCTGGAGCCGTTTACCTCCAGTCTTTGTGCTAAGCTAGGCTAGCGGTGGGTGCGTCCGACAGAGTTACAGCACGCTCGGAGATGAAAATGGTATGTACTTATCTAAATCTGGGGGATATGGTGAATAAGCCAAAGTCCCAAAAAGTCGAAGTGTTCCTTTAAGTAAAAACAACGCCATTGAAAGCTGGTGTTATGTGTCCGATTTTTCCTCTTTCTTTCTTTCTTTCTTTCTTTCTTTCTTTCTTTCTTTCTTTCTTTGATCATTATGGAGAATCTTCATTTTGTTTACATTAGTTTACATTAGGCCTACCCACAAATGCTGTGAGCTCATCTAAGAAATTTAGTTTAACAGGCCCACGAGGAAAATTCTGGGATTCAGAATTTATTTGTTTGGAATATTTTGAATATTAATCAGACTTTTAAATATTTTAGCACTTTAATTACTATTATCACAGTATTTATCACCCCAGGTATCTCTCTTCAAGACCAAGAGAGAGAGAGAGAGGTCACTTCTCCTAAGTGGACTAAAGTTCTTCTGATTGTTCTGGGTTTCTCTCTTGTTTTTGCTCTCGGAGGTCTCTGCGCTCTCTGGAGGATTTGTGAGTATATACTAATCTTTGCTCTGTTCAGAGTGCATTTACTTTATATTGTGGAGCAGAAACATCTGCAACAGAATTCTTTTATTTTTCAAAATAATACTTTTCTCTGACAAATATGTTTTAAGCTGTAGATTAAGAAAGCATTCTTGAACACTTTAATTTGTTTTCTTTGGTCATCAAGCTGTGCATGTATTGTGAGATATTTAAGTCCCATGAAAATTTTAGCCCTCTTGTTGCATTATACTTTGTGTCTTTGCATCTTTACAACCATTTATAAAGTTTGACTGGATATTACATTGAAAATGTACTTATGTTCTGAAAATTTATTTATGTTTATTTATGTTCTGATGTCCTAAAATAATTATAAGTTAATTTAAAAATATAATAGAAATAATATATTTATAATAAATTAACACATTTACTAAACACCTAAACATTCACATTAAATATATTAAATGGCAGTTAATTCAGTCTGAAGCAATAATATACAAATTCATTCATACTTTTGTAGATTTCAGTCTTAGGCAATCTTTTAGTTTTATAAACTTTATACTTAAAATATCTCTCCTTTGACTTATATTGACAGATTGTTCAAAATGAAGTTTTATGTAACAAATTTCGGGATGAGCACGTTCAGGTAATTAACCAATCAGCTTAAGAGGAAGCCGGTATAAATAGCCTTCCCTCACCTCTGTCCCATGACAGTTTCACAGCATCCCTCCACCATCACCTCACTCTTGGCTGGTTTTGTATCCCAGTCAAAAGGGGGGATTACTCTGGGTTCGGGCCAAATTCCGAGTTTGGAGCCCTCTCCCGGGCAGCACGCCAAATACGCATAATTGACTACATTTGATTTCATGTACGTGTGAACTCGTGAAATATAATGGACAGCAAAATGTTTTTTTTTTTACAATTGCTGCTGCTATTGTTTTCTCTTTAATTCAGATGTCAATACGCTTGCCGATTTAAAATCAGCTCAAGAGATGAACAGCACAAGTGAGAAAGTGTTAATATTTCATAAACATTACAGCACACACATGTTGTTCACTGAACTGTCCATGTGAGTAACTTTATTCTTCCCATTTTCTTCAAGTTATGAGAGAACTCGAGGAATTTAAAACCAATTACACCAGAGTTAAAGAATCGCTCTCCCTTTGTATTGGTGAGTGGGCTTGACATTTTTTATAACATTGTTTTGTTGATTCAGCATCACATTTTGTCTAAACTTGTGTATGTAAACTGACATGTTACAATAACAGACTCTGTAAGTTCATCAAACTCTTTCTCCATTGCTGCTGCACAGAACATTCGTCTCTCTCCTTTACTTTTTAAAGTGCAAGGAAAGCACAATGAACTATAGTTTGATTAGCTTCAAGAACCTTATGATATAAATAATGAAATGTTTAATTGTCTTTTTTTAATTCATTCCTCACAGCTCAGTCTTGTAATATCTATGTGGATGGCTGGATAGCTTGTCGTGGAAATTTGTATTTATTCAGCTCTGATGAACTAAACTGGAGAAGCAGTCGAGATGTCTGTGTTTCAAAAGGAGCCGATCTGGTGACCATAACCAGCCAATCAGAACAGGCAAGTCAGATCAATTATTATATAATTGATATTAGATGCAAGGAAAATGAACACAAAGATTCCACAGCACTGAACCTTGAAGCTTGAACCCTGCAAAATGCTTAAAGGGATAGTTCACACAAAACTGAAAATTAGCTCATGATTTACTCACCCTGAAGCCATCCTAGGTGTACAGACCCTTTCCAAAAAATTAGAATATCATGGAAAAGATAATTTATTTCCATTATTCCATTCAAAACGTTAAACTTCCATAGATTATAGATTCAGGGCCCACAACTTAAACGATTTCAAGTATTTAGTTGTTTATTTGTACATAATTTGGGCTTCCAGCTCATAAAACCCACGAAAACAGGATTTCAAAAAATTAGAATATTACATGAAATCACACAGTAATTACACAGTGATACCATGGTCATTGAACCAGGTTTTGGTTATTTTGGCAGTGTGGGCAGGTGCAAATCCTGCTGGAAAATGAAGTCGGCATCTCTGCTGAAGGAAGCATGAAGTGCTCTGGAAATGTCCTGGTAGACGGCTGCGTTGAGTGGACAGCACAGTGGACCAACACCAGCCGATGACATGGCTCCCCAAACCAACACAGACTGTGGAAACTTCACACTGGACTTCAAGCATCTTGGATTGTGTGCCTCTCCATTCTTCCTCCAGACTCTGGGACCTTAGTTTCCAAATGAGATGCAAAATTTGCTCTCATCAGAAAAGAGGACTTTGGTCCACTGTGCTTTATTAAACCCAGAGTCAATGCAGCCGTCCACCAGGACATTTCCAGAGCACTTCATGCTTCCTTCATTTTCCAGCAGGATTTGCACCTGCCCACACTGCCAAAATAACCAAAACCTGGTTCAATGACCATGGTATCACTGTGTAATTACTGTGTGATTTCATGTAATATTCTAATTTTTTGAAATCCTGTTTTCGTGGGTTTTATGAGCTGGAAACCCAAATTATGTACAAATAAACAACTAAATACTTGAAATCGTTTAAGTTGTGGGCCCTGAATCTATAATCTATGGAAGTTTAACATTTTGAATGGAATTATGGAAATAAATAAACTTTTCCATGATATTCAAATTTTTTGGAAAGGGTCTGTATATGACATTCTTCCTTCAGAGTCAGACGAATACAATCGGAGCTATATAAAAAATGTCCTGGCTCTTCCAAGCTTCATAATGGCAGTGAATGGCTGTTTGACTTTGGAAGTCCATTAAAGCGCATTCATTATTATTCATTATTAAAGTGCTCCACGCGTCTCCGGGGGTTAATAAAGGCCTTCTGAGGTGAAGCGATGCGTTTGTGTAATAAAAATGTCCATATTTAAAACTTTATTGCGGCGAGCACGACGAGGTCGAGGGCCGTGGGAGGACGGCGTGAAGCCGGTGGCGTGATTGATAATGAGCGACACGTGTGCGACGCACCGGTCTCGCATCTCTCACGGAGGAGCGGAAGCATAAAGGAGGAGCGACGACAGTGTTTTATTTGATGTTTTGTTTCTGTTTTGTGTGACAGCAGTCATCCGTGAGGGGCTGCTGTCTTTTACTTTCATTTTGTATTTGTTTTATTTTATGTCATTAAAGTGTTTGAATGTTCGCCGGTTCCCGCCTCCTTCTTCCCGTAACATTTGAACTTCGTTACATTGGTGCCGAAACCCGGGAGGAAGGAGGGACATGCTGTCGGAGAGACCTCGCTGCTGAGGAGGTCGGGCAGCACGAGGGAGCGATGGCCGCCGATTGCTGCCCGAGGCGATGGTGCTGGAGCGATGGAAGATCTGGTGGGACGGAGAGCTCGCTGCCGTGCTCCTGGGTCGAGGAGGGGTGGCTGCCGTCCGAGAGGGAGCGGAGGAGTCGCTCCCGTTCGCCGTGGGCCGGAGCCTGTTGCCGTCGGCCATGATGGGGGCCGAGCAGGGAACGGGAGACTCGCTGCCGGCTGCCCTCGACCGGAGGAGCCATCGCCGTCTGCCAGGAGGCGGAGGAGCGCCGAGCCGTCCCCCAACGGATGTCCAGTACCGTCGTATGGCACCGCGAGTGAGTCTCTCAGCTGGTTGAGGACCGAGCGGCAGTGTGTCCGGGAACCGGAGCAAGATTTTTTTTTTCCTCTCTCGTCTCTGTCGCTCATCATGCTTCCGTTTCCTTTTCCCTCACCTCGTCTATCCATACCCCCAGCCCAGGTACCACAGCCACCGTGACCGGTCCCCCCGGGGAGGGGGGGACGGGGAGTAAGCGCAGTCTCGTGGGTGCCCCCCGGCCTGCGAGGGGTGATGGGGGTATTGTGGCGAGCACGACGAGGTCGATGGCCATGGGAGGACGGCGCGAGGCCGGTGGCGTGATTGATAATGAGCGACACATGCGCGACGCACCGGTCTCGCATCTCTCAAGGAGGAGCGGAAGCATAAAGGAGGAGCGACGACAGTGAAGAGCGAGAGAGGAACAGGCCTGCGTTTTATTTGATGTTTTGTTTCTGTTTTGTGTGACAGCAGTCATCGGTGAGGGGCTGCTGTCTTTTACTTTCGTTTGTATTTGTTTTATTTTATGTCATTAAAGTGTTTGAATGTTCGCCGGTTCCCGCCTCCTTCTTCCCGTAACATCTGAACTTCATTACATTTATCGACTAAAAAAACTAGCTTCCGACAAACGGCCGTTTGCATCGATTTACGCCAAAAGAGTAACACTTGAACAACATAATGACGCCTCTTGCGGTTCAAACAAACAGGGCTGGGCAACCGCATTCGTCATTACGTTGTCCGTCAAGTTTAGTTGTGCATCATATACACCTCAGATGGCCTCAGGGTGAGTAAATCATGGGCTAATTTATATGTTTGGCTGAACTATCCCTTTAACATTGCTAATTTGAAAAAATGTCCATGTATAGTTTTGAAAAAAATAAGATACATAAAAAATAAGTACTCATTTTTTTTTATAATTTATAATTTAGTATAATTTAACTTAAAATATGCATAGAAGTTAAAATGCTCTCAATTTAATGTCAATGTCAAAGAACTTTACATAAACATAAGCTGTTATTTGTCACTGTTTGGATATTGTAAAACACCCAGTGTATCAGAAATCATCTGTGTATTGTTTGCATTTTTTTCTGTCACTGGCCATAATTCTAACCTTGAAATCAGGATTAGGCATAAAATAATGTAATATCTGGAAATCGGCTGAGAACTGAACAAATAATTGTAACCTTGCTCAGAGGAAGATTAATCATGTCTGTGTGGCAGTTTTTCTGGTGATTAAAGGATAATGCAAGACTTCTTCACCTTACATAGGTTGTTGAAAGCAATAATGCTATGAAATGCACATCATATTGTGTAATAAAATGTGATGTGCTGAAGCAAAACCACAAGTGACTGAACCTCAAGAGGAAGAAGCTGAACACATGCCAAAACCACACACTGTTTCCTGCACTGTATTCATCTGAGGTGTTACACGAGATTGTAACCCAATTTGTGTGAAGTGTTTTCGGCTTGAGTTTTGGCATCTGAGTTGTATGTAATGAGATAAAACATGACCAAACAAAAGGTTCTCTTTTAGGATTTTCTGGTCTTTAACGTTAAAGAGACGCACTGGATTGGTCTCAATGATCTGGACACTGAAGGACACTGGGTTTGGGTGAACAACCAAACTCTCACTGAAACTGGAGTACAGTAAGAACTCTGCATGTGTTATATCATCAAATGATAATCAATGTAGTTTTAATAGACAAGTTGAGAACCAACAACAACAAAAAATGCATAAAAACAATCATCCAAGAACTGAGGCGATGACCTTAACTACAGGTGTTTTATAAAATGATTGCAGGAAATAAATATGTGTCTATACCCAGAATGTTTGTGTCTTATAGGTTCTGGTTCACTGGGGGGCCGACAGAACCTGATAACTGGAGAGGACAGGATCCGTCTGGAGAGAACTGTGCTAGTCTGGGAGATCATAATGGCATTTTTAAATCTTGGTTTGATGCTTCTTGTAAAAACCAGAAAAAGTTTATTTGTGAAAAGAAATATTAATTTACCTCCATCAGTGGAACTAATTAACGAGGTCTATTTCAATTTTGCATATGCACATTAAACTAGAGATAGCTCTTTTGGATTTGCTTGCTCATTTCAAGTTAAAATGCGACAAAATCTGTGTTTTTTGTTCGCGTTTTTTTCCTGTTTTGCGTCTAAAATAACAGCAACAATTGAATAACTAAGATTTGTGTGCTATAGCTAAATGAATACTGTAAATGTAATGTGCCCTACTCTTTTGGGGCCATATTATAGGTTTGTGTGAGAAACAGAATGGAATTTGATCATCTGATAATTTTGCATTTTTACAGCATTCAACTTTTGTCTGTTCTGTCACTTTGTATTTCTGTTCTTTTATCCACAAGAGGTCAGTAATGCAGCATCTTTACTGCTTTGTTGAAGGCTCTATTATAAATTGCTTGTCAAGTTCATCATTTGTAAGTTGCTTTAATAATAAAAGTGTAATAAATGAATAAATGTTATGCTATTTTATTACTGTATCTAGTCTAATATTGGTTTGATTGGGTGAGACATCTGAAGGGATGAAAACAGGGAAAAGGAAAAATATGAAGGGACCGGAAAAAAAACCTTGCAGAAGCAAACGATCAAAGAGCAATGCTGCAGAAATACGTCTGTCCGTTTATATACCGTTATGTTATGTTACGTTATGTTACGTTTCCCCTGAAACCTCCTTAAAGGGTCCGTTCACTCTAAAATGAAAATGAAGTCATCATAATCACACTGGTGTTCTTCTTTCCTTATTGGACCACAAAAGAAGAAAATAAAAAATATTAAATTGACCAGCTCACACTCCTCTATGATGGCAGTGAATAGCGACTATTTTGATTTTTTTTTTTTTTTTTTTAAAGCAAAAGTATCACAGAATGATTGCATGCGACGTGTTGCATATCCCATATGTTCTGGGGATACATAATATCGTTATTTTTTTTTTTTTTTTAAATAACTAACCAAAATTTTCTGTACCTATGATTAAATGAAAATCCTGCCATTGGCCGCTGATCTTCTGTGCACATTCGTGTAACTTTATTAGCGCAGCAGTTCACTCCGTCTCGCCCAGACAAAACACAATTTGTGAGATTGCATTAATAAAACGCAACATGAAATACAACACATAAAAATCCCCAGAAAAAGTACAACTTCACTGAGTTGACTATCTCCAGACCAGAACTTAATGTGGGGTTGTACTATAGACAGACTCATTCTTCTCTCTTTAGTGAACACGAACATAGGTTATAGGCTGCGTTATTTTTTAGAGGCTAACACAGGTAGTCAAACATGCTAGATCTGTTATTCAGGCTCATGACTTCTAGTCTGTATTAATATGAATGATATTTTATGTGACTTCCTTATTCTGAACAAACTCAAGCAGCACTGAAGTCTCAGTGGACACGTCTTCTGTCAGGCTCATGATATGGATTCAATATATGCAAATTCTAGTTTATGCTTTCAACAGTTGCTTCAGGTGAAACCTGCTCTCAAAACAAATGTAAGGCTGGGATGTTATCAGTATGCATTCATTTCTATTTTAATGATTTAGCACTAGTAATGATGGTGTAAATGGTTTTCTTATGTTAGGTATACATTTATCTGTTCATGGGTTCTCTGGGAATTAAACGCTGTCAACACTGTCATTTAAATAAAAAATCTCTGTCTTCCTGTAGCTCAGATATAGATCATGATGATCATGAAGTTCACATGCAATGTTGAATGCAATACAGCTTGCTTGGTATAAAGCATCTGCCAAAAGTATAAATAGCCTAAACATGTATTTAGATATTGCTTAAAGCAAGGGTGCAAAACTCAGTTCCTGAAGGGCCACAGCCCACAGCTTCAACCTTAATTCTGATCCAGCTAATCAAGTCTTTGGGGGTTATTTGAAAAATGTATAGGCTTTTTCAGATCTTTTGATCTTTTGAAATAAGCTCATGCATTTTACATACAAACGTGAAAGGAGACGATGAAAAAAACACTCATAGCTTCCGTTTCCACTGTGAGTGTGTGTTAGAAATCAGGATAGTGAGAGAACATTGTGCTTCTTTTTTTTCCGTTTTTCGTCTTCAAATCAAACTTGGGTCTCCAGCCGACAAAGTTTAAATCCGGTCTGGCTAGAGCTCTTCCCATAATGTTCATGCATTAGTTCAGTAGGCGGAGAGTAGTCGTCTTTTCAGTCCATTATAAGGACTTTCCTCACAAACGCATTTTTTCCCCTTACGAAACAAAAATAAATGGGAATATACTGCAAATTATAATGCGATATATTACATTTCCAACTAGTGCTTATATTTTGCAATATATGCATTGACTATATATGGCCATATATTGATACATATAAAATATTTAGAAATGAAGACAAAAATAGCATTACATGCAATAGTCATAAAGTTTTATCCTTTATTGTGTACAGATAATGCACATACATGTTCCTATATAAATATGAAGTACACACACTTACACACATTCACAGAATGAGTTACGTCAGATTTTTAGTTCCCAGCATGCTTTGTTTCTGACTTAAAGGAGAGCAAATGTTCAAATTAAGTGTTATTTCATGTGTTTTGCTCAATATTGATATAGGGGGAGATCTTTTAATGTTTTATGTTCTATTATTTTGGAATTCAAAAGGTTCTCTTACGAGAGGTCTCTCGTACTGCGTTTGTAAAAACGCAATGGGGAAAACTCTTTTCCACGAAATACTGAAGCCAAAAAATTATCCTATAATTTTGCATTGTTGTAAGGCGCGTTGCAGCAGCACACAGCCAAAGGCGAGACGGCTCGCTCGCTCATTGGCTGCTCTGCAGCAACTGCATTAGCCTATCGAGCGAGGTCTGAGGTGACGTCAGACCAATGAGGACGCTTTGCGCCCTCCGTGCCACTTCCCGCCGAAACGGGTGTGGCCTAGCCTTATAAAAGGAGCTCGAAAAGGCTGATTCACTGATTTTTCAACTCTTCAGCGAAGCTCTCGCATCGCTGGATCACGGAAGAAGCCGCGCCGTCTGAGAAAGCACTTAAGCGGGACGAGCCACTCAGAAGCTGCTGGCCCACGCCGCCTTCGACTGCCGTTCCAGCTGCGCTATCCGGCGCATATATCCTTTACCTTCTTACTGTTCTTTGTGTGTGTGTGTGTGTTCGCCCTGCGACACGCACTACTAAAAGAGCTAGCGTCTTTTTAAAGATGCCTTCATGCGGCTCGTGCAGAGCCCCACTCAGCGAGGGAGACCGCCATGTCATCTGCGTCTCCTGCCTGGGTGAAGATCACGCAGCGCTCGCGCTCGCCGACGGCGGCTGCCCTCACTGCGAGATATTGCCTATGGTGACTCTTAGGACTCGCCTGGCATTTTTCTCCGAGCCTGCACCTCCCGCTACACTACCGCGCCGTAAAAAGCGTCGCTCTCAGCGGGCCCCTGAGTCTTCTCCAGCCCGACCAAGCTCGCCGGTTCGCCCACCTGCTTCTCCGGCTTCGCCCGAATCACTTCCCGATGCACAGCGGCCGCGGTCTGCCGCCGCTTCATTCGAGGAAGATGATGCTAAAGCCGCATCGGGGGAGGATGACACGTGTTCTCTGCTAGCCTCGGGCAGCGAGGATTGGGCGAGCTCTGAGGATCTCGCGCCTCCTGCTCGTAAACCTGGCAAGAGAGCTAACATCGAGAGGGAACTGATGCGCGTACTCACGTTGGCCGCGGCGAGCCTCGGCCTCGAGTGGTCTGCTCCGGAACTCCCTTCTCATACCCGGCTGGATGGTTGCTTCCTTCCTGGTGAGCGCTCTTCGCCTGAGTCCAAGCCCGCTCCTTTTCTTCCTGAGCTTCATGAAGAAGTTGCGAAAGCTTGGGGCGCTCCCCTCTCAGCACGAACCCGTTCGTCTGTGTCACCAGCATTCTCCACTCTGGACGATGCTAAAAACAGAGGCTACCACTCACTTCCGCCGGTGGAACAGGCGATAGCAACCCATCTTTGCCCGCCCTCTGCTGGACGGCGGACGAAACCTGTATTGCCATCCAAAGCCTGCCGCACGACGTCAACACTGCTCGCGCAAATTTTCTCCGCCGCTGGGCAGGCTGCGTCTGCACTACATACGATGGCCACGCTGCAGATATTTCAGGGTGATCTCCTCCGTAAGTTGGACGAGATGGGACCTGACGCTATCTGCCTCACGGACCTGCGTAGCGCTTCGGACCTCACCCTTCGCGCTACTAAGTCTGCTGCACAGGCCATTGGACGGTGCATGGCTTCCGCTACTGTAGCTGTGAGACATCTTTGGCTGACGCTCTCGGAGATGTCTGAGTCTGAGCGCACCGCGTTCCTTGACGCCCCGCTATCTTCTGCCGGCCTCTTTGGATCCTCCGTCAACGAGTTTGTGGAGAGATTCGCCGAGGCTCAGAAAGCGTCTCAAGCCTTCAAGCACTTCCTCCCGAAGCGCTCCGGCTCTGCGTCAGGTCGTGCTAATCCGACCGCTCGGAGCTCTCAGCCACAGCGACCGCCTCCCGCTGCTTCATCGCAACGACGGCAGGATCGCAGCTCGAGACCCTGCTCTCGCTCGACCAGCCGCCGCCCCGCTCTGCGTGGACCGCGGCAGAAGGTCACGGTGAAACCGGATGCCCCGAAGACATCCTAGCATGCCTAGGAAAGCGCCGGTGTTTGAGTCCCGCTGCGGCCGTACTCTCACCAAAGCGCACCGCTGTTTCAGTTCCGGGAACTGCGACTGTCTCAGCATATTCTGCAATGCGCAAGCCCGTACAGCTGCCCGCTTGCCTGCACACAAAAGCCGTTTTTACGGCTACCCAGATAAATCCTGTAAAGAGTGTATTTTCTGGTGTCCCGGCCACGGCCGATGGTGCTATAAATGTAGAGCCGATGCCCACTTCACAGTGCCCATCCCTACACACAAGCACAGCCCTTCACACAGGGCTCGCGCTCTTAAACTCGACCCAGGTCGAACGCGCACCAAACATAGCAAACGTGCCCACTGCCCAGTGCCCACAAACACTATGTTATGCATGTCGCATGGTTTCTGTAAAAACGAAACCTGTGTGCGCTCACTCTGTTCAGACAGACAGCGCGCTCAATGCAGTAAATGTGCCCGCCCCGCTGCGCCTACATCTACCCACAGACATCATGAGTCCGGCCACGGCCGATGGTGCTAAAAAAGTAGAGCTGATGCCCACTTCCCAGTGCCCATCCCTACCACAGCCCTTCACACAGGGCTCGCGCTCATAAGCTAGACCCAGGTCGAACGCGCACCCAACATAGCTCAAACACTATGTTATGCATGTCGCGCGGTTTCTGTAAAAACGAAACCTGTGTGCGCTCACTCTGTTCAGACAGACAGCGCGCTCAATGCAGTAAATGTGCCCACCCCGCTGCGCCCACATTTACCCACAGACTTCATGAGTCCTATGGAACTTGCTCAGCCCTCCCTCAATCGGTTAAGCACCGTAGCGGGGTCGAGGGCGAGTGTCCCGCCCGTTGTAATCAGTGCGCTCCCCGCCTCGAATGTCACGGGCATCACGCCTATGTTACTGCACACCGAAGTAATGCACTATGTTACTGCTTCGCATCCAACCCTTAGCCAACCACGCAGATGCATGGGCAGCGCTTCCAGGGGTTTCGGATTGGGTGCTAGACATTATAAAGAGAGGCTACTCGCTACAGTTCTATCGACGTCCCCGCTGCTTTACAGCGCGCGTCGAGACGAAAGTAAATTCAGAAGTAGCACACCTACTTCGAACCGAGATTTCAGAACTGATGAGCAAAGGGGCTATAGAGCCTTTATCTCAGGCTCAGAGCGAAGGGGGGCTGTACAGCAGATACTTCCTGGTTCCCAAAAAAGACGGGGGTTTCAGACCCATACTGGATCTAAGACAGCTAAACAAAGCATTGACGAAACGCAGTTTCAAAATGCTCACAACCAGAAAAATCCTCGCGCATATTCGCCGAGGGGACTGGTTTATGTCAATAGATCTGAAGGACGCGTATTTTCAAATACAGATAGCGTCACGTTTTTTGAGATTCGCCTTCGAGGGACAAGCATACCAGTACACAGTCCTGCCGTTCGGCTTGTCCCTAGCACCCCGTACATTTACGAGGTGCATGGACGCAGCGCTCACGCCCCTCAGGCTTCGAGGCATGCGAGTGCTGAATTATTTGGACGACTGGCTGATTCTGGCTCAATCGCGATCAGAGCTCGTGGAGCACAGGACCATTTTACTCGATCACCTCGAGAATCTTGGTCTCAGAGTCAATTGGGCGAAGAGCTGTCTGAACCCCAGTCAAACGATATCATTTCTGGGTACAGTTCTGGACTCGCGGTCTATGATAGCGCGGCTGTCTTCACAGCGCGTGCTGAGCATTCAGCGTGCAGCGAGCCCTTTTCGCTGCGGCGCGATCGTCCCGCTCAAGGGTTTTCAAAGGATGCTCTGCCTTATGGCCTCAGCATCATCAGTTCTTCAGCTGGGTCTGCTCCGTATGCGCCCCCTGCAGTTCTGGTTGAAAGCACGAGTACCGCGCAGAGCATGGACGTCCGGTCAGCTTCGTCTCAGGGTCAATCAGAACTGCGTCGCAGCTCTGGAACCTTGGAAAGCGAGCGACTGGTACCAATCAGGTGTAAGCCTGGGGATTTCCTCGAGAGTGAAAGTGGTGTCGACGGACGCCTCCACCTCGGGATGGGGAGCGCTGCTCGAGGGCAGACCGTTCTTCGGCCAGTGGTCAGAACGGGAGAAGCTCCTACATATCAACTGCCCGGAAATGCTGGCAGTGGACAACGCGCTGTCGCGTTTTCGTCCCCTAATAGAGGGCCACCACGTCTTAGTCCGATCGGACAATATGTCTGTGGTGTCCTACATAAACCGCCAGGGCGGTCTCAGGTCCCGAAACCTATACAGGCTGGCAGAACGCCTCCTGTTATGGGCCCAGCGCAACCTGCGCTCGTTAAGAGCAGTGCATGTGCCCGGGCTACACAACCTGGGACCAGACAGACTGTCCAGGAACAACATTCCGACGGGCGAATGGTCTCTACACCCGCAAACAGTCCAGCTGTTGTGGGAGAGATTTGGCAGAGCGGAAGTGGACCTGTTCGCGTCTCACGAAAACGCTCACTGCCCCGTGTTCTTTTCCAAGAGCGAAAGCGCCCTGTCCCTCACGTGGCCGTGCTGTCCGCTCTACGCTTTTCCCCCCGTCTCTCTCCTGTCTCAGGTGATAGAACGGATCAGGGAAACAAAATGTTCAGTACTGCTTGTAGCACCGTTCTGGAGGAACCAACCATGGTTCCCAGTTCTGATGCAGTTAGCAGATACTGCCCCTTGGCCAGTGCCATTGAGGAGGGACCTCCTCTCTCAGGCCAGGGGTTCGATTTGGCATCCTCACCCGGAGTTGTGGTCCCTCCACGTGTGGGCGCTCAACGGGTACCCAATGACCTCTCAGTGGGAGTGCTAAATACTATCACTCAGGCTAGGGCTCCGTCTACCAGACGGCTCTATGCCTCGAAGTGGTCGGTGTTCTCCAGCTGGTGCACAGCTCGGGGTTTTTCACCCTTCGACTGTGGGGTGACGGAGGTTCTCTCCTTCCTACAGGAGCTGTTGGATAAGGGCAGAGCCCCTTCCACGCTCAAAGTCTATGTGGCGGCTATCGCAGCGTTCTCTAAGACAACGCTCGGTCAGTCATTGGGAAGAAACGATTTAGTCATCCGCTTCCTCAGGGGAGCTAGGAGGCTTAATCCTCCCAGACCTCCCTCGTTCCCTATGTGGGACCTCTCTACTGTTTTGGAAGCCATGAAAGGTGATCTTTTCGAGCCTATCCAAACAATTAGCCTCAAGCATCTGTCTTTCAAGACAGTGTTTTTGCTGGCTCTCGCTTCAGTGAAGCGCGTGGGTGACCTGCACGCGCTCTCGGTGAGCGCGGCGTGCTTAGAGTTCGGGCCAAGTGACTCCAGAGTCATACTCAAACCTAGGCACGGTTACGTCCCAAAATCCCTCAACATGCCGTTTCGGGCTCAGGTCATTTCCCTGTCTGCCCTGCCGGTGTCGGGCGAGGAAGGGGACGCAAGCTCTCTTTGCCCAGTTAGAGCGCTAAGAGCTTATGTGTCTCGCTCGTCTGTTTTTCGACAGACTGAGCAGCTATTTGTCTCGTTCAGTGGACGTTCCAAGGGAGCGGCTGTTTCGAAACAGACTCTATCCAGATGGATAGTTGATGCCATAGCGCTGGCATACACCGCCAAGGGCTCACAGTGCCCATTGGGTGCTAGAGCGCACTCCACGAGAGGCGTCGCCTCTTCGTGGGCTTGGTCTAGTGGGATTTCCTTACAGGACATATGTATGGCGGCAGGCTGGGCCTCGCCGTCTACATTTATAAGGTTTTATAACCTTGAGGTTCCCGCCTTGCAGGCTAAGCTATTGTCGGTTTGAGCGAATCAGTTCTCTCTGATCCGGAAACGCTGAGATCGAAAGCGCTGCGCGCTGCCAACTGTTATACTGAATGGGCAGTATTGCGGAAGACCCACATTTCCGCATTAGTTCAGGCTCTCCGCCTTGTCTATGTGATGTCATATATTGCGTCTGTGACGCTGCTATATATGGATAGAGGGATTCCCCATCCTCTCTCCCGGGCTCTCTGTGAGTCCCTATGGTGATTGTGCACTCTGTATCCTGGACTTCGCTTCCAGTTTTAGTAGTGTTGATCCCTGCATGCACGGCGTCTTACAATGGGTCCCCATTGTGTTTTTACAAACGCAGTACGAGAGACCTCTCGTAAGAGAACGTACTCGGTTACTAACGTAACCTCGGTTCTCTCTAGAAGAGGGAACGAGTACTGCGTTCCCTGCCGTGCATGTGATTCAGTCTGGTTCGCTTCGGCGTTGAAAAATCAGTGAATCAGCCTTTTCGAGCTCCTTTTATAAGGCTAGGCCACACCCGTTTCGGCGGGAAGTGGCACGGAGCGAAGCGCCCTCATTGGTCTGACGTCACCTCAGACCTCGCTCGATAGGCTAATGCAGTTGCTGCAGAGCAGCCAATGAGCGAGCGAGCCGTCTCGCCTTTGGCTGTGTGCTGCTGCAACACGCCTTACAACAATGCAAAATTATAGGATAATTTTTTGGCTTCAGTATTTCGTGGAAAAGAGTTTTCCCCATTGCGTTTTTACAAACACAGTACTCGTTCCCTCTTCTAGAGAGAACCGAGGTTACGTTAGTAACCGAGTACGTTTTCTGGTATGTCTGAGTTTTTGGGCTTACCACTGTGCTGAAGATTATAGTATGTTGTTACGTTGACAAATTGCCACATTATTACAGTTGTGTATCTTAGTTTGAAAAGTAAGGCTGAGCATTCCACAGTGATAGTCTCTTTACTTAACACTCTGTAATCATAAGTTGCTAATGTTAATTAACTTGAAAATTTTAAACATTTATAATGTAAATAAGTATGAAATATTACAACATAGATATGTGTTTAAACTGCATGAGCTAAAATATCTGCAATGTATCTATATGCAACAAAGACGGCTGAAGCAGAAGCAGGATCCAAGTGCAGCTGGTTTTATTAAAGAAACTCAAAAGATAGCAAACTCAGACAGAGACTCGGGAACAGGAACAGCCAACATACAACGCCAAGAACTCACAAAGACTGAAAGAAGACACAGGGCTTAAATACACAGACAGACAAGCTAAACAAGATAACAAGGGGGCGTGGCTAATGAAAAACACCTGGGGAGACTAATCAACATAACGGGGAACTGCTAAACAGGATGAGACAGAGGAACACAGACATGACTCGTGACACTATACACATGCAATATCATATCTTAAAACATGTTTATCTATATATTATGAAGTGTATTACTGAAATAAAATTACATACATTATGATATATTAGTAAATATATAGTCACATATTTTAAAATATATGAAAAGTGGTAATTCCATATTATTATTCAATATATTGTAATATATTAACACAATAGTTTTCAAAGTTTTCGTGAGTTTTCAAATATACCATTAAATAATTTAAAATATTGATCATTCATATATAGGGAAATTGATTTTCTTTGCGTAAGAATCCACTGCTTCTATTGTTTTGTCTTTAATCAGATAATAATAATAAGTTGGCCAATTTTAAAGGTCCCTCATTTTTTTGAAGATAGGTTTACATGGTCAAGGTCAAAAACACTAGAATTTTTTCATAATATAGATTGCAAATCACTTTATCTGGTACCTGCTATTAAGATGCGTTTTGGTCGCTCAGATCACAAGTAGACGAGTGAGACACATACCCGTATACACCAGGTGTTAAATCCATCACTTTTTACCACTTTCAACCATTTCTGTCCTGACTTCTTCTAGGGGAGGATCTATAGACGGGTAAATGTATGGGCTTTATTTTTTTATTATTATTTTTTTTATCTTTTGATCTAATGGACGAAATAAGTATGACTCTATATTTTCAACTACCTCTGGAAGCGATCGAAAGGGGACAAGCTCCAAATGTTTTAGACCCCGTTTATTTAGCATTGTCCATTTGTGATCCGATTGACCAAAATACATCTTAATACCATGTGAACAGGGTCAAAGAGTCTGAAAACAGTTTGTTTGAAGATTCGGTCTTAAATAAAATCACACTTTCATCATACTTCACTCTTGTCTAAATGTTTGCAAGTAGGTTTTAACTGAAACTTTAAACTGTTCACAGCAGTCATGAGAGATCAGATATAAATATAAAATATTTTCTCATATTTTATTCATTTCATTAAATTCCTAACCCCAGGCAACTCAGAGAGAGAGAGAGGTCACTTCTCCTAAATGGACTAAAGTTCCTCTGATTGTTCTGGGTTTCTCTCGTTTTTGCTCTCGGAGGTCTCTGCGCTCTCTGGGTGATTTGTAAGTATAACTGATACTAGATCTCTGCTCTGTTCAGGGTTGTATTGACTGAGTTACTGTAAGTATTTCTACTTGACCTCAATGTTGGACAGTAGCATCATTGCAAGTCGCAACACATATTTTATTAGCTTTTTATTTTTTAAATCATACTTTAGGAGGAAATCATTGCCAAACAAACCTCCATATTGAACATATGAAACTAGTGCTTATATTTTGCAACATATGCATTGACCATGTATGGCCATATATTGATACATATAAAATATTTAGAAATTAAGACAAAAATAGCATTACATGTAATATTCATAAAGTTTTATCCTTTATTATGTACAGATAATGTGCATACATGTTCCCATTATATAAATATGAATGTATGTACACACACATACATACACACATTCAAAGAATGAGTTATGGCAGATTTCTAGTTCCCAGCATGCTTTGTTTCTGACTGTTAAAGGAGAGCAAATGTTAAAATTAAGTGTTATTTCATGTGTTTTGCTCAATTTTAATATAGGGGGAGATCTTTTAGTGTTTTATGTTCTATTATTTTGGAATTTAAAAGGTTTTCTGGTATGTTTGAGTTTTTGGGTTTACCACTGTGCTGAAGAGTATAGTCTGTTGTTAGGTTGACCAATTGCCTGATTCCTCAGTGATAGTGTTATCTAATTTAATAACTATAATGGCTAAGCATTCCTCAGCACATAATAAACACTTTATAGTCTGAAGTTATTACAGGTAATTGTAAAATATTAAACATTTATAATGTAAATAATTGTAAGATATGTATTACATTGTATATTTACATGTGTTTATACTGCATGAGCAAATATATCTGTAATGTATCTATACACATGCAATACCATATCTTATAACATGCTTATATATTATGAAGTGTATTACTGAAATAGAATTACATACATTATGATATATTAGTAAATATATAGTCACATATTGGGCTCCAAAAAACACACATATATATTAAGTTTCTGCTCTTATAGCTGCAAGACCATGACCATGAGGAAATAACAAACTACATTTAAAAAAATATAAAATTCAGTTTTAGAATAGCCTATAGTCAACATTTCAGTACACGATACTTAATGTTGTAAGAGTTATATAAAAAACGATATGACTTACCTTTCATAATAAGGCTGCTGCAGCTAGCCTACTTTCTGTTGACTGACACGGACTGTTTAAATCTGCACAGACCGCTGCAGGAACCATATTTCACTTAACAGCTGGGTTATTGATAAAAATTATGTTAACAATGTTATAAGAATAAGAATAATTGTTAACAATAACCCAACATAGTGACTCGTACTGTATTTGTAACCCAGCGGTTGGGTTAAAAAACAACCCAACGTTTTTTTACTGAAACTCAAACACATTTCCTTAGGGCTACCTCATTTTAGTTCCTAGATTTGTTATTTGGATAACTTAACTTCCTGTCTTTTTATTACATAAAAATAGTGACATTCTTCATGCGTCTTCCTTATTCTGAACAAACTCGAGCAGCACTCAAGTCTCAGCGGACACGTCTTCTGTCAGGCTCATGAAATGGATTCAATCTATGAAAATTCAGGTGAGTAACGCTCTCAGCACAAAGGTAAGGCTGGGGATGTTATCACTTTGCATTATAATTTAAATTTTTTTTTTTTTTTTTTTTTTTTTTTTTTTTATATTTAGCACTGCAGTAAATAGGGATGTAAATATTGAGATCATATCACGATATAAAAATGTGACGATATAGGCTATGTATCGTTGATGTAAGTTAGCCCAAGACTCACGTCCCAGCCGTCCGTCCATCCGTCACTTATTGGGTTCCCCGGAAACATTTCCGTTGTGTTCTGTCCTATTTGCAGCGCGTTTCTGTATTTGTTTGTGTTGTGAACTTTTGCAGCGCGTTTCTCTATTTGGTTGTGTTGTGAGTATTAGGCGAAGTAGGGGAGCCCATGAAGAAATATGGTTGGGGATAAAAGTTCACACAAACAAAACCAAAAAACCTATAGGCATTCATATTACGTGTGTTTGTTTTTATTTATGCTGTATTATAAAATGCCTATATTATAACAAATAAATAAAATATATTTGGAATTGCCCTTTAAAACGAAGGCTCAGTTTGTGGTTCACACTTATTTGATTAAAAACAACAAAAACAATAAAACAAAGACAAAGTCACTTATATTAAAATTTTTTTATTTAGGCTATGCTTTTGTTAACAGAAGTTATCTTGCGCCTTTAATTGCCTCCGCTATCGTCCTGTCAATCATCTGTCTCATTCTCACGGGTCGCGGCTATTAATGCAGTTTCAGTAAAAATGTATTTCACCATCATCGGTACCCACCCTCAGCCGACTGGCATTACAGTATTTGCAATCACCATCCCGTGGCAAAACGGAGCGTCTAAAAGAAAAGTTCTGACTGCTGACTGAACATTGGTCAGTGAGCCTCTCCCGCTCGGCGCTGTCAAGCGCAGCTTCACCACACAGATTTAACTCCACACAGCTAAATAAAACAGGCTGGTGGCAGACTAATAATTCATATTTCTGATGTAAAGATTTCTGTGAAACGTGTAAAGTTGCACAGAAGAAAGCCCAATAGGACCTGCCCTGTACAGTTTAAAAATCTGTAAGAACAACATCAGGAACAGGACCATGGCTCGCCTTCGATACACTCTTAATGCAAAGGTATCCAATTAAATCGTTCACATAACAAAACAAGATTGTTTTAATTGTCACACTTCCATTTGCACCACCACGGTCAAGGATTTCCGCTCCCAATGTTTTCACCGAACTCTGCATTCTGCAATCAGAGGAGAAAACCTCTGGGCCCTGTACCTCCATTGAGTTTTAGGCATAACCCGTCTTTGACTCAATTTCCTTCCAAGAATCTCTGTGCAAAGTGACAGTTACTAGCACTTCTAGGCCACCTCAAATACAGCATTCAGATAATCCCTCAGGGGAAACCCTTCTTGTCTAACATTCTGCCTAAAGCAACAGCCATACAGAGTTGCTCCACGACAACAGTTTCTCTCATCCTGGAATGGCATTTCTTTTTTTACAACAACTACATCACTCATGCCACCAGCATTAAATTATACACTGACACAGCACCCTCCAGAGGATTCATAGGTTATTATGGTGGGTGCTGGTTTGCCACTGAATGGCCCCAGAGTTCAGTTTGCTCAACTCACATTCAGGCACGTTCTCCTCAGTACTTACAAATACACTCCATAATAATAGCCACCACTCTTTGGGGGCACGAATGCACTAGGAAATCAATACTCATCCACATATCATTAACAAGGCAAATCACATTCTGCTGTCATCATGCAATTCTTGCTCTAATTATATTTTGCTCTAATTTCCACTCAACACCAGTTTCCAGGCCGAAACGCTCGCATACCTGGACACCTCAATCTCATAGCGGACTCACTTTTCAGAAGTTCAGACTCTCGGCTAAAGAATTTGACATTTTCGACAACCAACTTCAACTAGCCCAGCAGATCAGAAATCTCACTAATGCTTCCCCAAGCACATTGTCAGCTTACTTAACTGACTGGAACTGTTTCAAAAGTTATTATGCCACCACAAACACCCTCTACTTACCACCGACCTACTTAGCCTCTGCATCCCCTCTACGCTCAAGCTATTTAGAGTCCATGTTCCTACATGTTCCTGGTCTTTCAATTTCCCACGATGTTCAGAATTTGCCCATACTTCCTCTGCCTTCAATCCATCTATCCATCTCTGCATCTTTAAAAAAAAATCCACTCTCTAGACACTCTCATATTCACTCTTCAGAGAAGCAAAACAGACCAATTAGGAGTATCACACCCTAATTACATCAGCTCTTTCTTACTCAAACTGGAATACTGGCTCAGCCGGTTCTTGGTTAAGCAAGCACTTCTATTAAATCCCCTGTATCACCAGCATATCTCCAGAGCACCCCTCAATACATTCCTTCCGCAATGGAGCAGCGACCTTAGTGGCCAGACGAGGTATCTCAGATGAGACGATCTTAATCTTTACAAGCATATTGCTCTTACATCTGTAACAATCTCAACAACCTCTGTCAGGCCAAGCCTACCTCAGCTCTTCCCAGTCTTTGGGGGGTCCTAATCACTCTGCCTACATTTAACCAAGATGATGCCACCACTCTGAGTCTCCCGGCCACCAACACCAGAGTCCAGATCAACCTGACAACCATCAGCTTCATCCTCTCCCTATTCATCCCTAACTTTCTTCAATAAATAATTCTCCAACATTCATGGTTGTGGTGTGGTCCCTGCTCGTGAAAAGCTTATAAAAGTGGTATTTGTCAGTGTGCCTTACCGACTCTTATTCTACCTGACAAATTGGAGTGGTGCAGATATGTCACTTTAGTAGGCCAAAACGTGGAAACGAGTTAGCAGTTTAGCACTTCAGCTTCTATCATCCTAAAATGTAATGTTTTTTTGTTTTGTTTTTAATGGGAGTTTGGTTAAATGGCTGAAATAAAGTCTTTGGAGAACACTTTTAAATTGTATTGTACAACATAAAAAATACATCAGCTGAACCAATGTAAGGATACAGAAAATATTTCCTTTATCTTTTCAAATTTCTATCCACATAACTTCACTGAAGCAGAAACAGACAAGGAAGTTTGTTCCTCAAAGCGGACTAAAGTTCTTCTGATCGTCCTCGGTGTCTCTCTTGTTTTGGCTCTTGGAGGTCTCTGTGTTCTGGGGATCATGTGTGAGTATATCTCTCTCTCTCATATATATATATATATATATATATATATATATATATATATATATATATATATATATATATATATATATATATATATTATGGCAAGCCGTTCAGGAAATAATTGTATTTATAATATGAAGTCTGAATATATAGAATGAAAGTCTGAATATATATAGAATGTCTGAATATATATGGAATGAAAGTCTGAATATATATAGAATGAAAGTCTGAATATATATATAGAATGAAAGTCTGAATATATATAGAATGAAAGTCTGAATATATATAGAATGAAAGATATAGAATGAAAGTCTGAATATATATAGAATGAATGTCTGAATATATAAAATGAAAGTCTGAATATATATAGAATGAATGTCTGAATATATATAGAATGAATGTCTGAATATATAGCATGAAAGTCTGAATATATATAGAATGAATATCTGAATATATAGAATGAATGTCTGACTATATATAGAATGAAAGTCTATATATAGAATGAAAGTCTGAATATATAAAATGAAAGTCTGAATATATATAGAATGAATGTCTGAATATATAGAATGAAAGTCTGAATATATAGAATGAAAGTCTGAATATATAGAATGAAAGTCTAAATGTATGTGAAAGTGTGAATATGTGAAAAGAAAGTGTACATTTGACAATTCTCACTGAATAATGTGTAGCTTGTTTTAGCCTTTTGAATTGTGATTCATTTAAAAATGTCATTCCCTGAAATTTTCCAATACTTTGGTGAGCTACAAGACTTTTTTGCAACAGTTGGTCATACTCCAAACAACATAAACAATTTGGAGTCTACATCACGTCATCTCGAGGATCATATTTCCATTCTTGCAACATTCTTAGCGCTTAAGTTATGGGCAGTCATGTTCAACAAAATGTTGCTGAAAGAACATTGCATCATATGAATCATTCTCGAAGGAATTTATGAATCTTATGAATTCACCGCATTTGCTCTTCCGCGATGAAATAGTGAATTAATTTCTTCATCAGTAGAACGATGTTGAGTACGGTTGCCAGTATTTTGGCCCGTACACGCATTCGCCAGGGTGTTAATTAGATGATCGTTACTTAAAATTGCTGCTACTAAATTTCGTGCGGACTCGCTCATTGTTCAAAATGTGTATAAAAAATAGTAGATGAATAACACAAGATGGCGCTGATAACATCAGATTTTCATTCCATATATTCAGACATTCGTTTTATATATTCAGACTTTCATTCTATATATATATATATTCAGACTTTCATTCTATATTCAGACTTTCATTCTATATATATATTCAGACTTTCATTCCATATATTCAGACTTTCATATATATTCAGACTTTCATTTTATATATTCAGACATTCATTCTATATATATATATATATATATATATTCAGACTTTCATTTTATATATTCAGACATTCATTTTATATATTCAGAGTTTCATTCTATATATTCAGATTTTCATTCTATATATATTCAGACTTTCATTCCATATATATTCAGACTTTCATTCTATATATTCAGACTTCATATTATAAATGTAATTATTATAGAATGAAAGTCTGAATATATATAGAATGAAAATCTGAATATATAGAATGAAAGTCTGAATATATAAAATGAAAGTCTATATATATATATATATATATATAGAATGAATGTCTGAATATATAGAACGGATGTCTGAATATGGAATGAAAGGAATGAAAGTCTGAATATAGAATAAAAGTCTGAATATATATAGAATGAAAGTCTGAATATATATAGAATGAAAGTCTGAATATATATAGAATGAAAATCTGAATATATAGAATGAAAGTCTGAATATATAAAATGAAAGTCTGAATATATAAAACGAATGTCTGAATATATGGAATGAAAGTCTGAATATATTAAACGAATGTCTGAATATATGGAATGAAAGTCTGAATATATATATATATTCAGACTTTTCATTCTATATATATTCAGACTCTCATTTTATATATATATATATATATATATATATATATATATATATATATATATATATATATATATATAAAATGAGAGTCTGAATATATATAGAATGAAAAGTCTGAATATATATAGAATGAAAAGTCTGAATATATAAAACGAATGTCTGAATATATGGAATGAAAATCTGATGTTATCAGCGCCATCTGGTGTTATTCATCTATTATTTTTTATACACATTTTGAACAATGAGCGAGTCCGCACGAAATTTAGTAGCAGCAATTTTAAGTAGCCTAACGATCATCTAATTAACACCCTGGCGAATGCGTGTACGGGCCAAAATACTGGCAACCGTTCTCAACATCGTTCTACTGATGAAGAAATTAATTCGCTATTTCATCGCGGAAGAGCGAATGCGGTGAATTCATAAGATTCATAAATTCCTTCGAGAATGATGCATAATGTTCTTTCAGCAACATTTTGTTGAACATGACTGCCCATAAGCGCTAAGAATGTTGCAAGAATGGAAATATGATCCTCGAGATGACGTGATGTAGACTCCAAATTGTTTATGTTGTTTGGAGTATGACCAACTGTTGCAAAAAAGTCTTGTAGCTCACCAAAGTATTGGAAAATTTCAGGGAATGACATTTTTAAATGAATCACAATTCAAAAGGCTAAAACAAGCTACACATTATTCAGTGAGAATTGTCAAATGTACACTTTCTTTTCACATATTCACACTTTCACATACATTTAGACTTTCATTCTATATATATTCAGACTTTCATTCTATATATTCAGACTTTCATTCTATATATATTCAGACTTTCATTCTATATATATTCAGACTTCCATTCTATATATTCAGACTTTAATTATATATATTCAGACATTCATTCTATATATATTCAGACTTTCATTTTATATATTCAGACATTCATTCTATATATTCAGACTTTCATTCTATATATTCAGACTTTAATTCTATATATTCAGACATTCATTCTATATATATTCAGACTTTCATTTTATATATATTCAGACTTCCATTCTATATATATTCAGACTTTCATTCTATATATTCAGACTTTAATTCTATATATTCAGACATTCATTCTATATATATTCAGACTTTCATTTTATATATTCAGACATTCATTCTATATATTCAGACTTTCATTCTATATATTCAGACTTTAATTCTATATATTCAGACATTCATTCTATATATATTCAGACTTTCATTTTATATATTCAGACATTCATTCTATATATTCAGACTTTCATTCTATATATTCAGACTTTAATTCTATATATTCAGACTTTCATTCTATATATTCAGACTTTCATTTTATATATTCAGACATTCATTCTATATATTCAGACTTTCATTCTATATATTCAGACTATCATTCTAAATATTCAGACTATGCGGGAATAAAGAACCCTAAACTCTAACACAAAGTGTTTTTCAGGACAATACCATTTTAAATAGAACTGTCACTACGTGTAAAGAACCATCTTTCGAGTGTATTTATGCTGCAATTGTTTTTTCTTTAATCAGATGGCATGCAAGAGAACAACCGCACAAGTGAGTAAAAATATATTTAATGCACCCAGTACAACGTTTCATTGACAGTTTGTAAAGAGAAATTACTTAATGATTTTGTCTGTTTTTATTTTTATTTTGTTATTCATAACTTTCTGTACCAGAGCAACTGTTATTTTACAAAGGTGAGCTATTTCTCTCCTAGTCACGACAGACAAAATGTTTGATAATTTCTGCACATTAAGTCAAACTTTGATTAACCTTAAGATTGATCTGAAGAATGTATCTTTTCATATGTTTTTATTTGATTTATTTTTTATTTTTTTAGCATTCACAGCTCAGTTTTTGAACAGTGACATGAAGTTGAGAGATTGGGGTGAAAAGGTGTATTTCTTCAGCTCTGAAAAACTCACCTGGTCAAGCAGTCGTGCTTTCTGTGTTTCAAAAGGAGCCGATCTGGTGACCATAACCAGCCAATCAGAACAGGTAAGACTGAGAAATCTAACTGTAACTGAAAAAGTAACTGATGAATTCATTCATTCATTCATTAAGTCATTCATTCATATGCCTTTTCTTTATTAGATGTTTCTGTACTCTGAAATAAAAGACCATTACTGGATTGGTCTCAATGATCTGGACACTGAAGGACGCTGGGTTTGGGTGAACAACCAAACTCTCACTGAAACTGGAGTACAGTAAGAACACTGTCTGCAATTGTTTGTTAATCAATGTAACACACTGTTCTACTACAGTAAAGAACATTAAAATATTTGCAATAATGGTATATATTACAACAGCGGTTCTCAAAGTGAGGTCTGTGAACAATAGAGGGTCCGCAAAATAATTTGCTAAACCGTAGTTTCCATAGTATTATTATTATTTTATTTATTTTTTATTTTTTTATCAGCTGCTAATCCAATCCACTATTTATTTTATAGGCTATTTATATTTTTCATTCTTGTTTTGTTCTGAATAACGTTAAATTAAAAATGATTTGTTGTTGAGTGAGGGGAAATAAAATGCATCTACAGTAATTTTCTTTTAATATATAGTTTTTCTGTGTCAAATAACTAAGAAATGATGTATAAAAATGCAATATGTACATAAATTGATTAACAAATGTTTGTATATTTAGTTTTAATTTAAATTTTTACAGATCCAATTTCACAACTTCGTTGACCAATTTCTAATTAGCCTAAGTAGGCTACTTAATAATAGCAAATGTAGTCAATTTCTGTTAAATTAACTAAATGTATAAGTACAGAATACCTGCACATTTACAGTTTTATTCATTAAACAAACACTGAACATCAAGATACGTGAATTATAGGAAATACACATTAAATATCCACATTAAAAGGCAATTGCTGTATACCTTTATACTATAATATAACTGTTATTATTTTATACAATTACAATTATATTTTATCCAAAGTGACTTACCAATTAAGTGAACAATAAAAGCAACAAGTGCAGTGACAAGTCCCAGTTAGTCTAGAACAGTACACATAGCATTTTTATTTATTTTTTTATAACAAAGATTTAGTATTATAGGGTCAAGTGTTTCTTGAAAATGACTTGGGCAGGTCATTCCACCAGCAGGAAACAGTCCAGGTGAAGGTCAGTGAAAATGACTTTGAATCTTGTTGGATGATGGCACCACAAGGCGCCGTTCACTTGCAGAACACAAGCTTCTGGAGGACACATAGATCTGAAGCAGTGAGTTAAGGTATAGGCCTACCTTTAAATATCACTCTTGCTGCAGCATCTGGATCAGTTGCAGAGGTTTGACTGATGCTGGAAGACCTGCCAAGAGAGCATTAATAGTCCAGTCTGGATAGAACAAGAATTTGGACAAGGAGTTGTGTAGCTCCATGTAACACATTCCAGATGTTATGGGAAGAAGGAGGCGGGAACCGGCGAACATTCAACAATCTTTAATATCAAAAATAAAACAAATATTTAATAATAAAATAAACAAATACAAAACGAAAGTAAAAGACAGCAGCCCCTCATGGATGACTGCTGTCACATATAATAAAACATAAAATACAACATAAGTCCAGGCCTGTTCCTTGCTCGATCTCCACTCTCGTTGCTCCTCCTTTTATGCTTCCGCTCCTCCGTGAGAGATACGTGACCGCTGCGTCTCACAGGTGTCGCTCATCAGTAATCACGCCACCGGCCTCGCGCCGTTCTCTCACGGCCCTCCTCGTCCTGCTCGCCACACTCTGATAGGAAGGGCCTGATATTTCTGATGTTGTACAAGGCCCATCAGCAGGATCACACAGCAAGTATGGTTTGGCAGAAACCATAAGCAGTTCTTGGCAAGGTTGAGATGAAGGTAAAGGTCATTCATACAGCGAGAAATTTTCATCAGGTAGGCTAAGATGCGAGCAGCAACCGTCAGAAATGTAGAGATGTGTCATTAGGATAGTGATAGGAAAAGACATATTTCTAAATGACAGAGCCTAGTAAAAAAAAAAAAAAACAACACAAAAAAAACATATATATGGGTGGCATTTAACACAATCGTGATCTTACTGTAGCAAAACCAAACCTTGCGCAGCCACAAGTCACAAGGATCAAATGAATATTCAGTATAAAACTAAATACAACAGTGCAATCATATGGAATCAGAAGACTCAGGCATTCATTTTTTAAGTTACTTCTTCCCATACCATGTTTGCCATGATAATCTGTTGTAGATCTCCAGAAAACAGTCTTTCCACATGACCTGAAATCACACAAAAAAAACAAAAAAAAACACTTTTTTTAATACCCAGTATTACATTCACATCAGAATATGTTCCACTGGGACAATGCAAAACCTCAACTGAAAAAGAAAACTAGGTTTTCTTTAAAATATTCTCAAAAGGAAGAATATGGTTTTAACCCTGACCACCTGTTTCTGCTCTTGAAGGTTTTGGCTCCAGAGGGACTCTCAGAAAAATGAACCTGATAACTGGAGAGTCGTCGATCCCAATGGAGAGAACTGTGCTATTGTGAGAAATGTTTCCGTCTATGGTTTCGTCTATTCAAACAGTTGGTCTGATGTTTCTTGCAATCAGCAGAATAAGTTTATCTGTGAAAATATTTTTTAATTTACCTCCTTCATTGATATGTAATGAAAGAGGTCTATTTTCATGCACATGTTTAGAAAAGAAAAACATCATGTCTTACTTTGGATTTTGTTGCTTATTCAGTTAAAATGCTGTAATTTTCCTCCAGTGAAATGTAGGCTACGTTTGTTCTGTTGTTTTTTAGGCTTTTTTAAATGTATAAATGTAAATGCACAAGCAGCTTTTTATATTGAGTGCACTTATATCCCATCTTGTAGTCATCATTATGCTTGTAAGAGCAGGAGCGAAGCATATGATTTCTGTCACATTTTAGACAAACAACTTTTTTACCTAAAACAACTTCTCAAGAAATTTTCAAAGCTAGAAATAGCTCTCCTCAGAAAGTCCTCTTTTCAGAAAATTTGTTAAAATGGGGATGATGCTTCTGCGAGATGGGGAGATGTTATTATAAAGTTCTTTAATATTCTGTGTGAAACTGTGCTGTGGTCAGCAGATGGCATTGTACTTCTGAGACATTCCTACTGTATGTGTAGCCTATAAATAAAAAATATATATATTGGCAAGATCTGTTTTGAGTATGCATCTAAAATAACTGTAAGAAATAAACCTATAGGGCCCTATCATACACCCGGTGCAATCCAGTGTCAAGCACGACACAAGTTGCTAATTTCAGCCCGACGCTGTTATCATTTTCACGTCCTGCGCCACGTTGTGTAAAGGAGTAGTTCACTTTCAAATACAATTTTCCTAAAAATTTACTCACCCCCATGTCATCCAAGATGTCCATGTCTTTCTCTCTTTTGTCGAAAATAAATTAAGGTTTTTGAGGAATACATTCCAGGATTTTTTCTCCATATAATGGACTTCAATGACAACCAACGGTTCGAAGGATCAAATGTCCGTCTCAATGCAACTTCAAAGGCTCGACACAATCCCAGCCGAGAAATAAGGGTCTTATCTAGCGAAACCATCGGTCATTTTCTAAAAAAATAAAAAAATAATTATATGCTTTTTAACCACAAATGCCCGTCTTGTACTATCTCATTACGTCATCACGTTGGAAAGGTCACGCGTGATGTAGTCTGAAATACCGACCCAGTGTTTACAAGTTTGGAGTAAGAGGACCGTTCAAAGTTATTGTTGAATGGCACATATTTATATGCATTTGTGTCAGTTTATTGTTTAAAATGGTCCTTACGTGTGCATATCCTGGATGTTTAACGATGTCACGTGTGACCTTTCCAATGTGATGATGTAATGCGTGGCGCATGCACTTTAGACCTTGCGCTTAGATCATTAAAATGGGGCCTTTAAAGTTAGAACAAAAACATTTTATGATGTTTAAAACAACAGCACTTAAATGTGTAGCATTCCCAAAATACCTGACCTAATTACTTGTCGTATCTAGTAAATTATAAAAGAAATTCAGCGACAAGTGGGACGAACATTTAAATGTCTCAGTTATATATTTAGGTTACACAGGTATTTTAAATCAACAGCACTTAAACACAATTTAATTAATCACTGATAACCCCTTCATTTGCATTCATCTCACGCCTGAATTTAAACAGTGCTGTTTTACTGTTGCCTTTTTAAAGCCGCAATGCTATAGGTGAAGGAAAAGTACAAAGTAGGCAAAACTACAAAATATTTTCACTTCTAATTTGTACAGTGACCGAAATGAGAACAGAACTTACCAGCTTTTGAACATGGCTTCTCTGGAGATTGAAATGTGTCACTTCTTCTTCATTATATAATTCACATTTTGGGGTAAACAAGTGGTGTGTCATTATCATGTTTTAATTCATAATCAGTCTCTAAATTAAAATACATCTAATTTTTATCATGAGGGCATAAAATATTTCACCTCTGCTTATTAAGCTTCAGGGCAGCTGTCAGAACTTTAGCACAGGCAAGGCTCTGATCCAAAACCTACTGAGCTGTCTCACTATCTACATAGGCAGCTCCCTTCTAAGGCAGCATCCTAATTGTCATGGAAGCTCCTAAGTAGCTTATTTGGAACACTACAGGCAGCATGTGCAACACAATTAATGCTCACATGGGAGACTTGTAAGGGCAAATTCTGAACTGTGTTTTTGCGCCCTTGCAGGGCACTTAAGGAAGGGGATGCCATTTGTTGAATAATTTCAAACAAAAGTGAACACCTGAATCCCTTCACAAAGCGCTCTTATATAGGTCTGTGAATGTTTTACTGTGAATGTCATGAGGCAGTTCAAATTCTGATGAGCTGTTAACCAGAATCATTGCGATCGAAAGAGACGTTTTCTTAGTTCAGTGAGGTTTTGACTGAAAGAGCCTTTAAAAACCCAAATCGTTCAGATCTGATTTTGAAGCTGTTCAATAGAACTTTAAAGAGGTACAAAAAAAACTTTACAAAATCTATATTTTATTAGGCCACATAACCATATGTCTGCAAAGACTAATATGTCTGCGTAATCTCAGAAGTAAACTGACGCGCCGCCAAAAGACAAAAGGGTCTCTTTTATTGTTTCACAGGTACACAGTGCTTCACTGCCTGTGTGTCCTTTGCTGCCAGCCCTGATATCCCCTATAGTCTGAGGTCAGTAACAATGGTGTGTTTGGACAGAAGATGAGACAGAGTTCTTTATTAAACTCATAAAAAACAAAATAATTACAGGAATAAGTAAGGAATAATTTAAGAATGCCATTAAATTAATAGGGACAAAAGTCCCTAATTATTTTTACATTACTTTTCAATATTTCAAAGGCCCTTATTCCGCTTGAACTACGGTTATCATGCCTCAAAACACTGTTCAGATGATGTAGGCTATTTCAAGACATTTGTCAGGTTTTTGTCCTTAAAAAGCTCTGTTGCTAATTCCAAAACCTAATTTTAAAGCTTGTAACGGAGGCTTGAGCCACTGATAGCAGACTAATGCTATTAATGCAGTTATATAGAGAAATCAGTCGGTCACGTTTGATGTCACGTCGACATCAACGAGACGTTGAAAATGACCGACTGAAAGGGAACGAAGGTTATGCCTGGTTCAGATTACACGATTTTCGACCGATTATGACACGATCCGTTTGACGTAGGGTGTCGTGGGGATTCGTAAACATACGCTGCATCTGCGATACTTCACGACATCACGATAATTAGACTAGCATATTTGTTTTGTTTTTTCAGTCCTCCACGAGTTCCGTCAAGAGTGAGTGAGTGAGTGTATGTGTGTGTGTGTGTGTGTGTGTGTGTGTGTGTGTGTGTGTGTGTGTGTTTGTGTGTGTGTGTGTGTGTGTTTGTGTGCGAGTGAGTCAGTGAGCGAGTGTGTGTTTGTGTGTGCGCGAGTGAGTGAGTGAGAGTGTGTCTGTGTGTGTGTGTGTGTGCGAATGAGTGAGTGAGTGGGCGAGAGTGAGTGTACATGTGTGTGTGTGAGTGAGTGCGTGCCTGTGAGTGAGTGAGTGAGTGAGTGTGTGTGTGTGCGTGTGTGCGTGTATGTGAGTGAGTGCATGTGTATGTGTGCATGTGTACAGTATGTGTGTGTGTGAGACGGCACGCGATGACTGGTCGGAAAGCAAAGTGTAGTCTGACATGTTTTTTGTCCAGGACGCAACAAGATTTAGGAGTCAAAATCGTGTAATTGTAACAGACAAAAAAATTGTGCAATCTGAACCAGGCATTACATACACTGTAAAAAATGAATCATGGGTGTTTTCGTTAATTATATAATATTTTTCATTAAAAATTTAAGGTGATAATTTAAAATATTGTGTATATTTTATTAAGAAAATTGTGGTTCAGTGTTGTATAGAAAATATTGAGAACATTTCACTAAATAAACCAAGAGATACATTTTCCAAATTTTTTTTAAGGAAACATATTTGAGGTTTGAATTGAGGAACTGATTAAGCTGATGAAAATAATGGAAAAAGGCTTCCTATTTATTTCAAGAAAATTAGTTAAATTATGCGGTTTTATTTAGAGACACCATTGTTAGTTCCCAGCATGCTTTGCACATGGCTGGAAATGGAGATTAAATATTGAAATTAAGCGTTATTTTATGTGTTTTTGAGTAAAGGGAAATGTTCAGTTTTATTTGACATTTGAAAGAGTTTCTATTATGTTGAAGTTTTGATCGTTACCATTGTGCAGAAGAGTAGGGCTCATGCTTAGGTTGTGAATCACATCACATAATTAATTTGAAGTGTAGGATGGTGAAGAATGTAGTGTATAATATGTGACCCCTCTGCTTGTGTAATTCTGTATAATCTTTGTTTTGTTATCTTTAATTTTAATATCATCCCAGATGTTTCTATGTTTATATACGGTATAGAATGTTTTATAGATGTTAAAAAAATTATTGATTTAGGCATATAACCTGTACTCATTGACAGTTCTGATAAGCGTTAACAGCTAAAGGTCGTGGATGATAGGCGCATGCGCATTTGTTGTAATGTGTTACCATGTCCCTGCGTGAGCAACGCCATCTCATGTGCTGTTCAAGTTTTGTAATTTCTGGTAATAAATAATTTCAAATACATGCACAAACTGTTGTATGAGGTGAAAGAGTAAGGCATAAGTTAAAGGGGACATATCATGCTAAATCCACTTTTTTAGCCCTTAAATGCATTTAGTTGTATATTTGGAGTGTTTAGAAGTACAGAAAAGTTAAAATTATTCTCTTCAGGTGCTTCGTTGATATCTTTATATTCTGTTTTGGTCATATTTTTCAACCTGTTCCGATTTTTCTGTTATCTATGACGTTTTTTGAACTATTACGTCACAGTATTTGCAGCGGAACTGCCAAATAAGGACATTGACTTCCGGCCCAACACTTCTAGCAATCCGCCATATTTATTTCTCGCTGCGGCGGGGTATGAAGTGTCTCGATTGTATTTAAAGAGACCGCACCAAAACGAGTTGCTCTCAGACGCACATCAGAAAAGGGGTAGAAAAGGGGCCTGTGGAGCTATAATAATGAGGAATTCAGACCCAAGCATTGCAGTTCCGCTTTATATAGACTACAAATGTATGATTTATATGTAAAAAGTAACGATTTAAAAGCATGATATGTCTCCTTTAAATAAACTGTTAAAGCAGTGAATCGCTCAATATAGAGTGTTAATCAGATCAATCCATATTTACAGTGCTATGCATAAGTTTAGACACCCATGCTAAAGTTGACTAAAAAGAGGAATAAAAAATCATCTTTTGGAAATTGAACTTAATGCCTTAATTTAAAAAATTAGGAAAAATCCAACCTTTAAGGACACCAATTTTCTTTTGTGAATGAATAATGTATCGTAAATAAATAAATGTTCTTCCTTAAAATACAGGGTGCATAAGTTTGGACACCCCTATGTTAAATTCCCATAGAGGCAGGCAGATTTTTATTTTTAAAGGCCAGTTACTTCATGGATCCAGAATACTATGCATCCTGATAAAGTTCCCTTGGCCTTTGGAATTAAAATAGCCGCACATCATCACATACTATAGCCTTCACCATACCTAGAGATTGGCATGGAGTAGGGGAGCGCGGGGCACAACCTAACGCGGGGTTAGTTGTAACACGCTTGTTTTAAATACTTCCGCACATGTTTGGATGACGAAACTTTGTGTATTTACTAGTTGCCATATCAACACCATATATAAAATAAAAATCCGCCAAAATTATTATTTTTTTGGAAGATATCCATAGACATTTATTAAACCATAGCAAAAGTAAATTTCTTACTTAAGTTAATTTTTCATCTCTAGTTTTTGTGTTTATTTAAAATAAGACAAATCTGATATTATTTTAATCTCCAAGATGTTATTTAACAGTTGAGATAGTTATTTAATGCTTCGCTAACTAGCAGAAGACACTAGCAGGGTTTAAATCCCAGTTGTGCAGGCGAGGGCATGTTGTAACACTGCGTTACAATGTGCCCCTATTAGAAATATGCTATTATATTCTATACTTTTATTAATTGTATTGGGAAAACGTGAGAAAAAGGTGAATAAAGACTGAGAGTCAATGTTCAGAAATTACTAATTATTTATTTGTTTTGAACTATGTTGTATAGCTGTGTTTTCATGTGTTCGTAGTCAAAACTCAAAAATTAGTTTATATTTAATTATTAAAAATTGCCATTATTTTATATGAAAAAGTTTTTTAATTGTATTTTATTTAGAAAATATTTTAGTTTGTTTTGTATATTTTTTTTATTAGATCAGATAACTTTTTAAGCTGTCATATGGTTATCTTACAATGTGCCCCTGCACATGTTACAATGTACCCCACCTATGGGGCATGTTGTCACATTTCACTTCCATTCTTTCGGAGTATGTCAAGAAAAAAGTATATACTGTATTAATAAAACAAAACCACATAATTGTAGTAGACATGTGGGAAATTAATGTGGGAAAAAATAAATACTCTGAACCATAAGTAGATTTACACAAACTGAGAAAGTAAAAAAGCATTACTTTGTGCCCCGCCAATTATTGGCATAATTTCAGGGAGCCCTATCATCTCGAGTGTCTACAGAGCGGGCCAATGACTGTTGGCATGTGTGAATCGTGTCACGTGCACTAATGTGAAACTTAACCACATTTAATTGTTGATAAAAAATAAATAAATAAAGTCCATGAAGCTGGAATAAAACGTTTTGGGGTTTTGTTAGTTCCGTTTTTTTTTTTTTAAAGCGGAGGGTCTGTTTCTTGTGATATATTGCATGTTCAGATATTCATACAACAACATATTATGGGGCCATGAAATGATCAAAAATGCTGGCAGTAGCTGGCAACTTTCTTTTTTTTTTAACGCTGGTGAGAAAAAGGTCAAATGTTTTTCAAAATAAGAAAAAATTGGATCACTGAAGGTTCGAGAACAAAAATGCTTCTTCTATTCTTCTAAGACATCACTGTCAAAACCCACTTTTGAAATATTTAATTTTAAGAATGTATATATTTATACTACGTGTAATGCATCCTTATTACATTTGATTTCAGTTAAAGAGTGTTTACTGAGACGGACTACAAATAAATATTTTCTTTATAGGCCTGCATTAAGACTTCTTTGCAACCATTGATGACATTTTAGCAATCAAAATGTTAACCTGGAAAAAAATATTAGGTCGACATGAAAAATGAAACCATTTTTACTTCCATAACGCAGCATATTTCTGAGTGAAACTGAATGAAAGGCAAGAATTTTTGCATCAGCAAATGATTTATACATTTAGAAAACACTTTTATCCAAAGTTACTTACAAATGAGTGACCTAACAAACATTTCATTATAATAATTAACAATATTTGCAGTACAAAATTCCACAGCTCAAGTATAAGCTAGATTATAAGATAAAGCAGAAGTTAAATGCAGAGAAGAGAATTATAGGAAGTTCAGTTGATTATGGTTGTGGTTTAGTTTTTTTCTTAGAAGAAGTCTTCAGCATTGTTTAAAAGCTGTTTTTATGTTGACATTGAATAGTATAATTCTCTGCTCTGAACCATGTGTGTCTTACATCTGATCTCACTGTTAAAACTGTTAAGTTTTACTCCATCAGTATTTTCTTTCCTCTAAAGTTAAAGTGACGCACTGGATTGGTCTTAATGATTTGGACACTGAGGGACACTGGGTCTGGGTGAACAACCAGCCACTAAATGATTCAGCAGAGTAAGAGCTTCATTCATGTTTAAAATACAACCTTTGCTTGGAAAAACATCCAATACTAGTTGTAGTTTGTTTTTTTTGGTTCTGCAGATTCTGGATAAAGCGAGAGAATGTCAGAGAGCCTGATACTAAATTCTCTAATTCAAAGAAAGAAAACATTATTTTCTCTCTAAGAAAAGATTTGTGTGTGAAGCTGCAGCGGCTTAATTCATTACGTTTTCATCACTTTGAATGGAAATAAATTTCAAATGAACTGGTTCTATGCATTTATTTCCATTCGAATGGAGTTAAATGACATATATGTTTTCAGTATTAATGGTATATCAGTGTATTATTCACTGATATATCATTAATACTGAAAACATATGTCAAGTTGCCAGACATGATTAATTATATTGCTGTCCATTTAAAATGAAGATACAATTGTATTAGTCTCTTTTAAATGAATAAGATTTTTATAAAGACACTTATTTAGAGATGTTTTATGAATAAAACAAGCACTAATGTTTTAAACTGCAAGCTGGCACATTCTCATATATCCAGTTCAGAATCACTGAATCAAAGATATGATTTGTTTACTTTTTATGTTATCTTCAGTGAGAATTTGTTGTAATATTTGTGCACTTCGGTATTATTATAATTTTTCAGTATTATTAACTATATTCTAAAATCTATTTAAAAAAAGTATTTTAAAATTAATTTTGAAGGCTAAAATAACATATTCACACATTAAGTCAGTTTTCAAAAATAAAAGCCTTAAAATGTTACTCAGGAATCTTCTTAAATACAACCTTGGGAATAAGTTAGATAGTCTCAGCAAAAAAAGAAATGTCCCCTCACTTTCAAATGCTTTTTTCCCCATCAAATTTCTATATTTCATTTCAAAATAATGAGTCTCTGAACAAACGGGAGGGGTCATGCAAGCTTCTTCATAACTACAATTAGACCGAGAACGTTTTACCAATCTTATTTCTTTATTCTCTTGAATCCCTTTTAATCCTTTAATTATTCAGATCAATGCACTCACTTCTCTTCCAGCTAATAAGGTGCCAAGATCTATATATCTATAATCAAAAGTTGTAAGTGTTCTGCACTCTAAAATTATTTATTAAGTTAAAGCAGGAGATACAAACTAACACAAACGTTTCGGCTGTCTAAATATTAGTTGCTAAATCTGTTTTTCAGTCTCATTACTTCATTATTTCCTGTCTGTATAAATATGAATGACATTTTATGTGACTTCCTTATTCTGAACAAACTCGAGCAGCACTGCAGTCTCAGCGGACACGTCTTCTGTCAGGCTCATGAAATGGATTCAGTCTATGAAAATACTGATTTCAAACTTACAACAGTTTCTTCAGATGAAAAACGCTCTCAATACAAAGGTAAGGCTGGGGATATCATCAGTATTCATTAGAACTTCTTGTTCTAATATTTAGCACTGCAGTTACTGTGTAGGGGAGACTGGGGATGGTTGCAACAGGGGATGGTTGCAACATGTCATTTTTCTCCAGTCAGAAACAAGCTAGAGTGATGACACTCATACTGCACATGCACAGTTAGACCCTCCCCCCACCAAGAATACAGAAGACATATTCAGCATCTTCTGCTGCATTTATTGAAAAAACTTGTTTTGGAGGTATGAAAGTAAATTTAAAAAGTTTTTTTTTTTTTTTGTTCTTTCAACAATTACACATTTGTCAGATGTTTTTGTCCAAAGCGGCTTACATTACATTCAAGGTATACATTTTATCTATTCATGTGTTCCCTGGGAATCAACTCTATCATTTAACCTTCATATTGTGTGTGGACTCAATATGATCCCAATAGACTATCCCTTAGTTAAAATAATATGGTTCCCTTCATCTCAGCAAGATTTTGTGACTTTTTCTACATTATCTATCTATACACACACCAAGGTTATTATGGGTGCTTTAAATTTCAGTTGCTTTAAATTTAAATTGCTTAAATTTAAGTTTCATTAATGGTTTTGTTAGTTTTAGTTTAGTTTTTATTTTGTAAACACATTTCTATTTAGTTTTTATTTATTTAGCTTCAGTTTTAGTTTTTGTAATTATAGTTTAGCAGAGCAAACAGAACACTTCCAGTGTAGACCAAAGCAAGACGTTTAATTTAAGCTAAATGTAATGTTTGCACAGATTACAGTTACATTTTTTTTTCGATTGCTAAACGACAGTGAGCACAACTGGAGCTACATGTGCAAAACTCTAACTACAGTCTGCACTACCAACAGTCACCTGAGCTAAACAGTTCACATCACCTGCAAAACTCATTCCAAGCAACACAACTCTTAACACATGGCTCAAAACAGGCTCAGTGCAGCCAAACACTATGCACAACCCTCACTGAGATAACACACACTGTCACTCAGAGCACACTGAGAGTAAAAACACTAGCATCAAACACCAATACAGAAAATACAAACTTTTCATCTTTACAGTTTGAACAATTTCAGTGACTTCATACAAAGTAATATTTTCTTCAAAGAAAAGAGTGACATTCTTTCACATGATTTATTACAATTTTTAGAACATAACAATTCTTTAAGGTAAATGAAAATTAGCAGTTTGCTTCAGTAGTCTGTAGTAATTTACGGAATTACACTAATGAGAAAAAAAAGGTAGAAACTAAAAGTACATAGGCTACTGAAATTCGAACAAATAATTGAGGGGCTAATCCTGCCTCTCTCTAGCATCAGGCCACAATCAGCAGTGTTTGAAAGGCACAAGGCTGAAATCTATTCTGTTTTGAATGTGTGGTTCACAGTTTTGACAGCAGTGTGTTAGCATTTGAACAAAGTGCTGTAAATCCACAGTTGTGGTGTTGTAAGATATAACAGAATGAAAGCAAAAAACTAATTTCGAACGTCTGTATTTAATGTAGCAAACATCAGTCAACAGGGCATTACTTTCAACCATAGATATCATATAAAGGCTAGATGTCTCGTCCGCGCTGCTGGCCAATGGAGCTCGACATCCGCACACGGCGGCCATCTTACGACAGGGTGCTCGCTCACTCATAACATGGTGCATGTACATTTAAATAACCATAACTTGCTAAATTTTCTACCGATTTTCAAACGGTTTGGTTTGTTATAAACGTCAGAGATGTAGCTATTATACTGCATACATATGAATAATTATGTTCAAAATGTTTAAGCATTCAGAATTATAGCCACGTTAATAACGTTTGTAAGAAACCAAACCGTTTGTAAATCCGTCCAGATTTCAGCGAGATAAGAGGATTTGTGTGCGTGCTGCTCACTCACCTTAATTCACAGAGCCCTGTCCTAAGAAGGCCGCCGGTGATGCCGGAAGTGACTCCGCCTTAAGACATCTAGCCTTTATATGATATCTATGCTTTCAACCACTTCACTTCTTCATTGTCGCATTACCACACTCAGTCCTTTCTCAGGATTTCACTGCCCTCTAGCGAACATACTCAGTATCACAATGATTCACAGAACACAACATATTCCCTCTCTTTTAAGAACACTGCTTGAGTAAATAACCACTTTTCGTATTATAAGATTATTGCAATAAAGGCGGAAACAGTAGTTACATAAGAAGGTGCAGTTTGAATTGAACATCTGGCAGTCAAAAGTCTTTAACAAAATTTCTTACCACTCAAATTAAATGATTCCACCTTCATGAACTCAAAACACTTTTAAAGATTATTTCTTTCACAGTTTGGTTCAACCAAAAACTTAACCCTTCAAATCTCGATCAGTTACATTACATAGTCTTTGTGCCATTTAGGTTTGGATCTAAGACGTGGCTGTTTTGAAGTACCCTGAACGGGTTGTGTGTACGTTGGTGTACCATCTTGACCTCTACTCTCAGGCACAGAATGAGAGTGAGCCAAGTGTGTGGCATTCCATCTCTTCCCATCACTTAGCAGAAAGGTGTATGGACTCACACGCTTTTCCACTGTTAACGGACCAGAGAACCTGGGGTGTGCTTTAGGGACTAAACGAGGAATTCTGACCCTCACTCTCTCCCCTTGAGCAAAAGACGGAATACATGCATGCCGCTTAATGTCTGTGTACCGTTTCATCTTGGCTTGTTTCCTCTCCACAGTGTCATGGACAGATGAATTCAACATAGGAGCAATTGGCAAAATGTCCAGTCTGGTACGCATTTTACGTTTATAGAGCAGTTCGTAGGGTGAGGTCGAGGTAGTGGCATGAGGTGTCGCGCGATACACTTGAAGCCAGTTGGTCACAGCGTCCTTCCACGGCTGTGACTGCAGAATGGCTGTCTGTATGCAGCCCTTCAGAGCACGGTGAAACCTCTCAATAGCTCCATTGGCTGCAGGGTAGTACACAGATGTCTTGTTATGGTGTATACCCCGGGTCTTAAGAAATTCAGCGAAGGCGGCTGATGTGAACTGTGTCCCATTATCAGTTACAATACTTTCAGGATTGCCGTGACGGCTGAAAACGGTGTTCAGAAAATCTAAGACACTGTCCGTTGTGGCAGATGGACAAAAGGCAAGTTCAGGCCACTTTGAAAAGTAGTCGGTCAATGTCACAGCATACCGACAGGCAGGAATGGCAGTCTCAAATGGCCCAACAATATCAAGGCCTAATTTTTTCCAGGGTCCGTCAGGGAGTGGAACAGGTTGTAAAGGAGCCGGATGAGTGTGAGCTGTTTTGTCATTAGACTGACAAGGGGCACAGGCAGATATGTAGGTCTGAACCTGAGTGTCCATACCAGGCCACCAGTAAAGGTCACGCAGACGCTGTTTAGTGCGTACAATCCCCTGGTGGCTTTCATGGGCCAGGGTGATCAGTGTGTGACGCAGCGAAACAGGCACCAGCAATCTGGAACCTCTGAAGATGTAATGGCCCAAAACTGAGAGCTCATCCCTCACTTTGTAATAGGGTGTTAGATTCTGGGCAACGGCCCGTATAGACGGAGGTCAGCCATGGCTAATTTGTTCACGCCGATGCCAGGCCATATGGAACCCGGCGAAATCGAAATAGGCCCTTATGTGTAATGAAGGCCGTAATGTCTCTACTGTCCTTGTGGAGGGGCACCTGGTAGTACGCATTGGCCAGGTTGATAGTGGAGAAAAGAGTAGCACCTCGCAGGCTGGAGAAAAGCTCATTGATGTGTGGCAAAGGGTAGCAGTCAGTGATCACAGCCTTGTTTGGTTCACGAAGGTCAGTGCACATGCGTATGCCTCCATTCTTTTTTTTCGTAACGACAATGGGAGAAACCCAAGCAGAAGCATCGATTTCTTCTATAATACCAGCTAGCAGCAGACGATCGAGTTCGGCCGAAACAGCATCCCTAACTGCGAATGGCAACTGCCGCAGTTTCTGACGCACCGGTTGAACTGTAGGATAAATTTTGACCCTGTGCACAAACTGTTTCACACACCCTATCTCAGGTAGGGGGGCAGTGAGAGGTTTAGCAGTGGTTGTGGACAGAACAGGGGTAGCTGGCGTTGCATCTGAGGTGGTAACCGTATCAGCATTAATACAGAGATGCAAGTTCCTGATTAAGTCCATACCGAGCAATGCAGTGCCGTCCTCTACTACGAAGAATGTGCCGGAAGTGCTCGAATTGGCTACACACACCTGGGCATGGAGACATCCAAGTACTGGAATGTGTGTTTGTGTGTAGGTCACCAGTCTAGCGGAAGGTGGAGACAAGGCGGTGGAGCTAAAATATTGTTTATAGACATAATGTGGTAGTATAGAGACCGCAGAACCTGTATCTACAGTAAGTTGTATCTCCTTGGCAGCCGAGGCAGGTGTGTGAATGGTGGCATTGCAAAACAGTCTCTTTGGAGCATGCTCATCAATATTGCCTGTATACAATATAGTCACATCAGGCAACTGCACCTCATGTACTTTACTGGTCGGAACAGAACGACATACGCGAGCAAAATGACCCCTCTTGTTACAAGACTTGCATTGGGCATTTACAGCAGGGCATTGAGAGGAGTTGGCTAGATGCTTGTCAGAACCACACCTAAAACAAGATCTACGTGGAGAAGAAGTGGCCGCAGCATGTGGCTTAGCTGAGCGGTAGTGCTGTTTGTTTGTGGTTTTGTGCGATTTAGAGTGCACAGTACGGTGGCCGAGAGAGCTCAACGCGCTGCAAATGAAGAAAACACATGCAAACAGAAAAAAACACATGCAAATAGAAAAAAACACATGCAAATAGAAAAAACCCCACCAGCGAATAAGAAAACATCTTCATCAGTTTTACAACTCACGTGCGTCCCAATACTCACAACACAACCAAATACGGAAACGCGCTGCAATTACAGAAACGCGCTGCAAGAGTTCACAACACAACCAAATACAGAAACGCGCTGCAAATAGAACAGAACACAACGGAAATGTTTCCGGGGAACCCAATAAGTGACGGACGGACGGCTAGGACGTGCTTACAGCTGTCTACTTTTATTATTATTATTTATTTTTTTTGCAAAACATACAAAGATGACACGTTTATGACATACAACTTTGTATACAATATACAAAATGTATTTGCGATATGTTCAATGTCATAAGAATACTAAAAAGAACAATGAGCTGAAGACTAAAATAAATAAATAAATAAAAAAGATAGATAAAAAGAACGAGGAAAAGACATTAATCTATACATCAGTTACATTGAACACATTTTGTCATGTTATGTTAAAATAAGTTTCATAAGAAATGTTAGAATGTAGCTATAGCCTATAGGTCCAAATATGAGACGGCAAGTTTTAAAGTTGAGACACTCACACAAAGATATAACACATTTTAAAAACTTTGTTGTATAAAATGTATATTTATTTGCAACAGTTATGTTAACAGCATTAATACTATATTTCTGGTAAGAACAGCTATTCAGCTGATGGACACGCGCTGCGTTGTCATGGGAACATCCCAGGTGAAAATAATGAGGAAATTACGTTGTCTTTCGTTGCTCCCTTCATCAACATAATGGCACACAAGTGCCCCGCTCCCTCCAAAGTGCCCAATTCAAGGGCTCTGCCGTCTGCCCTTTTAAGAGAGTAGGGCATAGGTAAAGCCAGAGCCCGCGTCTCTCTGGTAAAGCTCGCGAGCCGTCCGTCCGTCACTTATTGGGTTCCCCGGAAACATTTCCGTTGTGTTCTGTCCTGTTTGCAGCGCGTTTCTGTATTTGGTTGTGTTGTAAACTCTTGCAGCGCGTTTCTGTAATTGCAGCGCGTTTCCGTATTTGGTTGTGTTGTGAGTATTGGGACGCACGTGAGTTGTAAAACTGATGAAGATGTTTTCTTATTCGCTGGTGAGTTTTTTTCTATTTGCATGTGTTTTTTTCTATTTGCATGCGTTTTTTTCTGTTTGCATGTGTTTTCTTCATTTGCAGCGCGTTGAGCTCTCTCGGCCACCGTAGCACAGTCTGTACTGGAATTCCTTTATCCAGAACACCTCTGTCTGAAATTTTTTTTTTTGCTTGATCAGCAGCAGCTTCCATCTGTATTGCAAGAGTTACGGCTGTGTCCAGTGTTAGGTCTGACTCCAGTAACAACCTTTCTCTAATACTGTCACTCGACAAGCGTTCCAGTAGTTGATCACGTATCATGTCATCTGATTTGTCATCAAAACCACAGGTGGCTGCAAGAGCACGCAAGGCAGCTACATATTGCACAATAGTCTCATGTGAAAATTGAGCTCGCTTCCTGAATGCATAGCGTTCGACAACAACGTTGACTTTGGGCGTAAAATGTTTCTCTAGTGCACTAACAGCAGAGGCATAAGTGTCACCTGTTTCTGGTAGAGCGTAAAATATCCGCTGTCCCTCCGGTCCAAGAAAATGGAGTAATGTGGCTCGTTTGCGGATGTCTGGCCAAGCATCCCCCCTCGCATTAATCACCAGCAGGTAGTTATTAAACATACGCAGCCACATATCAAAAGGCATCGATGGTTCTCCCGGACAGGGCAAAAACATCGCTGGGCAGGAACATTAACAGACATCCTCGTCGCCAATTTGTGGTGTTGTAAGATATAACAGAATGAAAGCAAAAAACTAATTTCGAACGTCTGTATTTAATGTAGCAAACATCAGTCAACAGGTCATTACTTTCAACCACTTCACTTCTTCATTGTCGCATTACCACACTCAGTCCTTTCTCAGGATTTCACTGCCCTCTAGCGAACATACTCAGTATCACAATGATTCACAGAACACAACAACAGTGTTGTGCAGGTTGTGGTTAAAGTCATGGGATAAGTGTGTAGAGTTTTGAAAACTGTGTTCAAGCAATGAAAAACCAGTGTTTCCCATAGGTTGATAATTTACTTGTGGTGGGCAGGGCGGTGTGGCGCGACACGGCGCATTGAGTGGGTTCAGAATAAACTAGTTCAACAAAGGTTTATGAACTCTGTTTATTCAACGTGATCTCATGAGAATACGTGTGTATTTTTACGTAAAGTGTAATTCTACCATACGTACATTTACTTACGTTTTATACACAAAGAAACGTATAATACTGACGTATTTACAGCACTAAAACGTAAAATATTTACGTATTAACAGCACAAAAACGTAAATTATTTACGTATGAACAACTCCACCGACGTACATATTTGTACATATTCTTATTTATGCATATTAAAATCGTGGCATTAATGTTTTGACTATTGCATTCAAATGTCTTATCAATTACGTTTTCAGTCGCATTTATTATTATTAAATGCAGTTTACTCAAGAAATAGGCTAATAACCATTCGCTCTGTTCGTGCCTTCTGCTGCAAACTCGTTTCGGAGGATTAGCCTACATGCAGTTACACAAGAATACACTTTAAAACCTTAAAAATACCTTATTTAATCGTTTAACCATTTTGTAATATTAAGTTTATTTACAGTGAGACACAAAATGCGTTTTCTCCAATAGAACAATAATACACCAAAACCCAACATAAATTCACAAAAGACATAAATTTTATTATCTTGAAATTATAATCCAAATCTTTAGAATCCATACGCTTGCAAGAAAGAGATCCAAATTCAGCCCTTTATCCAGTGAGTGATCTTCATCTCCATTTCACAGGCTATCACAGACAGCAGCGGAGTCCGTAACTGTCAAATTCCGCGCTCGTGATGAATTTAAATTCAAAAATTGCACCCTCAAGAAGCGTTACGACATGTTTTACGGCAGTAATATCAAACGCTCATTGGCTCTCGCCACAGATTGCGACATGCCGTATTTCAGTCGGTAAACTACATTTGAAATGGAGAAGCGCGCGCGCCTTCACACAGAGCGAAGCCGGATTAACATTTTCATGGATTAATAATTTAAATTCTGCTCTGTACCTCATTCAAAACTATTATACTGAAAGAGAGGACTGTGACTGCAACACATCGTCATGTGAACGACTTTTGGTACCGCAATAAATAAATTATTGTGATTACACGTATGTTGTAATTTTTCTTCATAATTGTAGCCTATGTAGTTTTAAGAAATTGTTATGGGTAGGTTTAGGGGTAGGAGTAGGATTAGCTGCTAAAAAAAACTTTTAATGCTATATTGTTAATAAAATTGCCATTTCCCTACACATCTCTGTACGTTTTGTCCTTTTTATATTCTGTATAAAATGGGTAACGTTATGCATAACGTTATAAATGCATTTATGGATATACGTTGAATCTATACGTATTTTAAGTTGTAATACGTAAATATAGATACGTATCGAACCTGAAATAACGTCCATATGATACGTAAAAGTCACTATAATACGTAAATATATATACGAATTGGATCGTTTTTATTTACGTCTAAATATGTACGTTTCGTGTGTGAGATCAGGCTGGTTTATTACAGAAAATACTCAATATCATTAACAAACAATTTAGAAATACTGAGGAATTCATATTATGCATAAATTCATATTCATAAAATTTTACTACAAGCATGCCATGAACAAATATTTTCATAATGAAATCTTCAGATTTCCAAAACTATTTACAAAGTTGACAGTTTCTGTCTGAGCAATGAATTTTTCTCTGCTTTGAAAGAAAAACTTTCTAAGGCCTGCCTGATAGTTTCAGAGGTAGGTCCGTTTATACTAATCCTTAAGCATGCAGCAAGGTGCTCTCCTTGAAGTTAATTTCGCATGTCAGTTTTGATATGAAATAGAAACAAACATGCATAACCATTTTGTAAGACAATTTTCAAATTGTGCTTTCTAGCAATATGGTTTAAAATCACTTACCCTGTTCATTGCTGATAAGTCTCGCTCACAATAGTTTAAGGCCATTTTGCGATTTCAGTCTATATATTGTTTAGTCTATGTTGTTTAAATGGATATCATATAGATCAGTGGTTCTCAAACTTTTTGGACTGGCGTGCCCTCTAAGGCTTCTAACATCCTTCTGCGTACCCCCACTCCTCAGTCTCACCTTTGACAATATTTGCCCCCTTAAATCGATTTTCCAGTGCATTTTTTACCTTTACAAATACCTTTATAAAATAAATAATGTTTTAAATAAATAAAAAAATTCAATAGAGAAATATGCAATGATGGTAAAAACAAAGTGATGGTTTTAAAACATGTTAAGCTTCTGGACCATTTTTGGGGATTTCCGCCTGGATTTGCCTACCCAAATTGAAAAGCCTCCCATTTCCACTTTTTTAATTTTTTTTTTATTTTACAGGAAACCCTTTGCAGTTTCATAAAACAGTGCTAAAAGTGATAAACATTTAAGTATATGTTGTCTGAGCTGTAATAATTTCAGTGCAGAAAAATTACACTCCGAGTGTAAAGTGTTACACTTACAATTGTTGTTCAAGTTTTACACTATGGGGTTTTAACACCCCTGGTGTTGATTTAATTCCATTGAATTACACTATATTAATTCCATTGCATTACACTATAAGTGTTATTATTAATAAAGTATTCTGTTCAGTGCAAAAAAAATTACACTATTATGTCTGAATCTTCAGACAAGATGTATAAATCCAAAGTTTATTAACAAATGGGCAAAATGGCTCTTTTAAAACATATGCCAGATGTGTAAAGGTCAAATTATCACATTCACGAGGTGTTGCACAGAAGGAAAAAAGTCAATAAAACGCAAAAAATAATCAAATTTGACATGAACAAATATGACAGGTAGATTTTAACAAGATTGCAGAAAACTACTTGTCGACAGTTGTGTAGTATCCATGAATGCAATTCCTCTTTGTCCCATCAGCGAGCAGGTAGTAGTAGTCTTTGAGATTACTGCCATATCAGCATCACCGGCAGCGAGCAGGTACGCTGTGTGGTCTCTTCAATGCAATCAAGGTGTTTTTGTATGCTGGTCCCTGCCAAAGACAAAAATAACACTCAAAGTCAGCTCTCCAATTGGCCGTCTTTATATTAGTTTTCCACAATACAATCAACCCAAATGGCAATATTTTTAGGCAGACAATAGGTCCATATTTACTTTTTTGATGACGACAAGGTGTTGTTCAGCTTGATATGAGGACATCTTTCCAGGTCTCTTGCAGCCTTGTGGTGATGGTGGAATCAAATCAAGGAGGAGACGAATCGATGCAAGATCGCTGCCCCATTCTAAATAACAGATGTGACAACTTCAGCAAAAAATGCATGAACACGTATAGATAATCTTATTCTGAACTATAGTCTAACCTGAATCATCAGTTTCATCACCTTTTACAGCAGATTCTGCAGTCAATCAGGTCCTTGAAGGTCTTGGGAGAAGCCTTTCCTGGAACTTAGCTGAGGTCTTCTAACCAAAAAATCAAAACAAACAAAACAAAAACATCATCAAACAGTTACATAGCATAATGACAACCATATCTCTCTCAGGAACTATTCTGTTCAGATGATCGCGTCACAGAGTATTGCCGTTCGTTCACACCTGGCATTAACATTCATCTTGGTTGACGCACAACTGAGCAATTCGAAGTACAGGTGTAAACGCACTCAAGACGCATTGAGATTCGATTGTTCTGATGAGGTCTAGGCCACGTTCTTTTATTAAAGGGTTAGTTTCCCTCAAAAAAATGTATTCTATAATTTACTCACCCTCATGTTGTTCCAAAACCTGCAAGACTTTCTTTCGTCTTTGAAACACAAATGAAGATCTTTTTGATGAAATCTGAGAGCTTTCTACGCAACTACCACTTTGATGCTTCAAAAATCCATATGAACCAAGCAGTCTAGTCCACATTTTATTTTTCTTCTGTTTATGTTTGTTGATTAATGTTTATATGCGAATAAAAGTCTAAATTCAATCTCATCACAAAGCAATCGAGTCTGTTCCGAAAATTTGGACTAAACCGCTCAATTCATATGGGTTAGTTTTATGATCTCTTTATGAACTTTTTGAAGCGTCAAAATGGTAATTGTGTGGACTGTCAATAGAGTTCAGACTTCATGTCTGTTGGTTGCTTTCTGTTGCAATCTCATGAGAGGAGCTTTATTCACTTGACTAGTCTAGGCCAAATCTATTGAAAAAGGATTTGAAAAAAATATGTCAGTTGAGGCTAATATTTCCAAAATTCAGTAATGCAATACAATTTAAATTAGGGCTGTCAATATAGTAAAATAATTGTGATTACCCTTTCTATAAAGCATGGGTGTCAAATTGTAAAATTATTTATATTTATATATTCACACATATTCAAGTTAATAGCCACAAAACCTTGTGCATTGTTCACATGGAGGCCTGAAACAGTTTAAATATGCATTTAATCTGATTATTAAATACATTTATATAATTTAAACGAGTAAATTGAGTGATAAGGCATCTTAAATTAAACTTGGTGTACTACGTTAGATTTTAAGACATGTTTAGATTTTTTTTACCCATAATTTATTAATGATATTTATAACGTGAACAGAAAATACAGATTCATAATAATAAAATACAGACAGATAAATAGTTAGGACAAAATTTATCCCAAAATAACATGCAGTATGAATTGATAAAGAATGATTTCAAGCTAAAGTACCTGTTTGCTCTGCCAGTGCTTTCGCAAATATCTGTAAACTGAATTGGAAGACAGACGGATTTACAGATTAGCTTTAACTCACTTTCACAATGTTTGATTTTAACAGTCATAAAAAAACTTGATGGTAGTAAGTTTGTCTTGACTCTTGACGCAGATATGACGACATGATATTCAGTGCTAAGAACAAAATAGAGATTATGTAATTCACACTTAAACAAAGGGCGAATAAAAAGTTTTTAAACGCTTCCCCACCTCAGTCTACAAAAAGACACTTAAAGGGATAGTTCACTCAAAAATGAAAATTCTGTCATCATTTACTCACCCTCAAGTTGTTTCAAACCTGTATGAATCTCTTTTTTCTGCTGAACACAAAAGAAGATATTTTGAAAAATGTCTGTAACCAAACAGTTGATGGACCCCATTGACTTCCATAGTATTTTGTTTTCCTACTATGGTAGTCAATGGGGTCCATCAACTGTTTGGTTACAGACATTTTTCAAAATATCTTCTTTTGTGTTCAGCAGAAAAAAGAAATTCATACAGGTTTGAAACAACTTGAGGGTGAGTAAATGATGACAGAATTTTCATTTTTGGGTGAACTATCCTTTTAACGTAAACAAGCTGTTATGCATGCGTCACAAAAACGGAATTCTTAACGCGTTTATGTATAACACACAGCCACTTTTATACACAGAAAACAAATATAAAATTACCATTTGAAGAATTCTCTCATCTGCGCAGAAAAATAGCCCAAATGGTGCTGCTTCCTCATGAAAGTGCCAGGTGGCCTTCTTCAGTGCCAAGCTCGTCGTAAACCCAGGCCTCGGCGGGACTGGAGGCGGGAAGCGATATTTCTTTTCCCAGGATGGTAGGGGAAGGCTCATGAATATTCATTAGGGAAGTCATCCCTGATTGGTCTGATGACCTACCCCAACCCCACCCCTAAACCTACCCGCCATTGGGGTCTGATGACCTACCCCTAACCCCGCCCTAAACCTACCCGTCACTGGGGTTATGACCAATCAGGGATGACTTCCCTAATGAATATTCATGAGTCTTCCCCTACCATCCTGGGAAAAAAAATATCGCAGGCGGGAATGCTTAATGTTACTTTCATGAAGGCGGTCAACAAACCAAAATGAAAGAAGCTAAAAATATATATAACAAATTATAAGCACATTCCAACACATTTATTTTAAACGTAAAAGCACCTTCATCCAGAAAATCAAATCGGCATGAGAAACTTTCACATTCTTCTGTACATCTCTGCATCTCATGAACTTGACGAGCTTCCTTAGCTAGTCCTGACAAAAACGCGCAGTTAATCATTTCTAAATGTGTTCACCACCATATTTTACTAAAAATGTTGACAAATGTATTTAGCTGCTACAATTTAAGTTTAGAAAGATAAAAGCAATTCAACCTACCGTCTCGGTCGCATGAAGATAAAATGGCGGCGTCGTCGTCTTGTGAAGCAGCAGTCATCGAGGGGCGGAGTCAATACAATTCGGCGCGTTCTTTTGCACTTTCGGTGTAAAAATAAAATTACACTACAAAACTTGAAGAGCAGTATTTTTTAACATTTTAGATTGTTAATTTAACTCTTTGGGAATTAATAACTTTTAACACTGCATTTTTTACACTGCCGATTTTACTGTGCACCACCCAAAAAAAGAGGCGCTTTTTGATTTTTTAATTAATTTTGAATTCAAAGTATATAACTTTCCAGCACCATGCACCATGCAGACAATTATGGCTGTTTCCTCTAGATGCCAGCAAACACTGGAAAAAAGATTTTTTTTCTGTATAATAAAAAATGAAAAAGATGTTCATATTAATCTGAAGGGAGGAATATTACCTTTTTCTATGTAATTTCCACCTACCCAAATCTAAACTCTGCCCATACGCATATCCAGTGGTATATATGCAATATATGAAATTATATAAAACACTGCTGAATGTGATAAATATTAATATGTTGTCTGTGCTAGGCTATAATAAAAATAAAAAAGGCGCTTTATGATTTTGATCATTTTACCCACTGAGCAAAGGCACGTCCAAAAGACGTCATTCTAACGTCTTTGTCGAACGTTCAGAAGATGTCCACTGAGGAGCCAGAATGAAAGTTTTTGCAACGGCTTTTTTAGACGTCTTTTTAGCGTTCACTATTGTGTGGAGAAAAATCCTGAAATGTTTTCCTCAAAAAACTTAATTTCTTTTCCTCTGAAGAAAGAAAGACATGAATATCTTGGATGGCACTGGGGTGAGTAAATTATCAGGAAATTTCCATTTTGAGGTGAACTAATCCTTTAAGTGGCAATACTACAGAGACCCATGGTGACTGGTGTGGTATATGGCAGCAAACACATGACTGAAAATTAGTTCTGTAAACTCGCATCACTGTATGTTAGGAAGGTGTATGACTAGACAGTGGCTTTGGGTGAAGATATTTAAGATAGCAATCATGAATTGAGAGAGACTGCATATAATAAAATGTCTCAGGCACAGCCCAAATGTAATGCTTTTGGATACTATAACTTCCATTTCAGCAAATACTAGATTACTTGTAGATGAGTTTAGAAAGAGGTAAGACATTGATCCAGCTCCAATGCTATCAGTTCTGCTGTCGGTACTGGAGAAATTGAGAAAATGCACTTACTTTTTAGCCTATTAATGATAAATAGATGTTATCTTGCAAATTCTATCTTTGCCAGCCGTTTCTATATGAGATAATATTAAATCATCTGTCTATGATGCATTTTTGATATTTGCAATGCAGAAGAAAGTTGTTGTAAAATGCAGTCTCTGCTGTTGCTAAATTGCGGTGACGTGTTTAATAATAAAAAGAGCTATTTAAAGCACAATAATCCAAGCAAGGGACGCTGTTTCCAACTTCAAGGCGGCTTATGTGTGTGCGCACCGAAACCGACCGCAACTAGACAAGCAAATTATACTTTAGGCTTCGTGTGCACGTTTAACCATCAAGTACACAACACAATATGTCAAAATGACCGGATTGGAGAGTATAACACAGTTCATATCTTAAATTGGTGTAAATAGTTTGGAGAAAAGGGGAGAATGGTATTATTTGATCTGCATTCAGTCTAATAAACCTTCTGACGATTGCACCATTAATGTGAATCAAACAAAAGGCAAAGAGAAAATACTCACAGCCCTTGAATGAATAACTTTGTCTTAATGATTTGTCTTAATGCTTACCCTCACTTTTGTCTATCTGAGTGCTTTTAATTTATTAAAATAGAACAATGAAAAAAAAAAAGTCAGTTAAACTGGAGATCTGTTTAAAGTATAAAAACAAAGAAATTAGTTCATTGTGTTTTTAAACTTTATACATGTAGCATATGCTTTTCAATTTGCACATTTTTTTAAAGTTTGTTCAGTAGGTTACCAGTTTAAAAAATCCAATTGGGTATAATTTTATTATAATAATACTAACATCATTTGTCTCTTAGTCAAGCTTTATTGAACATTCAGTTGCCATTTAAATTCAGATTCAAGGCCAGATTCCTTTTCTGGTTTTGGCCAGACTGCTGTGTAATTGCTTCAAAAGTTTTAGTCATCTCCGGAGGCAGTTTCTGCTTCTTCCACTTCCCCTTCATATTAAGTTGTGCCATCAGCCGATTGGTAAAGAGCCTGAAGAAACAAATTAACCATTTAGAAATGACCATGTGTGTGGTAATCTACAGGAACTGTAGCATGGGTGAGAGTGCCAAGAGTGGATTAAAGAGATTTGGAGGCTTGGGACACTGTTGTCTTCTGGAATCGATTAAACAAACCTCTTATAGAGGTGACCATTTGATAGCTCTGCTCTGAGAAAGACCTCCCAGAGTATCTTGAGATTGACCTTTGAACACTTTCATAATCTGAAAGACAAAATTTGTCAAATATTACTCTATTGTTTGTAATAGTGGATATAGCTCTTGTAGCAAGTTGTGTGCCCATATAACTCGAGCAACCCCAGTGCGGAGCTCCTGCCTCTGCTGTACTGAGCAGTCAGTGCAAAGAGATCTATATACTTTTGGCTAGGGCTGCACGATTTGGGGAAAATGTCATATTGCGATTATTGAGGTCAATATTGCGATTGAGATATGCGATTGCGATATAGGCCTAAACAAATGAATTCCTGAGTCAACTTGCATGGAAAATGCACACACAGATTAGTGATAATCCTGAAATGTGTATTTCTTGACTCAAACTAGCAACAACAACTAAATTATTGATAACACCTATAATGGGCGTGTCAGTCCTAATTTTAGGACTCCTAAAGTTTAGCTCTAAGAGTATTTCAGAAATCAATTTAGCTAGACACACCTAAGAAGGCGGCTGACATTTAAATTCAGATTTAAGGCCAGATTCCTTTTCTGGTTTTGGCCAGACTGCTGTGTATATATAATGTGCTTATATATATATATATATATATATATATATATATATATATATATATATATATATATATATATATATATATATACATACATATATACATACACATATATAAAGCACATTTTGAGTACACAGTCATACCTGGAAACAACAATATAGGCTATATGGGCCATTCTACAGACTTGGTTTAAAGATAAACAAATTTTTATGCATGCAAATTGTATAATATCCAAGGTAAACATTTCTAGTAATTGTGCAGTTAATTATCATACTGTATTTTCAGTCTTCACTATACACTGTATGGTTAGACTAGAGCGCCGACTTTGTATGTTTGACTGAATTGTTTGCTTTATTTGTATAGCTTCTTGTACCATTTACTTATATTTTTATAATGGCTAATATTGATGAAACTGAAATTTAACAAAAAGAGAAAAAAAAAGAGTTTTGTCATTTTAAATTTTAGTACAACGAAGATGATCTGTAATGTTGTTTACTGCAACATCTGTTGTTTAGTACAAATGCACATATTGCCTGGACCATATTAAAATGTTTAATATTTTTATATTATATTTAAACGAAAAGAGGCAAGTTTGTGTTTTATATTTTTCGTTTTGTTATAAATAGGCAAACGTTATATGCAGTGAATATAATCAATACGCGTTGCCTGAACCACATTTGCTCAAAGTTCAAAGCAAAGGAAGATATTTGCTCTTTAAGAAATCGCTTTTTTTTTAACGACTACAACAAACGGCTGGTAGGGACTACATGACATTTCTCCTGGGTTAGTGACATCACTAACCCTAAAATTTACATAAACCCCACCCCCGGGAACATGCAGTCCATGTTGAGAAGATGAAGAGTTGAGAACATTTGTGAGTCTTTTCACATGCAATACAGTATGGAACACAAATGCAATAGCAAGTCCCTCTGTAGGCATCTTACAACAGTTCCCACACGAGCGATTTTATAGATTATCATGACAAAATATGCTAATTGAAGATAGTTAACTCCATATCAGCAACATAAATTCATCAACTACCCATTCAGAAACATCCTGTTGCATTCTACATGTTGTCACATCGTCTCTCCATCATTGTCCGACTCCAGTTTAAACATAAAAGGCAGAACAGTTTCTGACATTTTAGAGCTTGTCTGTGTGAGGTAATCAGAGCTGCTAACACACACAAGCTCTTGAAGCTCCGCCCTCTGTCAAAAACCCGTATGGAGCCCAGAAAATGACAAGCACTGACAAGTATATATATATATATATATATATACATATATATGTGTGTGTGTGTGTGTATATATATATATATATATATATATATATATATATATATATATAATTGTGGCCAAAATTATATTATAATAATTTGTTTTAGGACTGTTTTCAAGCCAAACTATTCTGCCAATTAAATATTTAATAAAATAATCAACATTGTACTATTGAATCATGCTGGAATTCAGTCATCACATTTGATTTCTAATCACAGGGAATCAAGTTACTTCCTCAAAGCGGACTAAAGTTCTTCTGATCGTCCTCGGTGTCTCTCTTGTTTTGGCTCTTGGAGGTCTGAGTGTTCTGGGGTTCATGTGTGAGTATAATTCTTGCTCTATTTGATCTTTGCTCTGATGATAACAGCTACATTTAAAGCAGTTATACACTTATACAAGAGTTATGGTACAGCTTATTGATTGATTTCCTGTGGGTTGCAATTGTTAACACTTGACAGATATAAAGCTGCAAAAAAATTACCCTGAGGAACAAACAGACTTTCATGGACTGTACTAAAACAACCTCTCATTTTTAATTGGTTGCTTTGTTTATTAATGTTTAATTGGTTGCTTTGTCTCACGAAACTGCTCCAAGACACAGACGTGAGATCCAAATGCAGCTTTATTTTAAGGCGTAATCCAGAATCATAATCAAACACAAGCAGAGGGTCAGGCACAGGAAGGCAGTCCAAACAAACAAACAAACAAACAAACAAACGTCAGAGGCAAAAGAGTAATCCAGGGAACAGGGCAAGAAATCAACCAAGAAAAAAACTAAGCAACACGAAACCAGGGAGAATGCTCGGAATTGCAGTGTGACATGCAAAACTTCACAGTGAGTGAATGAGTGAATATGGTATAAATAGGCTGAGACTAACAGGGTGATGAGACACAGGTGAATGCAATCAGTGATGATGAGTCCAGGCAGTGAGTTCTGGGAAATGTAGTTTGTGAGTGAAACATGATAGTCTGGTGTGGAGTGCCCTCTGGTGGCTATCAAGGGCACTCCAGCTGGTGACGTTACACTTTGTTTATTAATAAAATGGTGCATTCCCTGAACTATAATCCATGAACTGCATTATTAGATCATTTTCTAAGGCTGCTCAATACTGTATATTAAAACAATCATAATATAGCATATCATAGTGCTATCATTTATAAACCTACACTAACATGAGAAAACATCAGTATCTATATTTATCTGTATTTATTCTAAATATGCAAACTGTTGTTCAAAATAAAGGTTTAAACCCTCGCTCTGAGTTTGCATGTTTCGATGTCCACATGTTCTTGTTCAAGAAATGACTGTAGCATTTCTATCATAAATAAGTCGTCAAATAGTAAAGATGAACTTGAATTAAATATTGTTTGGCCAATAAGAAACACATTTGATCTTGCTGTAAAGTGTAACAACAAAAACTTTTTCTTGGTTGCTTTTATAAACAGACAACCATTTATTTAACAGTGCCTTTTATAAAAGAGACTATAATATAACTAAAAATTACCATTATGTAGAATATTTTTGTACTTCACTTTTATTTGTTCCCATGTTCTAGTGTGGTGACTCTGACATTACAATGAACAAAGTAATTATGCAATTATTAAAATACAAAAATATAGGCTAATAAGTGATAAAAACATCTTACTTCTAACGGATTTAAATTGTCTGCTACTTTTTGCCAGCCCTCTCTCCTGGCTTTTGCAGACTTTGAGGTGTTCCCTGGCGTTTTGATTAAACATTAAAATTCTGAATAACCTTTGACTATTAGTTCTTGCTCTGCTGAGGAGAAAAACTGAGCGCGCTCTTTGGCCACGCTGAGCAGCCAATAGCAGCGTTGCTGATCAGTGTTTCTACTATCGATACATATCCCCTTTTAACCAGCGCATGAACGCTCAATTATCTCAGATAACTCAATCTAGCTATAGCCTACTAATCATATCCGGCAAGTGTGTTCGAAGAACCTAATTAGCCATATCATGATTAGCACGATGATATCATCTTGGATGTCTCATTTGATCTCGGATGTTTTAAGCAACGTACGAAGAACGGACCCCAGATCATCATTTGCCTGTTGGCTCACCTGTGTCGCCTCCCCGCTCTTCTTCATTCTCTCCTGGAATAAAGCTTTATACTTACTAATTGCCTCATCTGTCCTCTTCAGTTTATGACAGTATAAAAAGTGTTTGCTTGTATTAAATTTGTTGTTGTTTTTTATCAGTGTTGTTTAATAAAACCATAAAATACCTGTTTTTGATACTTTATGTAAACCAATTATTATTGCTTCATTGTTGTTATTATATATGTATTTAAAGTCATTTTAAAAGGTATTCAATTTTATTATCACAAAAAAATATTATCTGATTACTTGTTAATCGTAAGTGACAGCCCTAGATAAGGAAAATGCACCTGCACTTCCGTTATTTGTGAAAAGCACGTAAAAGTCCTGCCAGAAAGCGATGCATAAGGATGTAGTGTAATGACGCCCAGTTCCAGGAATGCACTTTTGTGGGTAGTATCAGTTTGCAACAATTATTAGTTAACACTAAGTTGTCAACACTACGGAAAAAATAATAATTCGCTGTTACACTACATCCTTATGCATCGCTCTCTGCCAGGACTTTTTTACATGCTTTTCCCAAATAACTGAAGTGACCTCGATGTCCGGGTTAGCAGTAGCATAAGCCGTCAGGCAAGTGTTATTTAAATAAACTCCCGATGTACTTACAAACTTTCCAATGCCTCGTTTTATGAGTACAGAACCTATTTGTACTACTGTAGAAGTTTGGTGCCATTCTGGGCATTATTAGTGGGATAATTTACAAGATACATCCTAGGATCCATTAGTGCCTGCACTAAGCCATCCGGCTGATATCTCTAAATAAGCTCTAACTTTAATAATGTTCGACCAAGGGACAAAAGGCTTTATATTATTGCAAATATATCCACATTGCTATAATCAGATGCTTGCTTAACTGCTGCTTCTCACCACTGATTATTGAGAGGAAATCGTGTAGTTGCTGGCTGCAGTTCACTTAACAGCCTATAGTTTTGCTAAAAACATAAAAACAGGGGTTTCTGAATTCTAAACACATCTGCAATTGTTTTTCTCTAATCAGATGTCAATGTTTTAATGCAACTGTCTGCCCAGGAAACCAACAGCACAAGTGAGTGAAATATATTAGTAGTATACCCAGTAGGCCTACAACATTTCATTAACAGTTTGTAAAGAGAAATTACTAAATGATTTTGTCTTTATATATATATATTTATATATATATATATATATATATATATATATATATATATATATATATATATATATTAGGCTCGGATTTCTGAAAGATGCATGCATAGACGGATTTGCGAATAGGCTTGTTTGAGATGAGCAAAATCTGTGCAGAACCGATCACCGGTGATCAGCGCGAGATGCATGCCGGTTAGAAATGTGTCCGAGTGCGGTCCGCCTTGCTCTGATGTCATGCTGACGTATGTCAAAAATCTCTCGCGAGCGCAAGGCACACCTGTCGGATTCTGCAGGCGAGCGCAGTTGCTCTCCACTGACTGCGCTGATCAAAAGCATGATGGGAAACGACTTGCTGACGACACAGCTTAATGTTCATTGGTTTAAACAACCGTGATGTATTTTTCTCTTTTAAAATGTTTGATTTTAAAACTCTGATATCATGTTTTATGTGTATACGTTATGTGTGAATATTCCCAAACTATCTAACAGTGCGATCTCTATGGGTTATGCAATGTAATTTTTATAAAAAAACAACAAAAAAAAAAAACACATGTCTGTATCATAGACTGTAAAAAATAGGTCTGTATTAAAGAAAAAAAGACTGATAAACATGTATTTGGAATGGAATTAAATAAGTAGGCTACTTTGGGTGTCTTGTTCATTATATTTATTTTCATATAAAAGCAACACAACTTAAATTCCATCAATTTATTACAAGACGGACAGATCTCTCTTCTCGCAGTGGATCTGACACCTGCGAGATCAAAGATGGATATCGCGGGATTCACCGGATTCACGCTCGTGCATGTGTTGCTACTAGGCTTGTTTGAGATGCGCCAAGCCTCGCCTGAAATGTGTGCGAGAGTAGGCGGCTGCAGTGAGGGGAGGAGTGAAAAAAGCGCAGGCAAGACGGACAGTTCTCTCTTCTCACAATGGATCTGACACCTGTGAGATCAAAGATGGATATCGCGGGATTCACGATATTCACGCTCGTGCTAATAAACTGGATGTAATTTAAGTTTTGTTGCTTTTATATTAAAATAAATATAATGAACATGACACAAAGTACTTGTTATTTAATTCCATTCCAAATACATGTTTATCAATATTTTTTTCTTTAATACAGACATGTGTTTTTATTTATTTTATTTATTTTATAAAAAATAAATTGCATAACCCAAAGAGATCGCACTGTCAGATATTTTGGGAATATTCACACATAAAATATACACATAAAACATGATATTAGAGTTTTAAAATCAAACATTTTAAAAGAGAACAATACATCACAGTTGTTTAAACCAATGAGCATTAAGCTGTGTCGTCAGCAAGTCGTTTCCCATCATGCTTTTGATCAGCGCAGTCAGTGGAGAGCAACTGCGCTCGCCTGCAGAATCCGACAGGTGCGCCTTGCGCTCGCGAGAGATTTTTGACATACGTCAGCATGACATCAGAGCAAGGCGGACCGCACTCGGACACATTTCTAACCGGCATGCATCTCGCGCTGATCACCGGTGATCGATTCTGCGCAGATTTTGCTCATCTCAAACAAGCCTAATAAACTGGATGGAATTTAAGTTCTGTTGCTTTTATATGAAAATAAATATAATGAACAAGACACCCAAAGTAGCCTACTTATTTAATTCCATTCCAAATACATGTTTATCAGTCTTTTTTTCTTTAATACAGACATGTGTTTTTTTTGTTTTTTTTTTTTATAAAAATTACATTGCATAACCCATAGAGATCGCACTGTTAGATAGTTTGGGAATATTCACACATAACGTATACACATAAAACATGATATCAGAGTTTCAAAATCAAACATTTTAAAAGAGAAAAATACATCACGGTTGTTTAAACCAATGAACATTAAGCTGTGTCGTCAGCAAGTCGTTTGACTCGTTTCCCATCATGCTTTTGATCAGCGCAGTCAGTGGAGAGCAACTGCGCTCGCCTGCAGAATCCGACAGGTGTGCCTTGCGGTCGCGAGAGATTTTTGACATACGTCAGCATGACATCAGAGCAAGGCGGACCGCACTCGGACACATTTCTAACCGGCATGCATCTCGCGCTGATCACCGGTGATCGGTTCTGCACAGATTTTGCTCATCTCAGGCCTTGTCCACACGGACACGGGTATTTTTATAACCGTGACTTTTTTTACGCAGTTCGGCCGTTCGTCCACATGGAAACGCAGTATCAGGTCACTGAAACCAAACATTTTTGAAAACCCCTGCCAGGGTGAGGATTTTCAGAAACGCCGGTTGCAGTGTTGTCGTGTAGACAGTAAAACCGGGGTTTTTGCTTCTGATTCAGGCTTCTGATTGGCCAACGTGGCTTTACGATCGCCGCCTGCTGGTGTGGCATGCTTTTGACAGTGCGTAATAGCGTGTTTTTTGTGTTTTCATGTAGGCGGAGATTTCTTTTAAACCAAGCATGTGTGGACAGGATTTTTTTTTAAAACGCAGGAGGAAAAACTCCGGTTATAAAAATACCCGTGTCCGTGTGGTCTAGGCCTTAAACAAGCCTAAGATTATCGGCTGTATACACTTCTTAACTCGTTGATTGGGTTGATTATCTGAATGTGCTCCACAGGTGTTTAATTAGGTTTGATTATCTAAACGTGCTCCTCCGGAACTTTGTTAATAAAACATCATTTCTTAATATGCCAAATATGGTAGGGATTGATCTTTGAGTACTATGATTAGATGGAATGGACATCGTGGATGATTCTGCTTAATCTTGTGTATAAATATGAGGCTTCATCCTTAATAAACTTGAGAAAGTGATGGAATTATTTCTGTTTTGTCATTCTCTGCAGATTGTCTATCTAAAATTAATCTAACTATCAGTATTCAGGCCAGTGCTGTAGCAATGCATCACTTCTTTTCCATGATGTTTTCACTGCTAGCCATTATTGGGCATGTGATGTGAGCGTTATGTCTGCAGAAAGTCTTGAATGCAGCAAAGGCCAAGATTACGCATGTCAGCTGACGGTGTCAAATGGAGGGAAGTGGGGAATTTGGGGGTTAAAGAACATGTGTCCAAGTGGAATGTTCGCTTCAGGGTTTAGTCTGAAGGTAAGTTGGGCATTGACTCTATTTTGCTAATATGGGGGTGGAAGAGCGCTTCAAAGGTTCAAAACTGTGGTGTTGCTGTATGTCACTTAATTCCAGGTTACTCCAGGGAACTGCACCTGCTTAAGATTTAGTGTCTGTGTAATACTGAAGAGCATGAAGATAAATGTTACTAAGTGTTGGGTTATTTACTTTTTCAAATGGAAGATTGTCTTGTTGTTGTTTTATGTGATGTGTTGGTGCTTGCAATGTCAATGTCATGGGTTCAATTCCCAGGGAGTGCAAGAACTGATCAGAATGTAAATGTGTACCTTGAAATGCAATGTAAGTTGCTTTGGATGAAGGCGTCTGCCAAATGCATAAATTGTTTTAAGGTGAAAAGACCAATTGGTGCTGGTGATGATACAGCGCTCAATGGGATTCGTCTTCACTGTGCCGATCTGTCCAAAGGACCACCAGACTCCCAGGAGAACACCACAATTGAGTCCGACGTAGGAAAGTAATGGACTCAAATTATTAACAATTCTTGCATTAAGTGTTTGAGCTAGATAAATTTTATTAAATTTTATTATAGATATTATTATTTTTGGACAATGATTGATTTGATCAGGCAACATCTCTGTGTGTTTCTTCAGCTGGGGTGAGTGGACCGATATCCAATGGTGTCATTCTGGAGTCTTGAAATCTTTCCAGCTGAGAGTTGAATCTTCCCAAGGAGATAGAGATGATACAGCCGCAAACAACATCAGGTGAGTGTGTGGGTAAGATATGTTATAACTTATAGCACCAGTGTATACCTCTTACACCATTTCTTACCCATCAAGGTTTTATTTTACTATTTAAGGACTCCATCAATAGTTTAGTTAATTTCACACTCGCAGTCGTGCTGCTGTTCGTGATTGCAGTGATTAGGCCATCGGCATTCAATCCAACAGCACAATTAGATATCTTATCATAATATTGTCACATCTGAATTGTTTCCAGGTTCACCTGCACTGGAGGTGATGTGCTGGAGGGTAACGGCACAATCTGGGGCAACTGGGGCAAATGGAGTCCAAAGTGTCTTGGAAAAGGAATCTGCGGCATACAGACCCGGGTAGAACCGCCACAGGGAAATGGAGACAACACAGCTCTCAATGACGTGCGCATGTTCTGCTGTGATTAAGGTGATGTGATCGCAATCAAAAACTCAGACTGACACACTGCAGATCAACTAAATGTGTTTATTCTTTCAGGTGTAGGAGGATGATGGCAAGAAGACCAAATGGATGGTAATTATTGATCATCATATTATGATAAACATACTTTTTTTTTTTTTAAGGATAATGCAAAGTCAGCTGGTCACTATCACTAACTAAAGTCTAACCAGATGATCAGGACACTTACATCCCGCCTATTAATGGTGTTGAAATTATTTTATTCTTTCTTGTAGGTTATTGATTCTTCTGAAGACTCCTGAAGTTCTGCTGAAATGGTTGTCAAATATCAGCAATAAAGACTTCCTAAACAAAACCTTGTAGTTTCGCATTGTTTTGCACAACACTTTACATCAGATCGTTCTCTACATTGAATGCTAAATAAGTCACTTTAGACCATCTGCACTAAATTGTCTTATTCATTCATTCCCTGAGAATGACCAGCGTAATCTACAGGAACACTACATTAAATTAAAGTGTAATTGTCAATCCTGTTACCCTTTCTAAAGATATAATTATATCCCTATATATTTTTTTTTTTTTTTTTAGCTAAAATGGCACAGAAGCTGTGTCCCAATGTGAAGGCTGCATCCTTCGAAGGCTGCGGACTTCAAATGATGCAGCCTATGCGTCCTCCGAAGGACGTTCCATGTAGCCTCCGTAGGATTTCCTAATTGAGCTGCCAGGTGTTCCCGATTACCGCAACGGTGCGAGAGTATGCTGCCATCCTGATAATTCATTTGATATAATTGAGGCGTAAACGGCTATGGAGCCAGAATTGGCTATTGTCATTTTTATGTTTTATATTTTACTGGAGGACATGGTGAGGATGTTTCAGGTCATGTACTTTCGGCTTAGCCGAAGATTCAAATGTTCATTTATATCTTACTTGATGTGATTTTGTAGGCTAGTGTATTCTTTTTATTATGCACATAAATGGACCATGGTAAACAGTGGCGTGCACAGACCTCTTCCGGGGCAGGGGCGGAAGGACCAAAAAGGGCACTTTTTTTAAAAAACATTTATTTTTAAAATAAATCACCTGTATTTAAAGCAGTATCCGTCTGTCTGTTGTGTTTTATATATTTTAATGACTTCCTCACAATTATTTGGAATATCTCACTCGATGGAGAGCAGCAGTAGGTCAGAGAGCCTCTCTCGGAAATGATGATAATATAACTAATTATTATTTACTTTACCAAACAAAACAGAGAATCAAGTCGGTAATTATGAGGAATTCATGTTTAGTTATGTTGATGTTATAAACTGTAGGCCTATGTATTCAATAAAGTGTTAGCTATCATGAAATCAGTAACACTTTACAATAAGGTTTCATTAAATGTATTGACATGAACTAATAATGAACTACACTTCTACACAATTTATTAATCTTAGTTAATATTAATTTCAGCATTTACTAAAACATTATTAAAATCAAAAGTTGTATTTTTTAACATTAGTTAATGCACTGACTGTGACATAACATGAACAAACAAAAAGTTGTATTATTATTAGGCTAACTAAGATTAACAAATAGGCCTACAGTAGCAAATGTTTAGTTTAGTTCTGATTAATTCGGTTCGAGAGTACAGATAAAATCCCGAGACACAAACGCACACTAGCACACACACGCAAGGTCTCTCGCTCCCTCTCTCTGCCGTGCGCGCTATACGCTTGCGCGCTCTTTCTTCCGGGAGATTTTAACTGATTTGCGGGCATCAGGGAGCCGCTATCAATATGCGGGAGACTCCCGGAACTTCCGGGAGACTTGGGATGTCTGTATTATTATTTACATTTATCAGAGAGGGGCACAATACATTTTGAGACAAAAGGGGCAGGGGCTTGAGCCCCCCTGAGTTTCTGAGTTCTGAGTAATCTGAGTTTTTGTTATGTTTGGATGGGTGTTTCAGTTCTGTGCCTCAGTTTTCTGTTTCAGTTAGTCTCCTAGGCAAGTTACAAATGGTTTAAGTTGTCACAGGTTTTTCACTTTTTTTTTTTTAGTTTAGTGTCAGTTCTACTTCGCGTTTTTAGTTAGTTATGCTGTTTCTGAGTATTTTTTTGTTAATAAAACAAAGACTGCTGTATTTAGAGCCTTTTCTCCTCATTGCAACCAACTCCTATTCATAGTGTTCTAATCAGCCATCTTGGTTGAGTTTATTGTGGAGTTCAAGGTCATGAAGAGGCATCCAGCTTGCAAATGCAAGGCCTTGAGAAGGATTTTGTTAACTTTTGTTAACTTAACTTGCGTTAATCAAGAAGATTAGAACCTAACTTCTGTGGTAAACAACAGAAGAGTTGATTGCCTCTTTGGACACTGATACGTCATTAAATCCGTCATTAGTGTTTTAAGGCTTCAGGATCCAGATCAGATGGAGGACCTGCGCCTAGACACGACCACAACACAGGATGTATTCAGCCGGATCCGGGCCGTACCCAGATCAGATGGAGAAACTGCGCCTAGACATGACCACAACACAAGATGTAATCAGCCGTATCCAGATCAGATGGAGGACCTGTGCCTAGACACGACCACAATACAGGATGTAGTCAGCCGGATCCGGGCCGTATCCAGATCAGATGGAGGACCTGCGCCTAGACACGACCACAGCACATGATGTAGTCAGCCGGATGTGATATTAACCCCAAGGGTTTTTTTTTTCTCCATTCTGTCACTGATGGAGTTTTGGTTCCTTGCCACTGTCGCCTTTTTCACCTTTGTCACCATTGGCTCTTGGCTTGCTTAGTTGGGGACATTTATTCAACAATATTATTGATCTGTCTGCATTGACGCCATTTATATGAGAACTGGGGCCCGTTCTTCGTACGTCGCTAACTCAGTTAGCTGGATTTGATTGTTGGCGATTTGGCATGATCTTGGATTGTTTGGTTCTTCGAAGCTCATCCTGGACTTGCTGTCATAGCAACAGGTGCGCAATATTAAACCTGCTCGGGAGCAGGCTTATTTCATGTAAACAGGATTAGATCCCGGCTTCATAAGCGGAGCTGATACGGGAAGTCCAGCGCAGCACTTTCTGAGATATATATTTATATATTCATTTTTTTTTTTTTTTCTCGTGAGATTGTCGTTTACATTATTAATTTGTTGAAACGCACATTTATTTTCGACTTGTCGGAGTCGGGCTTTAACTACAGCACAAACTGTTTGCATTGCCCTAAGATTATTTGTGAGTGGCTCTTTCCTTTACACTATTGGAGATGCGGAGAACTTGATGGAAAGTGCTGTCTGTCGTGTCATTCGGAGTTTACCTGGCGCTTTTAGGTTTAAAAAACAGTTTTTAGGTTTTTTTGTGGCATTTCCAAGCCACTTAAGACCCAATGTTGTAAAGCAGTTTTTTTTAAAGCAGTTTTTTTTTTTTTTTTTTTTAGGCTATCATACTTTTTTATGAAGATCATGCAGTCATGACCATGCCGATTACAGTATATGTCACTCAGGCTTCACTAACGTGACTGGTACCATAGGCTATAGGCTAGACCATAGACTGCCATCAAGGCCTCAATGAAGGGGATTATGTGAACAGAAAGGGGGTTCACAATGTAAATGTGCAGCCCAGTTACTATTGTGATTCTTAATATTCCAGATTAGTAATATTATATCAAATAAAAAAAAGCCAGTTGACTAAAATCTTCCATATCTCAAATGTGAAAGCAAAATGGCCAGGATCTGTGCATGACTAAAGAATTTTCAGAGATTCACATTTATGCACATTATTTGAAAGTGGTAAGAAAAGTTCCACAATTAAATATCAAGCTCACTGTATTACTTATGCTGATCCTAACAGAACTGCATTTTTCATAGGTGATTATGACATGTTCCTGCCTGCAGACAGCTGTTTTATGACCCCATTCCCTGACCCAAACCAGTTACAATGCAGCTCTAGCCAGGACAAGGACACACAATGAAATGAACTTTGGCTAACTAAAGGGAAGATTTCAGTGTCTGAAAAGTCTGAAGTTTGCACACCTGACAGGGCCTGTGACATTGTTGCATGTGCCATATTACACAACATTGCCAAAAAAAAACACTTTTCATTAAATGTTTAATAAAAGACAAATATGCTTAGTTCCTTGAGTTTTATTTCAATTGTTCTTTGTAAAGAAAAGCCAGTGGTCAAGTGTCTGCAACAAGAGATATTAGACACATGCCTCATGCAACAAATAAAAAGGAAAAGTTGTCTATACCCTGCCCACCTGTAGGCCTATGTCTCCTCTGTCTGTGCAGACTCTTCTGTAGGCCTTTCTGTAGATGTGGAATCCTGCAACTTATATTACAGCCATAAAGCGTACAAGTATAAATTAAGTAAAGTTATTTCTGCACTTGCAGGTAGGCTAGTTCATCCATATGACAGTTATCTGAGAGATTCACTGTCCAGTACAATGGAAACAAATAGACATTACAAAGTCTTATACTTTCTTTCCTTTGGAAAGTTAGAAAATGTCCACTTACTGCACATATTTCAGCCACCACTTTCTTGGGAACAGATACACGTGTTGGTGTATTATGTAAAAGTGCACAAAAGAGGAAAACACAATGTCATTACAATGAACTACACTCGGGAAAAATGTGATCAATAACTCATGGCAAAATATTTTTACATTAACATAAGTTTATCAGTTTTCACTTTCAAAAGTCAAAGCAATTCATCATTACTCAAGATTTAACAGTTGAAATGACTATACAGCCTTAATTTAATGCAGCAAAAAATATTTTACAGTGTAAGACTAAGATCTTTTTTTTCAGCCTTTTTCTTGGTTGCTTTTATAAACAGACAACCATTTATTTAACAGTGCCTTTTATAAAAGAGACTATAATATAACTAAAAATTACCATTATGTAGAATATTTTTGTACTCACTTTTATTTGTTCCCATGTTCTAGTGTGGTGACTGACATTACAATGAACAAAGTAATTATGTAATTATTAAAATACAAATAAGGCTAATAAGTGATAAAAACATCTAACATGGCCACTTCTAACGGATTTAAATTGTCTGCTACTTTTTGCCAGCCCTCTCTCCTGGCTTTTGCAGACTTTGAGGTGTTCCCTGGCGTTTTGATAAACATTAAAATTCCGAATAAACTTCGACTATTAGTTCTTGCTCTGCTGAGGAGAAAAACTGAGCGCGCTCTTTGGCCACGCTGAGCAGCCAATAGCAGCGTTGCTGATCAATGTTTCTACTATCGATACATATCCCCTTTTCTCAAAAGGAAGAATATGGTTTTAACCCTGTCCACCTGTTTCTGCTATTGAAGGTTTTGGTACCAGAGGGTCTCAGAGAAAAATGAACCTGATAACTGGAGAGTAGACGATCCCAATGGAAAGAACTGTGCTGTTGTGAAAAATTCGTCCAACTATTTCAACAATTGGTTTAATGTTTCTTGCAATTATCTGTATAAGTTTATCTGTGAAAATAATTTTTAATTTACCTCCTTCAGTGATATGTAATGAAAGAGGTCTATTTTAGAGAAAAGAAAAACATCATATCTTTTTTTGGATTTTCTTGCTTATTCAGTTAAAATGCTGTAAAATGTATACTTTTTTTTGTTTTGTTTTTTCTGGATTTTTAAAATCTAGAATCTCTAAACTGTCAAGAAAACTGCATTTCTGTAGCTCAAACAGTAAAGCATGGCACTAGCAACACAAAGGTTATGGGTTTGATTTCCAGCAAATGCATGAACTGATAAAATGTATTACGTTGAATGAAATGTATGTTGCTTTGGATAAAAGTGTTTGCCAAATGCATAAATGTAAATGCACAAGCAGCTTTTTATATTGAGTGCACTTATATCCCATCTTGTAGTCATTATTATGCTTGTAAGAGCAGGAGCGAAGCATATGATTTCTGTCACATTTTAGACAAACAACTTTTTTACCTAAAACAACTTTTTTCAAAACATTTTCAAAGCTAGAAATAACTAGATGTACCGCATGGCGTATGGATGTCAGTGTGTGTGCATGCTTGCGTTTGTTTGTATTCCTGCATGTGTGTGTGTGTGACAGTATCATCCTAAACCAGCAACCCTTCGCTCAACACCACCATCTACAGGCCGATGAGTGTACAGTCACTAAATGTGCACATAAATGAATTTATTTTATACCCCCCCATGGATGAAATTCTACGAAACTTAGCATACCCCCAGAGGATGTCAAATTAATCACATACATGAAATATGGTGCAGTTCTGAACATCTCAACTGAAGATAGGGGCGATTAAAGCAGAATAATATTGCATTTTCATTTTTTATGGGAGGGGCGCAAATCACAAATGAGTGATTATGGGCTAGGTTGATGTGGGCCCTTAAGACCAACATACCATAAAAATTCCTCCATCCTCGGTGCCACGGTTCAGGTAGTTATTTAGGAAAAACTGCATTTTTTGGGTTTGGGGGGGCCCAGCGCGGGGGGGGAGTGGCCCCCGGGGACCAAACGAAATTTTTCGGTAAAAGTCTAGTGGGGCTACATGCCCACCAAATTTCATGTTCCCCGGTGTTTCGGTGTCCCTGGTATCGTTGACGAAAAATTCAGTAGATGACGGGAAAAAAAAACAAAAAAAAAACTTTGACAATCCCTATATGACCGCTTTCGCTAGCTACGCTAGCGGCGGTCATAATAAGTCCTCTTTTCAGATTTATTTTTTATTTTTTTTCAAATGGGGATGATGCTTCTGCGTAACAGCATTATAAGGATGAGATGTTCTTATAAAGTTATCTGTTTTTTGAGTATGCATCTTAAAATAACTGTAAGAAATAAACCTTTAAAGTTAGAACAAAAACATTTTTTGAGGTTTAAAACTACGGCACTTAAATGTGTAGCATTCCCAAAACTCCCGACCCAATTACTTGTCGTGTCTAGGAAATTATAAAAGAAATTCAGCGACAAGTGGGAAAAACATTTAAATGTCTCATTAGTTATTTATAAATAGGTTACACAGGTATTTTAACTCAACAGCGCTTTCAATTAATCACTGATAACCCCTTCATTTGTCTTCATCTCATGCCGTTTTACTGTTGCCTTTTTAAAGCCACAATGCTACAGGTGAAGGAAAAGTGGCAAAACTACAAAATATTTTCACTTCTGATTTGTACAGTGACAGAAATGAGAACAGAACTTACCAGCTTTTGAACATGGCTTCTCTGGAGATTGAAATGTGTCACTATGAGGTGCCCCTAGGGACATTATTCAGAATTACCATGCATATACATACTTTTCCTCTCACATACACATATGAAACCAAATTCATTCCCATACTATAATGAAATGCTCACACACATACAAGTGAAATGCTTTTACAAACACAACTGAAACGCTCTCACTCACACAACTGAAAAGCATTTCAGTATGTTGTATGCAAGCATTTCAGTTGAAACGGAAGGTGGTTAAAGTCCCCACTCCAGTCCAGTTGGTGGCAGTAGTGCACCTCAAGACGAAGAACTAGATGCTGTTGAAAGAAAGCACGCTAAACTAGCGCAGTAAAGTTGGCAATAAATTCACAGATTCGAACTTCCCGGGTCAATAATTTGTGAGCACAACGTTGTTACTACACAAATAACACCTCTTTTTAATCGTAGTAATGTAGACAAGCAGCTACAACCTAATTTTCCTCAAAACGAGCTTTCCCTCGAAGTGGACAAAATACATTGAACTCTATGCGCAGGCGGCAGAGAGGCAGATCCAAAGGGACCGTCTGCCAAGTGCAAAACCCGAAAAGCGTTACTACGAAAACAGTCAACTTCACTGTCACACACTATAGTGTCATCAAATTCAGTTCACACATCACTGATGCCATGATGGTTATACTACAACACTTATTTTGAATAAATATCTTTTTGCATAATTTTTATGATTATTATTTATGAAAAATATCCAATAACTTCACTGAAATACACTATATTGTTGCCAAATTCACTTTACACATCACTGATGCCCTGATGGTTATACCACAACACTTTTTTTTTATTTTATATACAATTGTAAATGTATCATGTTGATGATTTTTATTATGAAAAATATTTAATACTCATACTGAAATGCTTTTCAGTTGTGTGAGTGAGAGCGTTTCAGTTGTATGTGTGTAAGCGTTTCAGTTGTGTGTGTGAGAGCATTTCAGTTGTGTTTGTAAAAGCATTTCATTATAGTATGTGAATGAATTTGGTTTCATATGTGTATGTGAGAGGAAAAGTACATGTATATGCATGGTAATTCTGAATAATGTCCCTAGGGGCACCTCATAAAAGGTTTCCCTTTGAAAGCAACGGAGTTCAAAATTCGTCAGAGAGTGACGCAGAGGGGCGCCTTTGGCGTCTTCATCGGGGGCGCTTGACTATGCTATTCTCCGCTAGCATAAATGTCACTGTTGCAATATAGGGTAATAGAAATTATATATTTGCAACGCAGTAATAAAACAATCAATGCTTGTAAAAGCCATAGACAGTATATAAACTGGACACAGCGACCCCATAGGTTTCAACGGAGAAAAGTGAAGCAAATTAGAAGCACTCACTTCCTGATGGCTGAGCGTACTGCGCAGACTCAAACTGAGCTTGATGACGTAGATGTGACGTGAGCAGCCCGTCTGACAGTTGTAAGTCTTCTAGTACCAAACGAAATCTGAATCATTCCCTTCCGAATCTTGCAGAGACGGAGAGCGTGAGTAGGAGCTGTCCATGAGCTAGGAGCAGGAGCATCTTTATGACTCTCTATGGGCTTCTCCCTTGACTTTATCGGACTTTATGCCTCCACGTCCTCCCGATTGACTGCGAGCTTCTCTTCCTGTCTATACGATAATTTCCAGAGAGTCACGTGGTTATGACGCAATCGTTAGCCTACTTTTACAAAAACTGCTTCTACAGGGCCATAACGTAAGATACAGGGTAATGGAGCCTTTTATACATTGTCGTGTTTCTTTAGAAATAAACAATGGACAAATGGAGTCTTTAAACGCCTCAGATGTAAAGTTATTCGCTGTCAAAGTGACGCCAAAATGAATGGGAGTCAATGGAATGCTAACAGCAGCGGCCACCGGGTGTGGTGCGCTATTCGAGAGCTCGATTACCCCCCTGGTAAAAGCAACACAGTTCAACCGAAAACAGAAGCTGACCCGTCCGCGCGCGTCTGTGTTTCCTAGCAACCGCAGCGCGCACACAATCCAACCCTCTCCATTGACTTTGCATCGACACAGCCTGTTCGCTAATCTTGAACATGTCTTTCAAATTGCTTGTAAACACACTAAAAGTGGAACTTGAGGCCCACTCAGTGAAACCATTCACTCATGTACTGAATCTTTAGACCAAGTCTGCAAAACTGCAAGCACATTATACGCTTTACAATCAGTTTGAAATTGAAAAAAAAAACTTTTTGCAAACCTCTAAACACAGTTCTCTACATGCCACACTCATTTACTGACGACCTACACCCAATGATCATGTGTGAAAACACTTATACATAAATTGATCACATAGAAATCAAAACTCAGTTTTGAGAAAGAAAGAAATTATTTTTACCCCCTTGAATTTCTGTTTATAGTGCAAATATATATGTATTTATATATATTTATGTGTACATACTACACATACATGCATACATACATACACACTCACACAGCGCTTTAGAAATAGAGTTGAGTTTCTGACTTGCCATTTTTGCATATTCAGTGTGTGTGTGTGTGTGTGTGTGTGTGTGTGTGTGTGTGTGTAAATCCGTACATATATACATATACGAGCTACAATATATTGTTTAGCTTCACAATAGTAACAAATTTAAAAAAATCGCCTGAGAAGCAGCTTGGCCAACAAGCAAATAGTGTTAATAGTCAATTCAGTGTTGATTCAGTTCAGTTCAATAACTGTAACATTCATCAAACATACTGTATAATATATACAGTGTATTTGTGCACATACATGTACGTGTGACAAACTCCACTGCACAACAAGCAAAAGACACAAGATAGTAGTGTTTTACATAATTAATATCCGTGTGTAGTTTGGTGTGTATGTGGGCTAATCATTTTATGTTTGTGTGTAGAGTTACTAAGCAAAAAAATTTTTTTTGGAAGTGTTAAAATAGTTTTTAATGTTGACAATACACATAACATTTTGTAGTGTGGATCATTCATTGCAACATTCATCCTCATTCTCATGTTTAAGAATCTGTTATCTGCTTGATAAATCATTTATGCTACTGCTGCCTACTAACATGCTTTTAAAGCTATTGTTATCCAATTTTTTGGCCGTCAAACACCTTAAAATACACATATGTAGGTCCGAGAAATACAAATTTTCTTAGGGGAGCATGCCCCCCAACCCCCCTAAGTTACCCAACTACCCATTCTGGTGTTTTTGAAACAAACGCCCCTGCCTACAGCACTGTATAGCACAGAAAATAAACATTGTTGTGTTCTGTACTACTGTCTTTGTTTGTGATAACAATGAATCATTCTTTCGGATATGAAATTTATATTTAGTTGACCTATCGGTAAGCCACGGCCTCCTTAGTTACTGTTGCTATCTCAGACAAACAATGGGGGACCTGTGCCCCAGTAGAGATTTATGTCTAGCAACGCCCCTGCCCTATAATATAATGTCTATTAAATACACTGACAAATAAAATAAATTGTTAAACTCAAACTTCAGATTTACTGGGGCACAGCAGATTTATACTGGGGCATGTGCCCCAGTAAAAGATAAAAGGGGTCTAGCAACGCCCCTGGTTGCAACTATCTTTAACTTTAACAGCATTTACCATCCATTGACATCCAGCGGTTGTTTAGAGTCAGTGAACGATTAACTTCGATGATTATGAAAAAGAGATGGTGAGGTTTTGAGGTTTCAAGAACCATTTGGAGCAAAACAGTCAATTCAGATTAGATTTGTTGACCAGTTCAACAGATTCATTAAAAAGATCACATTCAATAGAATAATTTGTTCATTACTGATACCATGTCCCAAACACACAACCCATTCTCACTCCCAGGGCGTCAAAAACTGAAGCATGGTCAAGTGCCTTCCGCGTCACAACGGAGACGTCGAAGGTACCCCTAGGCGTCACGTAATTGACGAACAAGGAACTCCATTGATTTCAACGGGTACCCCTAGGCGTCACTTTATTGACGAACAAGGAACTCCATTGATTTCAACGGGTACCCCTAGGCGTCACTCTATTGACGAACAAGGAACTCCATTGATTTCAACGGTTTGCCTTAAGCGTCATATTAAGACGCAAAAGGCAAATTAGGCTACGTCATCGAAATTTTCTAAAGCTCTGGTAAGAAATAAGGCCTAATAAATTTATGTTTTTTATAGCTAAGTTTGTATAGCTACATAAATGTATTTAATGTCCATAAATCCGCTTTTTAATATTATCTGTAGAAGACTTTTATCTGGGCTAGGCTACCTCCAGCAACTCCAAAGCTTTAAAATCCATAACGCATGTGTGTATACATGTATACATACATATACACACATGTACGCAATGTGCATAAAATGTACGAAAAAATATTAAAATACAAATAAATAAATGAATGAATGAATGAATTAATAATAATAAGGATACAGTAGGCCTAAACAATCATTTAATTATGCATTATAAAAACGCATATATATACATATATGCGTTTTTATAATGCATAATTAAATTATTGTTTAGGCCTACTGTATACTTCTGGTCTGTTTCTTATTGTGAAAAAAAAGATTAAAACACACACACATTTATATTTATAGATTTGAGATCTTTAGGCTATTTTTACATTTGATGCCAGGGACATTAATAAATAAATTATCAGCTCGCTATTAATGTTATCTGTAGAATCTGCGATATTATGTGCTTTTACTGTTGTGGTTCTTATGTTGGCCAATCAAAACATAACAAACTCTTACACATAATCAACCGGGTATTTTTATGGAGTAATTGTTGGTTTATAATTAATAAATGTAAAATATTGTAATATATATATATATATATATATATATATATATATATATATATATATATATATATATATATATATAATAAAAGCAATGCCACCAATAATTTTTTTTTTTTTTTTTTTTCTGGCATCCTGTTCTCGCGGTAAGTCCTGTCGCGCTTTCAATGCTATATCTCGTCTTTGCACGGTAGGTTCTGGTTCTTCTGGTACATAATTTAGATAAAGAATTTTTCTTGGAATCATTGTACTTTTTTGTGCATCATGTTCACACGTCTATCAGGGTTGTTATATATATATATTTCATTTATTTCATTTTATTTTATTTTTTATTAAGAATAAAAGCCATACCTAAAACCTATTGACGGGTGCTAATGATACCTGGTCAAGTATGATGATACATGCTAGGTAGGCTATATAGTGGCCTGCTACGTCCATTAGCATGTTAGCAAATACTTTATAATTTGGGGTTTATCAGATACTTTATGACCTGGGATTTGTGTTAGACTGCCATAATAGACTAATTAAATAATGGATGGCTTACTTTTTATTATTTACATAGAAAATCGACTTGGTCTATGTCCATGCACAGATTTCACAGATATATTTTCTACAAGTGTATGTATATGTACATTTGTTAAACAGAATATGAGACTTATATGTGCTTATATGGTATTTGCATTAATACACATACTGTAATGATAAGTCAAAAAAATAACTAGTTTGAATGAATTTTCATTTAAAGTATTTATTTTGCATACATTCTGTCATGCATTCAAATAAATATGATCTAATTATTATCTAATTTTCTGTTCACACCACTACACCTTCTACTATACAGTATACTGTAGTTTCCAAACAGAAAACTCAGGTAGAAAACTCCAATTGTAGCAGTTGCCTGCACTTGCTTTGTATGCATTGTATTTTTATTTATTTATTTTTTTTAGATCAAAATGACAAAGCCAAAAAAGACACCATGTCCCCACTGCCAGGCACTCAACAATGCCAGCTCCAAAACATGTAAAACATGTTTTGCTAGTTTAACCCTCAGACAGAGAGTCAAAAACAAGCAGAAGTATATCGAAGAGAGTGCATGGATGTCCAGCACAAAAAAACACAGAAATGCTGCTCGTGTGGTGGATTCTGCCCGCATTGCTGTAAGTCTTGTTCTGCAAATATAGTATCAGTATATATTCTGTTCATAGTAGCCTATATAGATACTGTCCTGTACTGAAATGAATGAGGTAAATACAAAATTATACAGATAACATATTATTCACTGGGTATAGGTGAAGTATTCTCATATTTATAATTCTTATGTCAATATAATATAAGCATACGTATATATAACTATGAATTATTAAATAGTAAAAATCTGTTATTTTAAAAAGTAATGTTATATATATATATATATATATATATATATATATATATATATATATATATATATATATATATATATATATATATACAGTGCTATGCATAAGTTTAGACACCCATACTAAAGTTGACTAAAAAGAGGAATAAAAAATCATCTTTTGAAAAACTGAACTTAATGCCTTAATTAAAAAAAATTGGAAAAATCCAACCTTTAAGGACACCAATTTTCTTTGTGAATGAATAATGTATCGTAAATAAATAAATGTTCTTCCTTAAAATACAGGGTGCATAAGTTTGGACACCCCTATGTTAAATTCCCATAGAGGCAGGCAGATTTTTATTTTTAAGTATTTTTTTAAAGTATTTTTTAGGATACTATGCATCCTGATAAAGTTCCCTTGGCCTCTGGAATTAAAACAGCCCCACATCATCACATAGCCTTCACCATACCTAGAGATTGGCATGGTTTTATTTCAGTTAGCCTAATAGCTGGTTTGATTTGCATTGAGAGATGATCTTATGGAAAGTACTCCATGCCAATCTCTAGGTATGGTGAAGGCTATGTGATGATGTAGGGCTGTTTTAATTCCAGAGGCCAAGGGAACTTTATCAGGATGCATAGTATCCTGGATCCATGAAGTAACTGGCCTTTAAAAATAAAAATCGGCCTGCCTCTGTGGGAATTTAACATAGGGGTGTCCAGACTTATGCACCCTGTATTTAGGGAAGAACATTTATTTATTTACGATACATTATTCATTCACAAAGAAAATTGGTGTTCTTAAAGGTTGGATTTTTCCAATTTTTTTTAATTAAGGCATTAAGTTCAATTTCCAAAAGATGATTTTTTATTCCACTTTTTAGTCAACTTTAGTATGGGTGTCTAAACTTATGCATAGCACTGTATATATATATATATATATATATATATATATATATATATATATATATATATATATATATATATATAATTATGATAATACTTTGTTACATTTCTATAGCGCTTTTCTGGGTATATATATAGAATTTTTTAAATAACAGATTTTTACTAATTATATATATGTTTAATTATATATATATTTCACTATATATATATATATTCTTACTTGTAGCAACTCATAATGGTAATAAAATGCTTATACTGTAATCACTTTCTCAAAACGTAAAAAAATACTGAGCTCATAATGTAATAACAATTTTTACATTTTGAGAAATGTATTACATTAGAAACTTGCACAACATATCATATTTTCATTAATAGCTTTTAAAATGGAATTCCAATGTTTTTTGTTAAATTAATATATATGTAATATTAATTGCATGAATATTTAAATGTTGCATTTTGCAGGTAGTTTAAAGGGATACTCCACTTTTTTGGAAATAGGTTCATTTTACAACTCCCCAGAGTTAAACAGTTGAGTTTTATCATTTTGGAATCCATTCAGCCGATCTCCGGGTCTGGCGGTACCACTTTTAGCATAGCTTAGCATAATGAATTGAACCGGACAAGACCATCACAACTTTTCATTTTCCGACGGTTTTAGAACACTATGTAACTACAGAAGAGTCAAGTGTTAAATAGGAAAAATATCAAAACTCTTTGGTCATTTTTTTGAGAGAGATGCTAATGGTCTTGTCCGGTTCAATTCATTATGCTAAGCTATGCTAAAAGTAGTACCGCCAGACCCGGAGATCGGCTGAATGGATTTGAAAACTGTAAAACTCAACTGTTTAACTCTGGGGGAGTTGTAAAATGAGCCTATACCAAAAAAAGTGGAGTATCCCTTTAAGACTGGATTTAGATTTTTTTTCAATGTATTGTAAGGGAATACTAATATTTTTATGTTTTAAAAGCTATTACATTAATGAAATAGGATATGTTTTGGTAAGTTTCTATTGTAATACATTTCTTAAAATGTAAAAATTGTTATTACATTATGAGCTCAAGATTTTATTATATTTTGAGAAAATCATTACATCATGAACATTTCACTAATAATTTAATACTTATTTCATTATGTGCAGTTTTTACATTATGTGCAGTTATTACATTATGAGTTGCTACATTTCTCAATTAAACATTTAGACAAGTCCCTGCTTACCATTATGGATATACCGATACTTATTGACTGTCTGTGCATTTGTTTTACAGGTTAAGAAATTGGAGGTACTTGGCTATAAGCCAATTCTCTTCATTTCTAAAGAGAAAAGAAATGGGTTTGTGGCTGAAGTCATCACTTCAATGGGTCCCTTTGCAGTTGGACCACTTCAAACCATCTTTGAAAGGATGACTAGTCTTTATGAAATTTGTATTAAAAGTAAGTATTTCGTATGATTTACACATGCAATATTCAAAGAAATATTTTCAAATTTTCTTTCAAAAATTTCTCATAGATTACATGAGGCTTCAAAACCAAACCAGTACTGCTGAAACTGTCTGCCAGCACCCGACTTCCGCCCTTTCTCCTCCATCTTCTTCCTCCAGCCTTCCTCCTTCTTCCTCCTCTTTTGACACCCTTCCTCCTCCTCCATCTTCTTCCTCCAGCCTTCCTCCTTCTTCCTCCTCTTTTGACACCCTTCCTCCTCCTCCATCTTCTTCCTCAAGCCTTCCACCTTCTTCCTCCTCTTTTGACACCCTTCCTCCTCCTCCATCTTCTTCCTCAAGCCTTCCACCTTCTTCCTCCTCTTTTGACACCCTTCCTCCTCCATCTTCTTCCTCAAGCCTTCCACCTTCTTCCTCCTCTTTTGACACCCTTCCTCCTCCATCTTCTTCCTCCAGCCTTCCTCCTTCTTCCTCCTCTTTTGACACCCTTCCTCCTCCTCCATCTTCTTCCTCAAGCCTTCCTCTTTCTTCCTCCCCTTTCTACACCCTTCCTCCTCCATCTTCTTCCTCCAGCCTTCCTCCTTCTTCCTCCCCTTTCTACACCCTTCCTCCTCCATCTTCTTCCTCCAGCCTTCCTCTTTCTTCCTCCCCTTTCTACACCCTTCCTCCTCCATCTTCTTCCTCCAGCCTTCCTCCTTCTTCCTCCCCTTTCTACACCCTTCCTCCTCCTCCATCTTCTTCCTCCAGCCTTCCTCCTTCTTCCTGCCCTTTCTACACCCTTCCTCCTCCTCCATCTTCTTTCAGCCTCCCTCCTTCTTCCTCTTCTTTGTACACCCTTCCTCCTCCTCCTCCTCCTCCTCCTCCTTCATCTTCTCCCTCCAGCCTTCCTCCTTCTTCCTCGTCTTTTGATACCCTTCTTCCTTCTCCATCTTCGTCCTCCAACATTTTTCCTCCCACTTCCTCTTACATCACCCTTCTTCCTCCTCCATCTTCTTTCCCCACTCCTCCTCCTACACCATTTCCCCTCACCCCTACCTCCTCTTGCATCACCCCTACTTTCTATGATTCACATCTTCCATCTACAAACCCTTCTTTCCACTGCCAGAACAGTCATGCTGCCCCATCTAAGCCCAAAGATGCAGGTGATTTTTTTTTTTCACTTCAGGCAAAAACATGCACAACATGCAATAAGTTTTATTTAAGCTTGAACAAAGTTCTATTCCCAATTTTCGTGTGTGTGTGTGTGTGTGTGTGTGTGTGTGTGTGTGTGTGTGTGTGTGTGTGTGTGTGTGTGTTTTACAGACAATTCCTCCACAATAATTCCAAGGAAAGGAGCCAAACAAAGCAAATGGATGTATAAACAAGCAGGTATTGTGTATTTGCATTTTTAATGAAAACTGACTAAGTACAATGTAGAACACAAGTTTCTTATTTCAATATCATTTTTAAAAGGCTGTTTTTAAGTCGCAAAATATTGTTAAATTCCATAACTTATCATAGACAATAATGTCTATGAATCTGATTGTTATACAGTGGTCAAATGCGTACAGGCGTCATACTATTCCTGTGTGCATGGTTGCTGTTTTAATTAAATGCTTTTAAATAACACCAAATGAGTAACTGATAAACAAATTTCAGGTGTTCTATTAATGGAACTGTGGCGAACAGGACGAGGTCGAGGGACGTGAGAGACCAGTGCGTCGCGCATGTGCCGCTCATCAGTAATCACTCCACCGGTCTCGTGCCGTCCTCTCACGTCCCTCGACCTCGTCCTGCTTGCCACAGGAACTTATATTTAAGCCCCGATTAAATTCTTGATCGAGACAAACGTGCTATGGAGGCTTGATGATAACATTAAATAATCTGCCATATTTAGCTTCCATAATGTGCACTATTACCAAACCACACAACCAATTCAAAGCAAATTGTACTTCAGATGGTCTAATTTCAGTTCATTTTTAGGGTTTCAGGTGGCCAGCCCATTGCAAGGATTTATGCATTCTATTTATTAAGAATTGCTTACCGAACTGTTAATATGTCATGAGTGTAAACATTTCCTGATTATATATTATATCCTTTTATATTTTTCTGTTGTAGAATGCCAAGTACATCCCAGATTAAAAACATTTCCATATGACAAGATCATAAGGAATAGGATGTCAAAGGAAGTAAGATTGAACTCATTTTGTAAATGTTTGTCAGAAATGTATTACTTAGTAAAAGATTGAAACATAAGAATATTTTTTTTAAATAATGTACATTTATTTGAAATGAGAATGAATCTGTGGCCTAGTAAGGGCATGGTACAGGCACGTTTATTTGTATTTTTTATTTTTTTTAGCATGATATTTAATTTAATGTGTGTGTGTGTGTGTGTGTGTGTGTGTGTGTGTGTGTGTGTGTGTGTGTGTGTGTGTGTGTGTGTGTGTGTGTGTGTGTGTGTGTGTGTGTGTGTTGCTTATGTTTCTTAAAGGGTGTCAAAGAGGTCAAAGTGAGATGGAAGCCGTGTTCAGGATGGTATGTATCACATATAACCTGTATAAGGGTGCACTATGGTAATTATACAAATGAGGTAAACCTGTTGTAAAAATCTAGGATATTTGTGTTTACATGTATTATAATAAACTTTTACTTATTCATTTTGATTGCCTAATACATCTTTCTTGCTTATATTTATGTATTTAAATGTCTTAACTGAATGCAAAAATATTTTTGCCCTTCAAAAAGTCAATCTTTTTTCAATAGTTACATGTCATAGCCTGTTCTGTACATTTTTATATGATCTTTAATTTTTATTTTTACTGATTTGCAGTGGGATGAAATGGATGGACACCTGGGAGCCCTACAATCTTTTCTTCCAAGACTAAAATTTAGTTTAAAGTTTTTGTACCTAAGTTACTGTTTTAGTTTGCTATTCTTGTTTTCTTATCTACATTTATTGCATGTAACTGTTTCTTTGCTGTTTTCTAATAAATCTAATAATCAATTGATTACTTTTCACTTTTTTACAAATCACTTTTATGGTAATTAATGTTGAATAAATTATGAAACATTGGTACTGTGAGCCACCCCCCCCCCCCCCCCATTTTTTTCCCCCATTTTGGAGTAATATTTTCAACTGGGTGTTACAAAGGCTGAACATTATTGAAACTGTACACGATCATCTGGTAAATGTTATTGAATTGATAAGTATTATTTATGGTGACTTGGGCAAAATGGCTGTTCTTGGTACCAATTAAGGTACTATGGCAAAAATAAACTATATATATATATATATATATATATATATATATATATATATATATATATATATATATATATATTGGAAATAATTAACTAAAACAGTATATTTAACAATAAATAAATGAGTAACAATTAATGTTAACAGGCAAAAATACATTAAAACATTAGCATATAGCTACCCTTCAAATATTGTAATCAATTAAGTAAACATTTCTTTAAAACAGTCAAGTGAAAAAATAGTTATAAAATGTACAAATTGGCATGTCTAGAAGACAATATACTGCAGAGACTTCATGCACAGATCTATTTTGACATAACAGATTTTTTGTTGTTGTTTTTTGCCCTGCTCTTCACTGTCAATTCTCTTTAAAAAAAATAAATAAGGCAGTGTGTACGTACAGCAGTAACAATACACCTTTTTTTGTTACAATAGTTTTGTATTGAAGACAACATGTAGCGAACATGGCAGGGCATAAAATAGTAGGCCTACAATAAAAAAGTGTGGCATTATTGGTAACGGGATTAGAAAATTATATCATAATATTGAATTTGAATTTCGGATGAATTTACATATTTTTGTTTTATGTATTCAACATCTTGCCAGCAGTATTTCATAAATTAACTATATATTCGAGACGTTTGTTAACAAACGTCTCGAACGTGATTCCGAGGTGTCACACGTAAAAACCTCTGATTGGCCATTGCGGTGATGGGCACAACATATATGTCTGTGATTGGCTACAATGTTCAACGCTGTAAACACACACACACACACACACACACACTCACGGTGTGGTGAGGTAAGGTGCGGGAGCCAATGCCAGCATATTGGGCTTAATGAATGGAAACAACCCGAACGGATGGCCAGTCTATTGCATGACAACACAGACAGACAAATAAACATTCACACTCTACTTGGACAATTTAGTGTCTCCAGTGTCAAATGCAGGCCTACTACCCATGGTGGTACACCCTGCTACATATTTTTTGTCAGATATGCTACGTTTTAAAAAAAAAAAAAAAAATTCACTGTGTTATCGCAAATTTACATTCCAGCAGCTTTATCATGTTTTGATTTCAATCTTGCCACCTCTTACTCAATGGATAATTTCTTTTTAAATCTGGGTTTTCACTGCCTTTGAGGTTTCATTGGAATCCACAGGACCTGTTGAGGTCTTAAAGGGATACTCCAATTTAAAATGAAAATTCTGTCATCATTTACTCACCCTCAAGTTGTTTCAAACCTGTATGAATTTCTTTCTTCTGCTGAACAGAAAGGAAGATATTTAGAAGAGCATCAGTAACCAGACAGTTTCTGGTCTCATTGACTTCCATAGTAGGAAAAAAATATACTATGGAAGTCAATGTGACCCAAAAACTGCCTGGTTACTGACATTCTTCTAAATATCTTCCTTTCTGTTCAGCAGAAGAAAGAAATTCATACAGGTTTGAAACAACTTGAGGGTGAGTAAATGATGACAGAATTTTCATTTTAAAGTGGAGTATCCCTTTAAAGCCATATTAAAATCAATTTTTGTTACAAAGTATGTTTTGCTGTTATTATTACGTCAGTAATACATTAAATTAACAATGGGGTGTAGCAATGTTGAGAGAAATTACTAATTTACAGAGATCCTAACCCTAACCCTAACCCTAAGCGTGACTGATTACACACTTCTATGAACTACAAATAGCAGCACCCTGTTTTCCTGTTCCATCTACGACTTAGGCGTATGGGTAATGTAGTTTAAAAGTTTAGCAATTAAATTAAATAAGTAGTATCTTTAATGAACAAAGGCATGTTTAAATATGTTCATTGTGCAAACCTCAATTACATATTTTAGAGGCAGGCCGGAATTTGTTATTTTACTGTGAGCACTTTTTAAAACGCCTTTATACCACCTTTCCATGTCTGAAAACTTTGACCAAATTTATTTAGTAAACATAGCATACATAGTTAGACTTGATTTACAGTCATTTGAAATATGCCCTTTTTTTGCTCTTTCGGGGAGCGCTATGGGCCCCTGGGGTGTAAGGACAGTAAAACATGTGCATAAACATACACACATATTATCTTACATACATACATGCATAAATGCAGCCTTAATCATGGACAACGAACTGTGCTGAATCACATTTATATTGAATACTGTATTTTCTCTTTCCACCCTTTTCTATGCTTACATCAGGCTTGTATTAGTTGTTGATGGTGTTAGATTTTGGTGTATTTGGCCGAGCAGTGGTTTGGGTGGCTCACCAATGTATTCGATTTCTCCAGTACATAAAATATGTTTGACCAGTAAGCTTGACCAGAGTTCTTGTGGGGCAGAAGAATTTATTGAAGGTTTGTAGTGTAGCAGTCCTTTAGCAGTGATGTTAGCATGTCGCCCTTCAACAATCTTAACCCAAAGTTCTGTGTGTGAGACAGAAGTTTATACATGAAGATAAAAGGGCTACAAACAAAAGAAAACTGTTAGGACCTCCCACAGGAGATCGATCTACACTGCAATGTACCTGAGCAATGTTTCACACCTATCAGATTCTATGGGCCACTTGGTTCACACCTTTACAGACACTGTTTTCAGTTGATTAAATCTAAGTCACAATGTAGATGAATCTGATAACTGAAAATACAAAATCTTTCAATGGGTATAATGGGACTATCTGATGAAATACAGAAATATTTCACAAAAATTTTGTAAAAATAATAATACTAGTCTATAGACTAGCCAACAAATTATTATACAATTCATAGTTATAGCAGAAGGACGAATGAAATAAGCTTCTCCATTTATTTCTCAAGCAATGTCTCAAGCACTACTTTGCATCAGTAATCTTGCTTATATGCACTTTTCAGCCATTTGTCACTGTAACACATCACTAAGTATGAGCAATGATAATATTTTGGGGTTTTGTCCCAAATGTCATTGATCTGACTAAAAAAAAGATGGTCTCAGTAAGAGTCATGGTAAGGATTTGTTTGTAGTTTTTTTTATTAAATCAATAAAAAATTGGGGGGGAAAAAGAGCTCAGACAATCAATCCACATTTATTTATGTAACACATTTTAAAACACATGTCGGCCAAAGTGCTTTACATACCAGGACACATTCATACAATCTAGAATTATAAAACCAAATATAAGACAAATTTAAAAAAATCACAAAATTAAGTGCAGTCAAATGTAATTTGTGTGTGAATATCCCAGTTTGTTTTGAGTATTGTATATATGTTTTGGAATACATTTTATTTCATTTGGACAAGTAAAATAAGTGCCTTGAGTAACTATTAAGTGTCAAAATATGCACACTGAATGTAAACTCCATTACAGAATCTTAGACAGCTCCATTGATCTTACAGTTTTTCTCGATTGTTTACACACATTTTCTGAAAGCATGCCTCATATTCTCAGAACTCTACACACAAATCAAAAAACACACACAATGGGCAAAACCCCTCAATTCTCCTGCAAAATGAAACTTTACATTCAAAACAATGTTATTTCTTCTCAAAATGGTATTTTGTTTTCAAATGACACACACAAACCATCATATGAATAGACATTTATAAGAACCAGTTGAACACTGATGTGCTCAATGTAAAACACTATGATGAATGGAAAACACTTCTCCATTCATCATAATGACTTAGGCCTTTTTTGTTCAGTGTTACACTTTCTACAGACAGTACATACATAAGTGTGTTGTAAAATATTTGAGAATATTGTTTTTATACTCAGAACACACAAATACACGGTAACAAATATATTTTATTTTTTCCACAAAAACAATGTACCCAGTGTACACCCCAACCAACACGAAGTTGTACATACAGTGGACTACATGGTCTACAAAACAACGGAAGAATTTACTGTATACAGTTACAGTAAAAAAATTAAAAAAAAAATCCAAAGTTGGCATCCATTGCTCCATTGAAGAGCTCACCTGTTGCCCCTTTATGCTAAAGCTCTGATTGCTAATTGTAAAACTGTGTGACGGGTGTTTGCCCATGTGATGAGTCAGTGTGCATATGTGAATGGCAGTGTGTTCCTTGTGAAAACAAGAGATTTTCTGCATGAAAATTGTGCCAAAAGCAGAGAATTGTGTGTAGTGTTTTGAAAAAAGTGTGTTTTAGAAGTGCAATTTGAGTGTAAAGCAGGAACTGAGCTTGTAGTTCAGCAGAATTGGTTCAGGGGGTTGGCGAATGAGTTACATGTTGTGGTCATTGTGTCTCAAGTACCAGAAAATGTGTGTAAACAATCGAGAAAAACTGTAATCATCAAAGTAGTTTTTTTTAGATGTAATATTAGCCGTATGGAATTTATAAGGTAATTGTTCAAAGACACCCCGGTCTGTTCCCAGACAAATCGTGATAGTGCCTTATTAAAGGTGGGGTATGTGATTCTCTTTTTTGGCCATTTTTTCAAAATCACTTGAAAGCCTATTCCTAACCCACTTACAGCCACTGAGTTAGAAGCACTGAAATGAAAATTTTTGATTTTGCAAATCACATACCCCACCTTTAAGGAAAATCCTGTTCATCATCTGAGCTGTTGTCGCTTTCTGAGAGCCCTTCCTCTTGCAAGTCATCTTCCTGGTCAAGCTTCTCTTCTTCAGACATCAAATCTTGTTGGCTGAAAATTTTTACATAGCCTGCCTTTACCAACTGCATTAAATGCCTAAGTTCATAATGTTTCTTTCGAACAATGCAGAGGAGACCTTTGCATGCAGTGTCAGACAGTGTTGGAAAAAGAGCTGAAAAACAAAAGGATACATTAAGAAAAAATACAATGCTATATACTGTATACACAAGCGCAAATAAATGTTTAAAGACTTTCTTACATTTTGAACTTATCTCATTAATCAGTGCTTCAAATTTGGACATCTTTTGTGTCAGGACTGTCCAGTGCTGTTTCATCTCCTTACAAATTAGACCTCTCTCTTCCTGAAGGCGTCTCACTGCCATCACCTTGTCAAACACCTTCCTCTTGGTGAGAAATGGAGCCAATTCTGAAATAAGGTTAACAAAAGAGTCATTATATACAGTGCCTGCTCATAAAAACAATGACATAGACTTGTCTTACAGAATAGTGCTATTCAATTTTGTTCCTGGTCAAGGTCTTCAGTGAATTGAACATGAACATAACTGAATTGCCCTGTTATATAGAACATACCAGTACTGCAAGGGATTTGCCAAGGCCAAGCAACAGTCTCAGCTGTAAAAAAGTTTTCGACTGAGCCAAGCTGCTGGGATGGATCCGCTATGCTGTTGTATTCTTCCACTGCAGCAGCTAGCTTCTTCTTTTCCTCACTCCTTCTGAGTCGCAAAGAATGGCGTCGCTTGTTGCTATCTGAATTAAATAAAAAATAAAAAAACATTACAGCATTACAGCACTTTTTTAGCTACAAAGAAATAAATGCATATACAATGTGATATCCAATGACATAATAGTTAAAAAATAGCATGGTAAATTCCCAATGTTTGTGTTTCACCTGTTTGACTGTACAGACGCTGTGTACGCCTTTTGATGCTGACTGTTAGTGCCTCTATTTCTTCTTGCAACCTTCTCGTATCACCACTCCCGTGTCGGTCATTTTCTACACAAGAAATTGCATAAAAGCAGCTTAATGTGTTACCTGCCAATAATAAGAATAATAACAAAGCAAATCAAAACAATACCTTCTGCCCATTGCTGTACATCTGAAACCCACTGATGAACAGTATCATCTTGAAGTGTTAGCTCTGTCTTCAATGCCTCCAAGGTGTGTTGCTGCACTTGAAGAGCCTTCTGAGTCTACAAAATACAAAGTCAAGTTGAAAAAGTCCTGCATTTCATTTACAGGTGCAGTAAACAATTTCTATGAAACACTGGATATTTAAAATAAACTCAAACAAACACACCCCTCCCTTGATTGCTCTTTTTCCAGTGATATTCCCTTCTTTTGTAATGTTTCCCTCCCTCTTTTTCTCACTCTCTTCTCCCCTATCATGAGTAGACACGGCCCCTACTACTGATTGACTTTGATTTACTTTTTACACCTTTAATTAAGATAGGAATAAATGAGTAAAACTTAAAAATCCCAACTGCAATATGTGACTGAGAAGAAAGTTATACCTTTGTATATCTGTAAACTAGAGCTTGTCCCAAATTGAGAACCTTACGCTTATTCCAGGACATGGCTTGCGTTGTAATCATGTCTGTTCTGCCTATAACATAAATATAAGAAAAAATGTAATGAGAGGTACGTATATAACAAAAGTCATTCTATATTATTCATACTTAATTCAACAAACCTGATTTTGACATGTATTTGCTTGTAACAGCAATTCTAGATAGGAAACTGTTCACCTGCTCCACTTCCTCACCAATAGTTGACCCAGCTCCTTCCTGGTAGGCCCCACTGTACTTGACCTAACAAGTTTTTAAATCCGACAAAATCAACACATTTAAAATTTGTGCATTTCTTCTTATTATTACATGTTTAAAACGCACGGCAATATACCTCACATTTCCAAGAGTGTGCTTTGGCATGCATCACAGACAGAAAAGGATGCATGTCCAGTAAAGACTGCAGCTCAGGGCACTGTTTAGACACACGTTGGAGATATGGGAAGTATTTGCAGGCTACATCTGAACAGAAAAATGTAATGCTCCCTTGTGACATATCTGCAAGTTTTTTCTGAAGAAAGAGTGGGTACGCAAAAATTTCCCCTCGGAACATGTTTAAGGCCATAAGGAGAATGCCATGGCGACAGACAGCAATCTCTAATCCCTCCTCATCCAGTTTGCTGCTTGATTTCTTGGCCAATTCTTTTGCTGCTGTCCATTGTGATGCACCACACAGTCCTCTTCCCGACACCTAGATCATATAAATTATAAACATTTTAAAAAAGCTTAAAAGAGATGCTAAATAGACCACTCTAAATGTGACAGGACTTTACACATGTTCAACAAAAAAGATTCAATATTTACAGAACATTCACATTAGCTTTTGTAAGATGAGTTTACAGATTTCTCAAAAATGATTAATGCTTTGAACAAACAAATCCATCTCACCATGTATTGTACATATTGACTGAGTTAACTGTTATATTATGGCCTTTAAAAAACTACCCATTGACTGCTTCAATCCAAGCTAATTTTAAAACAATGAACACAAATATCTGAAGTAGTCATAATGTAAAAATGCACATAGCAATGTTGTCAGAGGGCATCATATTTTATCTTCTGGATCTGTTTAATTATTTTCTAAGCAATACATTTAGTTTAAGGAATGTGTAAAATTGTTTGTGAAAAGCTGTAAAAGAAATTATCTAGTAATATCTGCCAACATAAATAAAAATGCTTACGTGATCATGCTAACATAAATAAAAATACTTACGTGATCATTGTTGTTGCGGACAAAGTCCACAAAGTCAGACACCTCCACATCACTTTGTATAAAAATATGGTCAAATAATCCTCTTTTCTCTGTGCTATCGAGAAACACATCAAGAACGTATATTAACACATCATTCAAAATTAAGAAAATCACTTTATTTAAAAAAAGTACCTTGCTGTGTTTTTAAACCGATAGTGTTTGCGATTTCCGTCAACACATACAGCTAGCATGTCTGGAGTGCATGCTGGACAAGTGAAAAACTCCTCCTGGCACATCTTTTCCACTTCATATCTTGCTGCAACCCATTCATTAAAACTGCAGCTAAAGACATTGGCTGATATTTTTCCACTCTGCAAAATTAAGCACATGTAATACTGGTGTTTTACTGGGTAGAACATGTTTGATTATATGTAGCATTGAAAGCACTCATATTCTTTTAAATTAATCTCCAAAAGGTTAAAAGGATAATCATAAAGGATAGTTTAACTTTAACATCAGTTAAGGCTAGTGTACATAGCTGAATTAAGAATCATATTGTATATAATTTTCACTATATTCAATATCTTAGTTGTTAAATCTATACATGAAAAGGTTTCTACTACTTTCAAAGAAAATAGTAATTTTACTTGCCAGTGGTTAATGATAAATCAAATTTAAAAACAAATAAAATACTTACTCTACCAAAGAGAATTGTTTTCTCATCAAGCATTTTAACAAATGCTTGAAAAGACATCCCTGGTGATGCCATTTTCATCTCTTGAAATGAGACGAGCACATCTGTTGTGAACAGCATACTTGCAGGGATGTTGCCAGGCCAGTAACCACTCCTCTGAAGTTCTGACAAAGACGTCTCTCGTGAATGTCCACACGAAGCACAGGACAAGTGAGGCATGCTAAGGTTGTAACGGCCTACAGGAGTAATACAAGCTACATATAATTATTAGACAATAAGGAAATGGTAATAAATATTAGAAAAAATGTGATGCAAAAATATTCCTTTCCATTCATAGTGATGAGGGTCATGGGCCTGCCTGAAGAAACAAGGACTGTCCCATTACTGCAATCACAAATATGGGCAGGTATTTCTACAGGCAGCAGTCGAACTGTGCAAAAAATAAGATATATTTAAAAACATCATATATTAAGAGCACAATAAAACAACAATACAACTAAGCATAACATTATCTTACCAAGATGTTTAACAGAAATTTGACCAGCTTCCTGGCAGAATCCTGTGGATGGAGGTAAGGGTTGTACAAAACCTGAGACAAGAGAATCCCGATTATGGAGAACAAAGAAGCTACCATGTCTTCTCTCATCACAATCGGCACAGAGGAAAGGGTAAGGGAGACAGTCCCTACAGCGCACAATAGCTGCATTTGATCTACACTGTTGGCAGGATGAGGAACTTGCATCCTCTCCTTTCAAAATGTTCTCCACAAGTGAAGATCTAGCTTCTTTCCATCTCTCCTCCCTCATTTCAGTTCTAATGGTCCAGTCATTGGATGCAGACCGAGGTTGATGATCTTGCATTGGCATAACATTATCATCAACTTCCTTAGTGTCCAACAGCCTCTTTAGCTCTTCAAGAATGGTATCTAAGTCAAATTAATAAACATATATTTAAAAAACTAAAAAATCAAGATTTACATCTAAAAGTATATAACTGTGTATGCACTTAAAAGTCTAATGATGGAATTATTCACATCTATATAAAAAAGTTAATTTTTAAATATGAAACACTTATCAATATTTTGCTTCAGTGTATACCAGCTGTCTCAGAGGCATTTGCAGGGCCACCCGTCAAGTCATCTTCTATAACAAGTGGACCTGCTAAAAAAAAAAAATGTGAGAAAGAAATAAACATAAAGAGATACTCATACACTCAACATAATTTTGATGTAGCTAAACATTACCAGAAAGGTTGTTGTGGTCACTTCCTAGTCCTATTTACAAAACAGAAGCACAATTTCACATAATGTATATTTATATACAATTGCTTCTTAATATATACAGTATATATGGAGCATGGATTCTGGACTCACATATGGAGAATTATACATATATATCATTTTTATGAGCATATACAGTGAGTACCTTATACTTACGTTCTACAGTTGCCCTTCTGGCTCTTGGATATTTGTAAATTATTTCACCTTGGCTGTCCCTCTTTCTCCATTGAACAGTAGGGGGTGGGGGTAGAGGCTGCACATTGCTTTTGGACAGTCTTTCCTAAGAGCATAACAAAAGACTAGCCAAAAATTCAAGACATATAATATCACTTAATGTCTTGTTAGGGTTAATAAATGCATACTATTGACCAATAAAGTAACAGTCATTGTGAAATTAATATTGTGACTTAATATAAAATCAACAGGACAATTTTAAGAAAATATACTAAACTCAATGCTTGTAGAATAACTTTATTTTACCTCTCGAGCTTGTAAGTTTTCAAGGAGCTCATCAGTATTTCTCAACTCTTCTTCTAACTCAAAGTCCATCATGTGATTGTATATAGACACTCGACAGATAGAGAGATATTGATACACAGATCAAAACAGAGATAGACAGATAGATCAGACACACAGACAGACAGACAGACAGACAGACAGATAGACAGATAAGCTCTTAAAAGAGCTGTTGGGTTCGTTATATAGCTGATAGATAGATAGATAGATAGATAGATAGATAGATAGATAGATAGATAGATAGATAGATAGATAGATAGATAGACAAGCTCTTAAAAGTGCTGTTGGGTTCGTTATATAGCTGATAGATAGATAGATAGATAGATAGATAGATAGATAGATAGATAGATAGATAGATAGATAGATAGATAGATAGATAGATAGATAGATAGAGTTCTTAAAAGTGATGTTGGGTTCGTTATAACCTATGGAAAAACATAGAAAGATATTACAAAAATAAAAAGATTTAATGTTCACATGCCATTGATTGTAAATAGTACTGATATTACATAAGATAATACAGGTTATCTGAATTAATAAAAAATGTTAATGACAAGTTATTAGAGTTTTAACCAAATCTTCTTTTCATCTTAGTCGAAGTTTTAACATTCTTATTCATTTGAGTTAATTACGGCAGTCTAACACAAATCCCAGGTCATAAAGTATCTGATAAACCCCAAATTATAAAGTATTAGCATGCTAACATGCTAATGGATGTAGGCCACTATAGCAGCATATCATCAGGTATCATTAGCACCCGTCAATAGGTTTTAGGTATGGCTTTTATTCTTAATAAAAAATAAAATAAAATGAAATAAATGAAATATATATATATAACAACCCTGATAGACGTGTGAACATGATGCACAAAAAAGTACAATGATTCCAAGAAAAATTCTTTATCTAAATTATGTACCAGAAGAACCAGAACCTACCGTGCAAAGACGAGATATAGCATTGAAAGCGCGACAGGACTTACCGCGAGAACAGGATGCCAGAAAAAAAAAAAAAAAAAAAATTATTGGTGGCATTGCTTTTATTATATATATATATATATATATATATATATATATATATATATATATATATATATATATATATATATATATATATATATATATATATTACAATATTTTACATTTATTAATTATAAACCAACAATTACTCCATAAAAATACCCGGTTGATTATGTGTAAGAGTTTGTTATGTTTTGATTGGCCAACATAAGAACCACAACAGTAAAAGCACATAATATCGCAGATTCTACAGATAACATTAATAGCGAGCTGATAATTTATTTATTAATGTCCCTGGCATCAAATGTAAAAATAGCCTAAAGATCTCAAATCTATAAATATAAATGTGTGTGTGTTTTAATCTTTTTTTTCACAATAAGAAACAGACCAGAAGTATACAGTAGGCCTAAACAATAATTTAATTATGCATTATAAAAACGCATATATGTATATATATGCGTTTTTATAATGCATAATTAAATGATTGTTTAGGCCTACTGTATCCTTATTATTATTAATTCATTCATTCATTCATTTATTTATTTGTATTTTAATATTTTTTCGTACATTTTATGCACATTGCGTACATGTGTGTATATGTATGTATACATGTATACACACATGCGTTATGGATTTTAAAGCTTTGGAGTTGCTGGAGGTAGCCTAGCCCAGATAAAAGTCTTCTACAGATAATATTAAAAAGCGGATTTATGGACATTAAATACATTTATGTAGCTATACAAACTTAGCTATAAAAAACATAAATTTATTAGGCCTTATTTCTTACCAGAGCTTTAGAAAATTTCGATGACGTAGCCTAATTTGCCTTTTGCGTCTTAATATGACGCTTAAGGCAAACCGTTGAAATCAATGGAGTTCCTTGTTCGTCAATAGAGTGACGCCTAGGGGTACCCGTTGAAATCAATGGAGTTCCTTGTTCGTCAATAGAGTGACGCCTAGGGGTACCCGTTGAAATCAATGGAGTTCCTTGTTCGTCAATAAAGTGACGCCTAGGGGTACCCGTTGAAATCAATGGAGTTCCTTGTTCGTCAATAGAGTGACGCCTAGGGGTACCCGTTGAAATCAATGGAGTTCCTTGTTCGTCAATAAAGTGACGCCTAGGGGTACCCGTTGAAATCAATGGAGTTCCTTGTTCGTCAATTACGTGACGCCTAGGGGTACCTTCGACGTCTCCGTTGTGACGCGGAAGGCACTTGACCATGCTTCAGTTTTTGACGCCCTGGGAGTGAGAATGGGTTTGCGTGTGAGTGGAGTGACTGCATTTTGCATGTGCAAAATCTCAAAGCGTTCTACATGTGCAAAAACCCTTGTTAATGTTAGAGCCTATAAAACACTTGTTTTTGTCATACTTATTTTTTCCCACAGGATACAACTGAATTTCTGAAGATATTTTAATGAACAAACTATTTTCAACTATTATTAAAATTTGTATATTTTTATATAGTTTGTTGCATTACATGCTTCGCCCAATACTGGTAACTTTCCAGTATTAATTTCACCAAATATGTTGAAAAAGCAAAGACATTTCATGGGTTGTACAGGCTTTTTCCACATTGAAGTCAGTGAGACACCAGATAGATTGACCTGTAACTCACTCTCTTAGATGTGAGTTTGAGGTTTTGCTACTTCCTGCATGTCTCTGTTTTTAAGAGCACAGATGCACACAAACACATTAGAACAGTAAAGAGTGAAAGCAGCATCACTGCATCCTCAACACCGGTATGTACGGCGTATTATTTTGTGTGCAATTAATGACATAGCATTTGTTAAACCTTTGTTTAAATGTGAAAGGACATGTGAACGTTTTCAAATTTTAATGTCCTGCCAATAAAATTTTTACACAAAATCGATCTTATGCTTTTAAATCTTGCTGGAATTCAGTCATCACATTTGATCTCTAAACACTGCTAATCAAGTTTAATTTGTTCTTTTTCCTCTATTTTCTTATACCTCTGTCTGTACAAATGACATTAAATGACAGTTGTAATATTTCTGTGGCTTCCTTGTTTCCAGCAAACACTCAACATACACACATTTTAGGTTATAGAAATGGATTCAGTTTACGAAAATGTTGATTACATGCCTTCAGCAACAGCTTCAGATGGCAACTGCTCTCTGTACAGAGGTAAGATATTATCAAATATATAATATATCATTGCATTACAATGGAAATGGTAAATGGCAAATCTTTGGTGAAATCAACTTCAAATTTGGAACACAACTTGATTAGACATAAAGCTGATTTTCTTGTAAAAAAGTGAGTCCATATTATTTTGTAAAATATACAGTATATTTTGTATAAAATAAAATAAAAATGTTTAGTTCAGTATGTTTGCTTTACAATAAACTTAAACTTCTATAACTTTTGGAAACTTTTATTTTTTGAAGTTGCTGAGTGTCTTTAAAAAGGGTGAAACCTTAGGTTTGTACATTTCAAATAATTTATGAATAACAGCCATTTAAGTTCAGATCAAAGCTCAAAAAGTGGGGTGACAGTTAACAGGATAAATAGCATGTCAAATTTATATCTATAGCTTTATATTATATATGACTTATTTCTGTATACTGTATATAATGCATTTTAACACAAAACATCAAATGAAAAAAAAGTTAGCTTTTTACAAAACTTAATTTCAATCAGAATTCTAAACATGCATATGTAGAGGTTTAAGTAACAACAACAACGCCACTGGAAGCTGGTGTTACGTGTCAGATTTTTTCTTTTCTTTCTTTCTTTCTTTCTTTCTTTCTTTCTTTCTTTCTTTCTTTCTTTCTTTCTTTCTTTCTTTCTTTCTTTCTTTCTTTCTTTCTTTCTTTCTATCTTTCATTGATCATTATCAAGAATCTTCATTTTGTTTACATTAGTTTAAATTTCCCACAAATGCTGTGAGCTCATCTAAGACATTTAGTTACAAAAATTCAAGAATAGTTATAGATACATTTTCAGAAGTACATCACAGGCCCACAAGGAAAATTCTGGGATTCAGAATTTATTTGTTTGGAATATATGGAATATTTATCACAGTTTGAAATATTGTATCACTTTAATTACTATTATCACTTTAACAATATTTATCACCCCAGGTATCTCTCTTCAAGACCGAGAGAGTGAGAGAGAGGTCACTTCTCCTAAGTGGACTAAAGTTCTTCTGATTGTTCTGGGTTTCTCTCTTGTTTTTGCTCTCGGAGGTCTCTGCGCTCTCTCGATGCTTTGTGAGTATAACTGATACTAGATCTTTGCTCTGTTCAGGGTGCATTCGGGTTGCACTCTGTTCAGGGTGCATTTACTTTATCTATATTGTGGAGCAGAAACATCTGCAATAGAATTCTTTTATTTTTCAAAATCATACTTGCTTTTCTCAGACAAAGCTATTTTAAGCTGTAGATTAAGAAAGCATTATTGAACACTTTAATTTGCTTTCTTTGGTCATCAAGCTGTGCATGTATTGTGAGATATTTAAGTCCCATGAAAATTTTAGCCCTCTTGTTGCGTTATACTTTGTGTCTTTGCATCTTTACAACCATTTATAAAGTTTGACTGGATATTACATTGAAAATTCAATTTATATTCTAATGCCTAAAATAATTATAAGTAAATTTAAAATATAATAGAAATAATATATTTATAATAAATTAACACATTTACTAAACACCTAAACCTTCACATTAAATATATTAAATGGCAGTTAATTCAGCCTGATGCATTAATGTACAACTCCATTCAAACTTTTGTAGATTTCGGTCTTAGGCAATATTTTAGTTTTATAAAGTTTATACTTTAAATATCTCTCCTTTGACTTATATTGACAGATTGTTCAAAATGAAGTTTTATGTAACAAAGTTCGGGAGTAATCGACCAAAGTTCGGTAATCAACCAATCAGCAGAAGAGGAAGCCGGTATAAATATAGCCTTCCCTCACCTCTGTCCCATGACAGTCTCACAGCATCCCTCCACCATCACCTCACTCTTGGCTGGTTTTGTATCCCAGTCAAAAGGGGGATTACTCTGGGTTCGGGCCAAATTCCGAGTTCGGAGCCCTCTCCCGGACAGCATGCCAAATACGCATAATTGACTACATTTGATTTCATGTACGTGTGAACTCGTGAAATATAATGGACAGCAAAATCTTTTTTTTTACAATTGCTGCTGCTATTGTTTTCTCTTTAATTCAGATGTCAATACGCTTGCCGATTTAAAATCAGCTCAAGAGATGAACAGCACAAGTGAGAAAGCATTAATATTTCATAAACATTACAGCACAAACATGTTGTTCACTGAACTGTCCATGTGAGTAACTTTATTCTTCCCATTTTCTTCAAGTTATGAGAGAACTAGAGGAACTTAAAACCAATTACACCAGAGTTAAAGAATCGCTCTCCCTTTGTATTGGTGAGTGGGCTTGACATTTTTTATAACATTGTTTTGTTGATTCAGCATCACATTTTGTCTAAACTTGTGTATGTAAACTGACATGTTACAATAACAGACTCTGTAAGTTCATCAAACTCTTTCTCCATTGCTGCTGCACAGAACATTCGTCTCTCTCCTTTACTTTTTAAAGTGCAAGGAAAGCACAATGAACTATAGTTTGATTAGCTTCAAGAACCTTATGATATAAATAATGAAATGTTTAATTGTCTTTTTTTAATTCATTCCTCACAGCTCAGTCTTGTAATCTCTCTGTGAATGGCTGGATAGCTTGTTGTGGAAAGCTGTATTTATTCAGCTCTGATGAACTAAACTGGAGAAGCAGTCGAGATGTTTGTGTTTCAAAAGGAGCCGATCTGGTGACCATAACCAGCCAATCAGAACAGGCAAGTCAGATCAATTATTATATAATTGATATTAGATGTAAGCTAAATTAACACAAAGATTACACAGCACTGAACCTTGAAGCTTGAACCCTGCAAAATGCTTAAAGGGATAGTTCACCCAAAACTGAAAATGAGCTCATGATTTACTCACCCTGAAGCCATCCTAGGTGTATATGACATTCTTCCTTCAGAGTCAGACGAATACAATCGGAGTTATATTAAAAAATGTCCTGGCTCTTACAAGCTTCATAATGGCAGTGAATGGCTGTTTGACTTTGGAAGTCCATTAAAGTGCATCTATTCATTATTAAAGTGCTCCACGCGTCTCTGGGGGTTAATAAAGGCCTTCTGAGGTGAAGCGATGCGTTCGTGTAAGAAAAATATCCATATTTAAAACTTTATCGACTAAAATAACTAGCTTCCGACAAACAGCCGTTTGCATCGATTTACGCCAAAAGAGTAACACTTGAATTTGAACACTTGAACAACATAATGACGGCAATTGACGCCTCTCGCGGTTCAAACAAACAGGGCTGGACAAACGCATTCATCACGTTGTCCGTCAAGTTCAATTGTGCATCATATACACCTCAGATGGCCTCAGGGTGAGTAAATCATGGGCTAATTTATATTTTTGGCTGAACTATCCCTTTAACATTGCCTAATTTGAAAAAATGTCCATCATGTACAGTTTTGAAAAAAATAAGATACATAAAAAATAAGTACTCAAAAATGTTTATAATTTAACTTAAAATTTGCATAGAAGATAAAATGCTCAAATACTCAATTTAATGTCAATGTCAAAGAACTTTACATAAACATAAGATGTTCTTTGTCACTGTCTGGATATTGTAAAACACCCAGTGTATCAGAAATCATCTGTGTATTGTTTGCATTTTTTTCTGTCACTGGCCATAATTCTAACCTTGAAATCAGGATTAGGCATAAAATAATGTAATATCTGGAAATCGGCTGAGAACTGAACAAATAATTGTAACCTTGCTCAGAGGAAGATTAATCATGTCTGTGTGGCAGTTTTTCTGGTGATTAAGGGATAATGCAAGACTTCTTAACCTTACATAGGTTGTTGAAAGCAATAATGCTACGAAATGCACATCATATTTTGTAATAAAATGTGATGTGCTAAAGCAAAACCGCAAATGACTGAACCTCAAGAGGAAGAAGCTGAACACATCATGGCCAAAACCACACTGCACTGCACTGTATTCATCTGAGGTGTTACATGAGATTGTAACCCAAGTTGTGTGAAGTGGTTTCGGCTTGAGTTGTAATGAGATAAAACATGACCAAACAAAATGTTCTCTTTTAGGATTTTCTGGTCTCTAACGTTAATGAGTCGCACTGGATTGGTCTCAATGATCTGGACACTGAAGGACACTGGGTTTGGGTGAACAACCAAACTCTCACTGAAACTGGACTACAGTAAGAACTCTGCATGTGTTATATCATTAATTGACAAGTTGAGAACCAACAACAACAAAAATAAATAAAAACAATCATCCAAGAACTAAGGCGATGACCTTAACTACAGGTGTTTTATAAAATGATTGCAGGAAAGAAATATGTGTCTCTACCCAGAATGTTTGTGTCTTATAGGTTCTGGTTCACTGACAGTCCAACAGAACCTGATAACTGGAGAGGACAGGATCCGTCTGGAGAGAACTGTGCTAGTCTGGGAGATCATAATGGCAATTTTAAATCTTGGTTTGATGCTTCTTGTAAAAAAAAGAAAAAGTTTATTTGTGAAAAGAAATATTAATTTACCTCCATCAGTGGACCTAATTAATGAGGTCTATTTCAATTTTGCATATGCACATTAAACTAGAGATAGCTCTTTTGGATTTGCTTGCTCATTTCAAGTTAAAATGCGACAAAATCTGTGTTTTTTGCGGGGGGTTTTTCCTGTTTTGCGTCTAAAATAACAGCAACAATTGAATAACTAAGATTTGTGTGCTATAGCTAAATGAATACTGTAAATGTAATGTGCCCTACTCTTTTGGGGCCATATTATAGGTTTGTGTGAAAAACAGAATGGAATTTGATAAGCTGATAATTTAGCATTTTTACAGCATTCAACTTTTGTCTGTTCTGTCACTTTGTATTTCTGTTCTTTTCTCCACAAGAGGTCAGTAATGCAGCATCTCTACTGCTTTATTGAAGGCTCTATTATAAATTGCTTGTCAAGTTCATCATTTGTAAGTTGCTTTAACAATAAAGAATGTAATAAATGAATAAATGGTATGCTATTATATTACTGCATATATTCTGATATTGGTTTGATTGGTTGAAACATCTGAAGGGATGAAAACAGGGAAAAGGAAAAATCTGAAGGGACCGAAAAAAAAAAAAAAACTTGTAGAAGCAAATGAGCAAAGAGCAATGCAATATATGTCCGTTAATATACCGTTATGTTATGTTATGTTATGTTATGTTATGTTATGTTATGTTATGTTATGTTATGTTACAAAGCACTACTTATTTTGTTTTGTTTTCTTAAAAGGCAGCTGGATGTGTTTCATAAAAATCTGCTGACTTTTTAAAAATAATTTCAATCTTTTGACAGTTGTAACATTTTAAGTCATGAGTTCTAGGTTTAACAAGACAAAGCAATTGTTTCCCCTGAAACTTTCTGATCATCATCATTTTCTCACCCTAGTGTTGTTCTTTCTTTTTCGGACCACAAAAGAAGAAATAGAAAAAATTACCAGCTCACACTACCTTATTTTTTAGAGGCTATCACATGTAGTCAAACATCATACTTCCAGTCTGTATTAACATGGTTAATATTTTATGTAACTTCCTTATTCTGAACAAACTCAGCTTGTAAACTCATGCTCGATCGGCCCAAAGTCCGGCATCCGATCAGTGCGGAAGGTCTCTACGTGTTACTGTCTTTTCTCGAGGCGGGGGGGGGGGGGGGGGGGGGGGGGAGAGGGGGGGGGGAGAAGGAGAGGGGGGATGAGGGAAAGACATGTAGATTAGGATGACTCTGAGGTGAGACTGTCGTCTCGATAGTGCACAAGGGTGAGTTCAAATGTTAATTTCCAGAGAGGTCCATTGTCCTCTCAGGGTCTGGTAGCTCTTCAACCAGACTGTCCGGCATTTTCTAATTTCTCAATTCTTACACTCAGCAGCACTCAAGTCTCAGTGGACACGTCTTCTGTCAGGCTCATGAAATGGATTCAGTCTATGAAAATTCTGGTTTCACACTTTCAACAGTTGCTTCGGGTGAAAACTGCTCTCAACACAATTGTAAGGCCGGGATGTTTTCAGTATGCATTCATTTCTATTTTAATGATTTAGCACTAGTAATGATGTATATGGTTTTCTTATATGTTCATTCAACAATTACACATTTGGCAATTACACTTTTTTTTTTTGCCCAAAGCAACATTTAGGTATTTATCTGTTCGTGTGTTCCCTGGTAATCAAATGCTGTCAACACTGTCATTTAAATAAAAATGACTTTCTGAAGTTCCTGAAAGGCCACAGCCCACAGCTTCAACCTTAATGCTGATCCAGCTAATTAAGTATTTTGGGCTTATTTGAAAACTACAGGTATGTGTGTGTTGAAGCAGGGTTGTAACTAAACTCTGCAGTGCTGTAGCCCTCCAGAATCCAGGAACTGAGTTTTGCACCCCTGGCCTAAAGCAACTGTGATGTGTGAACTGGTGTAAAAGTTTACCATTAACTTCCTGTGAGCCGACTAGAAGTGTTTCAAGTGCTCATGTTATGCTATTTTAAAGGTTCCTTATTTTGTTTTGAAGAAAGGTTTACATGCTTCCATGGTCAAAAACACTATAATTTTATAGTAAATAAAACTAGAGTTTTACTAGATTATTAGTTTATAATTAAACTAGAGCTCTTCCCATGATATTTACACATTAGTTCAGTAGACGGAGAGAAGATGTCTTTTGTGGCTGTTTGAACACATTCGATCACATGACCGTTTACACTATGAAAGCAATCCGGTCGAATGTGTTTTCGACTACCTCTGTAAGCGGTCTGTTGTAAAGTTTTCTTTCATCGAAGCAGAGACCAGGAGACAGTTGGGATCGTGTTCAACGGAAGTTATTCTTTATTGAGAACTCCGCTGTACGTTGCTGTAGTACTTCCAACATGATCTAACTCTAATACAGTATGCATTGTAGTTATATACATTCTTTATTACATAGAGGTGGAGATTCTGAACAAAGCATGCAAATTAAGTATACAGGTTAAGGTAACACCCTAGACTGTGAGGGTCTGGCCAATCCTAATTCAATCAGCATAAGGCTCCAAGAACCATTTGGGTCCGAAAGCCATTTGCAGAACAAAAGGTGAGATTCTCAGTGAATCATTTGTGTGCTAATCCCATCAGTCTGACAATAAGGAGAGAACAGAAATTGCAACTTTGCTGAGATCTTAACCTTAAAAGATTCTTTACCATGATGTTATGTACAGAAGCATATTTGAAATAGATTCTTAAATTTGTAACCCTTCAGTCCCCCGTTTGAGAGTTCTTAAAAAACTCTCACAAAATACAAATTTACTTAAAAGTTCATTCTTGTAACTTGAAAAAATTACAGGCACATATAACTTATTCTGTGTTGTGTCCTTGATTTACATGAGTGTCATAGTTCTTCTCAAAACCATAACTGTTGACACATACGACGCAGGGTGTAAAATGCCGTATAAACTACATGATTACACAGAAAACCATGTAGCATAAAAGTGGAAGTCTTGAAAGTCCATGGCGCCTGAATAGCTGTGAAGTCTGTTTCCTGTAGAGTCCATTTCGCACGTAGAGTCGCTCTGATGACTCGTCCCTCATGAGGCTTGTTCATGGAAATCTTAGGTGATGCTTTACACCAGGTTTCTGCTTGCGAAGACATCAACACATACCTGTAACACCAGAAAACAAAGAAACAGCAGACCAGCAGTATTCATGCATAGACTTCATTCTTCCATAAGTCATTTGATCGTATAGTGGTTTTAAGTCTAACTTTTATCAAAGTACACTTAAAAGTTCATTCTTATAACTTGAAAAAGTTACAGGCACAAGCATGATCTGTGTTGTTCATCTGTAATTGCATGCTGACACAGAAACAAAACATGCAATTATGGTCCGTGAAGTCCTTACGAGTAATAGTCTTTTCTGGTTGAAAACTGTTATTTCCTTGTGCTGGACGTGAGTCATTTGTTGGTTGACACACTTGATGTTAACAGGTTTCCGAACCATGAAGAGTTATCTTCAGTCATATGTTGTAAGATCAAGAATGTCTTGTTGTAGTTTGTTCAAGTTCTCTGATGGATGACTGAAGTTCCCGTAGGTCTCTGCGTTGTGTATTTTTCTTTTTTCTTTTGTGATAGTTCGTTCAGCAGTGGGTCTAGTTGTCGTCTTGAGGTTGTGGCTTCATATGCAGGTGAGACGGTCGTTGCATATGGGTCTCGGGACAAGTGTTTATCTGCACAGAGTAAGAAAGAAAAACAAAAAACGACAGAGCAGTATTTGTTCAAACACTAGGGTTGTAGCAGTATTTGTTTAAATACGGGTTGTATCGTTTTCAGAGTCTGCTGTTGTTGTTTCATTCTTTCCCTATCTCTTAAATGATTTGACACCTATGGACCAGTGAGGTGGGGATAAGAGGGGGGATGAGGAAATCTTCACCACATGGCTGACCCCCGAGGCCTGTTGCACTTCGGTTCTTCCATGGGCTCCGCACTGATCTGTGTGTCCTATTCTGTCCCTGTTGTGTGCACTGTAGAGTGTGTGAGAAAATTGGTACATTTCCATTCTCCAGTGAAACATCAGTCCTAGTAGGCATCATAACAGAGGATGGTGTCTGATTGTAATGTTTCTGTGGTATAACATTTAAGGCTGTGAGTATACTGAATGTCCCCCAAACAAAGGCTGTGACAGTCAATAAGCCTTTCATCTTTGTTGTAAGCCCAAATGGTTAACACAAGCAAATTAATGATTAAGCAAATTAAGTATACAGGTTAAGGTAACACCCTAGACTGTGAGGGTCTGGCCAATCCTAATTCAATCAGCATAAGGCTCCAAGAGCCATTTGAGTCCGAAAGCCATTTGCAGAACAAAAGGTGAGATTCTCAGTGAATCATTCGTGTGCTAATCCCATCAGTCTGACAATAAGGAGAGAACAGAAATTGCAACTTTGCTGAGATCTTAACCTTAAAAGATTCTTTACCATGATGTTATGTACAGAAGCATATTTGAAATAGATTCTTAAATTTGTAACCCTTCAGGTCGAAAGTTGAGAAGCTCAAAATGTTTTATACCCCGTTTACACCTGTATTTAGCATCGTCCACTTGTGATCCGATCGACCAAAACGCATCTTAATACCAGGTGTGAACAGGGTCAAAGAGTCTGAAAACAGTTTGTTTGAAGATTCAGTCTTAAATAAAATCACACTTTCATCATACTTCACTCTTGTCTAAATGTTTGCAAGTATGTTTTAACTGAAACTTTAAACTGTTCTCAGGAGTCATGAGTGATCAGAAATACATATAAAATATTTTCTCATATTTTCTTTATCTCATTAAATTTGTAACCCCATAACTCCACTGAAGAGAGAGAGAGAGAGGTCACTTCTCCTAAGTGGACTAAAGTTCCTCTGATTGTTCTGGGCTTCTCTCTTGTTTTTGCTCTCGGAGGTCTCTGCGCTCTCTGGAGGATTTGTAAGTATAACTGATACTAGATCTCTGCTCTGTTCAGGGTTGTATTGGCTGAGTTACTGTAAGTACTTCTACTTGACCTCAATGTTGGACAGTAGCATCATTGCATCATTGCAACTTGCAACACATATTTTTTACTAGCTTTTTATTTTTTAAATCATACTTTAGTAGGAAATCATTACCAAACAAACCTCCATATTGAACATATGAAACTGCAATTAATTTAGCCGAAGGCACTTAATTTAAAAACTAAATTTAAACTTGGTTTCGTACATAATTTCAGTCCATTATAAGGACTTTCCTTCATTGGCCTCATGCTTTTGAAGTGGCTTCTTGTTTCTCCTTTACTATTTAATTGTCTTTTCACCAGCCATGAAGAAAGAGTTTAATGATCTTACACCCTGATGCGACAAACTTAGGCCCTGTCCACACGGAGACGCGTTTAGCTGTATAAGTAAAAATTTTGTATCGTATCGCCGTTTCGTCCAGATGGATCTGGCGTTTTGGAAAAACCTAAACCGCTGTTTTTTTAAACCGGGTCCCAGAGTGGATAAATCTGAAAACGACAGGCTTGCGTTTTCGTGTGTACAGCCAATCTGTGAAACGATGATGTCATCACCCCACGTGTCGACTAACAGCAACAACAACTACATGCTTGTGTTCATGCTGCAGAAGCTACTGAGCTCGTCTCATAAATTAACCTAAACTCAGAAATAGAAAGCTTGAAATGTCTACTTTTAAACAAAATAATTTAAAACGAAACGAAACAGACAACCCTCTTATGGAATCCTTAGCCTATGAAGTGTGCATTTCTCTCTATTGGCACGTTCACAATAGCCTACTACGAAGGTGGCTCAGCATCGTCAGCATCTTTGCAGCCGAGATTGACACAGAAAACACTAGTTTATTAATAAACAATTAAAATGCCTCCTTGCTATATTTTACACATTCATAATGAATACTTTTGCCGGTTCTTTGTGGCAAGCTTTATGCGCCCGCTAACTAATCGAATATCGTGACTCATCCCTATTTTGTACCAGGCCATTTATGGTTGTTCATATTGTTGAATAAAGTTCTTGGTAAAAAAGAAAAGAAAAGAAGAAGCTACAGCTGTGCCTAATATTATTGTATACAGCGTGCAAGGTTTATGTGCATGCTCTTCTCTGTCTTCTTCTCTGTTTTTAGTGCATTTCTGTGGCAGAATTACAGCGCCACATACTGGTTTGGGATGTATACTACATCGTTTTGAGTCGGTTTCAGTGGTTTCGTGTGTACGCAGATATTTCTTGAGACTACACCGTGTTTACGGAATTTTTTTTTTTGATCGAGAAAAAAAAAAAAACATTGGATAGGGTAAGCTCTGGCTGTCCTATTATGATGGTGAATCTCAGTTTACAAGCTTATAGTGTGACACAAAGTGTGAATATTTCAGCACATGGAACCAGTTTGATTAACTTTATGATCTAAATTATGGAAGGTGTAATTGACTTTTTAATTCATGAATCTCTTTGTAATCTCTCTGTGAATGGCTGGATAGTTTGTGTGGAAAGCTGTATTTATTCAGCTTTAAGGCGAGATGCTACAGGTGAATAGGGTAAAATTTTAAAATAATAGATATCACCATGAAACTTCTTCAGTTGATTACTTACACAAGTATATATAAAAAAAATGTATTACAAGTTTTAGAAATTTGTATGTTTAATTATGCAAATTAGGCATTATCTCATTAAATATGCACGATTTTGCATATATTTTCGGTAGATAGATCTGAACATATGATAAAGCCAGGTGCAAAATTCTTTTTCATTTTGTTTACACACAAGATGAAAATAAAAACTCAGAGGGATTTCAGGATATATGCTTTCATTACCTAGGGAATCAAAATATACTGTCCATAGCCATAAAAAATAGATTTTCGCCTTATTTTTTTCATTAAAATATCACATAAATCAGGCCAGGAATGATTTATTAACAAACCCCTCTGAAAATATCTTCAGAATACTGTTAAGTGTATAACTGGAAAGTTTGGTGTACATAGGTGCCTATAGGCTGAGAATTTTTGTACTGGAGAATGACAAAAAAAACTCATTTTGAGAAAACGGCAGTTAAAGATTAAATAGCTCTAAATGAGAAATCGTTGATAGCTTTAAATCCCCTTTTGGACATTCACGATTGGTTACTGATAGAAAGGAAATGCCCATATTTGGGTTACATAGCTTTGTGCAGGAGACTCGGAGCTTTACAACGATAGACTTTACTGCCGCAAGTAAACAAAATGTAATAAAATAAACATCTTAATGTATATTTTCAACGTTTTCTTTATAGCAGCTTGAAAGAACACATATTGAAGGAGTAAACTAGCACAAAATCTCAAAACTGACCACTGCATGAAAAATCAATGTTTTTGCCTGCTGTGTCTCGCCTTAATAAACTAAACTGGACAAAGAGTCAAGATGTCTGTTTTTCAAAAGGAGCCGATCTGGTGACCATAACCAGCCAATCAGAACAGGCAAGTCAGATCAATTAGGATTTAATTCATTATTAAAGTTATTAATAAAAATAGCCAAACGATGTTAAAAATGACCCAACATTTTTTTTAAATAACCCATTTTTGGGGGTTAAAAAAACAACCCAACGTTTTTTACACATATCCTTATAGAACTACCTCATTTAAGTTCCTTGTTATTTGGATAACTTAATAATACCTGTCTGTATTAAAGAGAGTGACATTCTTCATGCGTCTTCGTTATTCTGAACAAACTTGAGCAACACTCAGTCTAAGCAGACACGTTTTTTTATTTTTTTTCATTTACAAATTATAACTTGCATAACAAAAATAATGTATAAAACAATTTGTTCTTTGTTACATTTACGAATTTAAAAAAAAAAAAAAAATTCAGAGATTACTTTTTTGTTTCATTAACAAATTATAACTTGCATAACAAAAAAAAAAATAATGTTCATAGAACGAGTTCGTTTCATTAACAAGTTTTAATTTACATAACCAAAATTATATTTATCTACCAATCTCTCAAGAAGAGAAAACAGTCTGTCTATTCTCTCCCTGTTCTCCTCTCAACAAATACTTTTATATTATATTCAAATAATGCATTGTGTTTCCATCTGGAGCAATAGTGTATGTTTGAACCTTTTGTAATACTGCGTATGAGTCCCTCAATTGTCCTCAGTGTGAAAAGATGGATCTCAAAACCACACAGTCAGTCACTGCTGGAAAGGGTTCAAATATGCAAAAGATGCTGGAAAACCAAAGAATTTGCAAGAAGATTTCTGAAGAACTGTTCAGAACAAACAAAGGTCTCATTAACAACCATCATAAAACATCACAACCATTGTGGATCATCCAGGTAACGACACAGTATTAAGAATCAATACATAAACTTCTGAACGGGGTCATTTTTATAAATTCAGCCATTTTTTTGTCTTTTGGACTATAGGCTATGTAAACATCTTTTATTTAAAATATCCCTCAATAAAGAAGTTGCTCTGAATAAATGGGCTAAAGTTCTTCTGATAGTTCAGTGTCTGTCTTGTCTTTGCTCTCAGAGGCGTCTGTACTCTGGTGGTGCTTCTAACACATGATGCACGTCACTATTTTACTTCTAAACTCTTCTTTCATTCCTAAATGTGAGTTTTGATATCTGTTTATTTGTGTTGCATCTTTTGCTTTTTTAAATTCAGATTTCAATGTGTCTGTGTCTGATCAGGACCACAATGCCAAAGGTGAGGTAAATACAGCAACCAGAAAATGTCACTTCTTATAGAGAATGTAAATAGCATAAAAGTCAAGGCTGCACCAGTATCTGATCTTCACTGTGCTTCTTTGTTTTGGATGCAAATTACAAAAGACCAGTTTGATGCACTTCACAGCCAGCATGGTTTCCCACTACTTTCCCTAAAAACAACACAGGTTGTGCACTTTGTGCCGTCCACTGGATTCAAGGTCTCATTTTTTTTATGTTGCTTTTTTTATATGCTGACAGTTAAGAATTTTTTATTTATTTATTTTTAAAGTGAATAATACGTCAAAATTCTTACATAAAACATCCATGAAACCTTTAGGCGGCGCTCACATATCGCGCATAAAAACGCGTCGAAAACGCTAGGCGCGCCGCGTTCTCATTTTTCCAAAGCGCTCGAGGTGGTTGCGTATGGCAAGCCAAAGTGTTCATAAACGCCTGGTCAGGCGTCTGATTGCACACTGACACGTCAAAAGCGTGCGTTTTGACAGACAAACGCGCGTCCGTGACGCGCGATTTGCCATAAAAGCGCGCGTTCTTAACGTGCGCTTTGTGGTCACTGAAAACGCGCGTCAGAAACGCGCGGTTTTTGCATCAAAACGCGCGTCCTCGACGTGTGATCTGCTATTTTAAACGCACGTTTGCAACGTGCGCTTTGGGGTCACCGAAAACGCGCGTTTTTGACGCGCGTTTATAATAACAAAAATGGGCGTTGAAAACGTGTGTTTTGACTAGGACAAAACGCACGCTTTTGACGTGTAAACAGTTAACCCAAACAGGCAGTACAAACGTGTGTGAAGTTTCCAACCAGGCGAAAAGGGCGCGTGAAATACCAGTTAAAATCAGTTTGAACGGGTCAGTGTCATTGGCTGCTGAAGGCTTGGGTCTAACCATTTCTGTGGGCTTAGGGGGGTTTTGCTAGGGGAGAGCGAGGCACAAAGTAACGCTTTTTGACTTTCTCAGTTTGTGTAAATCTACTATGGTTCAGAGTATTTATTTTTTCCCACATTAATTTCCCACATGTCTAGTACAATTATGTGTTTTTGTTTTATTAATACAGTATATACTTTTTTCTTGATATACCCCGAAAGAATGGAAGTGAAATGTGACAACATGCCCCATAGGTGGGGTACATTGTAACATGTGTGGGGCACATTGTAACATAACATATGACCAGTGTTGGGTATAGTTACTTTGGAAAGTAGTTAATTAGGTTACAACGTTACCATCAATTAAAAGTAATCAGTTACGTTACAGCGTTATCTATTCATAAAAGTAACGCGTTAGAGTACTCATGCGTTACCAAAAATTAAAAGCCGTTTGCAGCGGCTCACACATGACAGACACAGCCCCCAGCCCCTTTAAATGCACTTAGAAGTCGTGACTCCTGACAATGAATAACGTCAGTCATCCGACTAAATTAACACTGCAGGATAACAATAACAGGAAAGACAGTCAGCAATAGGCTATTCCACATGGCGTTTTATTTATTTATTTATTATCACAGAACATATTAATCAAAATTCGCACCTACCCAGCCCGGGTAGCCTAGGCTACTGTATATGAGCACCATACAAGATAACTCCTGATTTTTTCTTTAAATCTAATGCAGTTATCAAAGTGTATCAAGTGTGCTTACTTGTAAACACAACCTGAGGTAAACAGGCTTGCAGATTTAAATCCATTTAGAAATGAACAACCAGTCAACGATCTAACCGAAATTAACAGCTGCCTGTCAAACAAAAATGATTACAAGCCGAATTTAATTTTTGCCAACTTTTCACCAACGCAGTGTGCATTTTCTTTTCCTTTTCGTTGACAAATTGAACATGATGTGCGTACTTCCATAATCCAAACGCTGTCTTCTCTGCCATCTTGCCGGGAGTTCGAAAAAAAAAAAAAAAAAAACACACACACACACACACAGGGTCAGAGGCGCATGCAGGGCACAGACGTATCATACACAGCCATTGACTTTACGATCACAGCGCTTCGGCTCCGCTGATATACCCGCAGGTGGCAAAGTAGACCTAAGCCTACTGTCTGACAAAAAGCAGGCTGCAGTCGGGATTTTCCTTTCCTTAAAATAACGGATTACTTTTTTAAAAAAATAACGAAGTTACTGATTACTTAACGCAAGAAACTAACGCGTTAAGTTACACATTTCACGAAAAAGGTAATTAGAGTACTCTAACGCGTTACTTTGTAACGCGTTACCCACAACACTGCATATGACAGCTTAAAATGTTATCTGATCTAATGAAAAAAATATACAAAACAAACTAAAATATTTTCTAAATAAAATACAATTAAAAAACCTTTTCATATAAAATAATGGCAATTTTTAATAATTAAATATAAACTAATTTTTGAGTTTTGACTACGAACGCATGAAAACACAGCTATACAACATAGTTCTCAAAACAAATAAATAATTAGTAATTTCTGAACATTGACTCTCAGTCTTTATTCACCTTTTTCTCACGTTTTCTCAATATTAATAAAAGTATAGAATATAATAGCATATTTCTAATAGGGGCACATTGTAACGCAGTGTTACAACATGCCCCCGCCTGCACAACTGGGATTTAAACCCTGCTAGTGTCTTCTGCTAGTTAGCAAAGCATTAAATAACTATCTCAACTGTTAAATAACATCTTGGAGATTAAAATAATATCAGATTTGTCTTATTTTAAATAAACACAAAAAATAGAGATGAAATTTACTTTTGCTATGGTTTAATAAATGTCTATGGATATCTTCCAAAAAAAATTAATTTTGGCGCAATTTTTTTTTCTATATAGTGTTGATATGGCAACTAGTAAATACACAAAAGTTTCGTCATCCAAGCATGTGCGGAAGTATTTAAAACAAGCGTGTTACATCTTCTACAAGCATTTAATACATTTTTTATTATTTTTTTTTAAATAGAAAAAAAAACAAAAAAACAAAAAACAAGCGTGTTACAACTAGCCCCGTGTTACGTTATGCCCCGCACTCCCCTACTGTTCATAGACTAGGCTACCACCATTTAACATGCCATAGATCAGGTTATTCAGCCTATCTATTTTGTCCTTTTTTTATAGAACTTATAGAAATAATATATTTAAATTGCAGTTTTATCAAAATTTAGATAAAAATAAAATTGCCTAAAAAGAAATAAAAATTTTCTTCGCTCATGCCTTTTTGTAAATAAACACATTAGTGGTCATTCTAGCTCTAACATGAAATCATTAACATTTGTGTGGGAAAATCAGTTACGGTGGAGGTAAGCAATCAATGCAGGTTAATCAATATCTGTCTTTAGAGAACAACATGGACTTTTGTTGTGCTTACATTTGAAGGTATCACAAGCAGGTGGCGCTTATTGAAACCTTTTTGTTCAAATATTGTGCGCTCAACACAGACAAACAGTAATTAAGTACACAGGTGATATTATCCATTTAATTTTTTTAAGACTTTGTGTTTAAATAGGGTATTTTATACTTTATATAAGTATTTAAGATTTACAGGATTAGAATGAGAGCTTGTGCTCAGGGCAGGACATATATAAGAACTTAATTAATTTGTCCCTATATTTTTTCCATTTTCTTTTTCTTGTGTAGGCCAAAGAAAATATCTAGATTGCAATTTTATGAAAACATTTTTTTTTACCAAGATAAGATTGCCTTCTTTTGCACATTAATACCATTCTAGCTGTATATCTATACCTCAAGTTTTCAAACTTTAAAAGTTAACATTTGATTGGGGAAAAGTGTACAGATGTGGTTCTTGATCGATGCAGTTGTAATGAAAATTTGTATAGCAACATAACCTTTTATATATATATATATATATATATATATATATATATATATATATATATATATATATATATATATATATATATATATATAATGTATCACTATTGCGAGCAGGGTGCCATCAAGATCCTTTACAGGGACCAAATTACAGAAACATCCGATAGTTCACTCAAAATTCAAAACATTCTGTCTACATTTATTCACCCTCATGTTATTTCAAACATGCACAATTCATCCTGATTTTTAAGGTTTAACATATGCTTTTTATTTATTTTCTTAAATGTGAGCAATGGTAACGAAACTAATTTACATCCTGGGATCAATCAATTATATTTTTTATCCAATTTATTTTCTACAAATGTGATGCATCTTACCAGGTTTCAAATATAAATAAATACTGTCTATGTTATAAGGCTTATGTTATGAAGTCTTCACCTCAATTAGCACCAAATAAAACCAGTCAACCCATTAACATGGATAATCCATCTCTACATCTCTAGATAGATGGATAGTCATCTACATCTAGATCGATAGATAGGTTCCCTAGGAGGAGTCTTTCATATTCCACTGTATGTGTTTTCCAAACAACCCTAAATAGCCGACTTCCTGTTGGGCGTAGCTAATAACATAGTAAGTTGTTCGGCCGATGAGATCTGTATGTGTACCTAGTTTCATATGATTACATGCAAGCATGTTTGATTTATGGACCAAGTTTTCGGACCCCATTCCAGGGGGCGCTGTCGAGCCCCCCTGCCACGCCCGGGTACCAGCTTCAGTCCGGCCCTGATGGCCGCGGGTTCAGACCTGTGTGCAAAGTTTCAAGAGTTTTCGAGCATGTTAAGGGCCCCAAAAGTGCCTGAATATTCGTAAGAATTTTTTTTTTATAATAATAATAAATAATCCTAAGGAAAACAGTAACGGTTCAGCGTAAAAACATGGCACATAAAGTTAAACTAATGATTTTTGGGTGTGTGTATTGTAAGTTGTATACCATTTGTAATATGACATACTGGACATTAAAATACTGTACATACATTACCATTACAGAATTAAAATTAAATTAAATTAAAAATAGAGCACCCCAAACAAGTAATTATCAAAAGAAATGACCGCAGTAGATAAATACCAATAGATTCTTCATTTGTGATGTGGAGGCAAACTATAACTCAGGCTTTGATTCTTTCCGTACATTTTATATGTGTTTTAGAGATTGAATTCAAATCAAATATTAAGATTACTGCCATAACTATTTCTGAATAGGATGTCTACTTCATACATATTTGGAATAGTATGGAAATATAAGGTTCAGATCACTAAAAACCATACATGGAAGTCGAAGATCTCATCGGTGGAGTCTGGATGTCATCTAGTGGAAAATTTTGGTACTGCGCACAATACAATCTTTCCTAAAGCTCATTTATTGAGACATCAACCTAAAATCTGGCCCAGAACTTGTCCAGATATTTAACATTGATTTTCTTGAAGTTTTAGGGTTGAAAATGTTTTGTAAAAAAAATAAAAAAAATAATTTTATATATATATATATATATATATATATATATATATATATATATATATATATTAAAATGTTCATAAACTTAAACTACTTTAACAACTTTGTTTTACTTTACTAATCTGAGAAGTGTACCCTTTGTGTACCCTGTTAGTTCGCAGTGCATTTAAGTAATGTTAACAACAACTTTTGATTTTAATAAATATTAGTAAAGGTTGAAATGAAATTTGAAATTAACATGTAGAAGTGCAGTTCATTATTAATTCATGTGAACTAAATGTACTTAAATAATGTATGAAACCTTTTTTGTAAAATGTTACCAAAATTACAATTGGAAAATTAAAAAAAAACAGTTTTTTCTCTCTTTCTTTTTTTAACTTAAATGATAACTATTGGATTATAATAACTCACCAATTATAATCCCCTCCTCTGTAAAATTTGCCATCGATAATTCCATGCTGTTTTGCTTGGGTTTAATGATAATACAAGAGACCTAAACCACATAGGGACAAAGGCATGAGCGAAGAAAAACAAGGCAATTTTATTTTTATCTAAATTTTGATAAAACTGCAATTTAAATATATTATTTCTATAAGTTCTACAAAAAAGGACAAAATAGATAGGTTGAATAACCTGATCTATAGCATGTTAAATGGTGGTAGTCTACTCTAGTCTATGAACAGTAGCTAAACCCCCCTAAGCCCACAGAAATGGTTAGACCCAAGCCTTCAGCAGCCAATGACACTGACCCGTTCAAACTGATTTTAACTGGTATTTCACGCGTCCTTTTCGCCTGGTTGGAAACTTCACACACGTTTGTACTGCCTGTTTGGGTTAACTGTTTACACGTCAAAAGCGTGCGTTTTGTCCTAGTCAAAACACACGTTTTCAACGCCCATTTTTGTTATTATAAACGCGCGTCAAAAACGCGCGTTTTCGGTGACCCCAAAGCGCACGTTGCAAACGTGCGTTTAAAATAGCAGATCACACGTCGAGGACGCGCGTTTTGATGCAAAAACCGCGCGTTTCTGACGCGCGTTTTCAGTGACCACAAAGCGCACGTTAAGAACGCGCGCTTTTATGGCAAATCGCGCGTCAGGGACGCGCGTTTGTCTGTCAAAACGCACGCTTTTGACGTGTCAGTGTGCAATCAGACGCCTGACCAGGCGTTTATGAACACTTTGGCTTGCCATAGTTGCGCTTCGGAGGCGTCTGTCGTTGCTAAGCTTGGTTCTTGTCACGTGACCTGCGGTGCGCTTGCGGCATTCTGAAAAGTTGAGATGTTTTTATCTCGATGCGGCGCGGACGCGCTTGGAAAAAACGAGCGCGTCGCTTCCATTATGAGCGCGCATACCGCGCGGCTACATTTGAAATAACGAACTTGCGCGCGCAAAAGACGCGATATGTGAGCAGGCCCTTACACTGCACAAAAGGTTATTTATAGTGGGAGGTTATTAAGATTATTAACTCTTTCCTCGACATTGATGGAAATTTCCAGCTTTCTGTGTTTGCACTGTTATATGGTTGGGATGCTATGACACATCTTCTGAAAGAGTTCTGAATCTCCCGATAAAAAGACATATGAAGATGATGCAGAAACAAGTGATAGCATGTAATCAGATGCATATGTAATATAATGTGATCAATAACAATAAACAGCATATAAATCAAAACTGAATGAAATGTTGAACCAGGATGAGCTGTAAGACTGTGAAGCTTTGAGGGTGTTGATGGACTCCATCTATTCCACTCCAAAAACACGTTTTTCTCAGCCTTTTGCTCAAAATGTTGCTTTTTTTTAAATAAAACTTACCCACATTCAATTGCTGATAAAAAAAAAAAAAAAATAAAAAAAAAAAAAAATCCATGAAGCTAGAATAAAACGTTTTGGGGTTTTGTTTGTTCTGTTTTGTTTTTTAAAGCAGAGGGTCTGTTTCTTGTGATATTGCATGTTCAGATATTCATACAACAAATTATTATGGGGGCCATGAAATGATCAAAATGCTGGCGGTAGCTGGCAACTTTCTTTTTTTTTTTTAACGCTGGTGAGAAAAGGGTCAAAATGTTTTTCAAACTAAGAAAAAATTGGATCACTGAAGGTTCTTTGGAGCAGAAAAAAATGCTTCTTCCTCTTTGGGAACATTTAATTTTAAGAATGTATATATTTATACTACGTGTAATGCATCCTTATTACATTTGATTTCAGTTAAAGATTGTTTATACTGAGACGGACTACAAATAAATATTTTCTTTATAGGCCTGCATTAAGACTTCTTTGCAATGACATTTTAGCAATCAAAATGTTGCTAAACAAAATCTGCTAAACATTACTGTAAATATTCTACATGAAAAATGAAACCATTTTTACTTCCATAACGCAGCATATTTCTGAGTTAAACTGAATGAAAGGCAGGAATTTTTGCATCTGCAAATGATTTATACGTTTAGAAAACACTTTTATCCAAAGTTACTTACAAATGAGTGACCTAACAAACATTTTATTATAAGAATTAACAGTATTTGCAGTACATAATGCCAAGTTTCAAGTATAAGCTAGATTATAAGATGAAGCAGAAGTTAAATTCAGAGAAGAGAATTATAGGAAGTTCAGTTGATTATGGTTGTGGTTTAGTTTTCTCTTAGAAGAAGTGTGACTATTTCTTGAGAGCTGTTTTTACGTTGGCCTTAAATAGTATAATTCTCTGCTCTGAACCACGTGTGTCTTACATCTGATCTCACTGTTAAAACTGTTAAGTTTTACTCCATCTGTATTTTCTTTCCTCTAAAGTTAAGTAACGCACTGGATTGGTCTTAATGATTTGGACACTGAGGGACACTGGGTCTGGGTGAACAACCAGCCACTAAATGATTCAGCAGAGTAAGAGCTTCATTCATGTTTAAAATACAACCTTTGCATGGAAAAACATCCAATACTAGTTGTAGTTTGTTTTTTTGGTTCTGCAGATTCTGGATAAAGCGAGAGAATGTCAGAGAGCCTGATACTAAATTCTCTAATTCAAAGAAAGAAAACATTATTTTCTCTCTAAGAAAAGATTTGTGTGTGAAGCTGCAGCGGTTTAATTCATACGTTTTCATCACTTTGAATGGAAATAAATGAAATAAATTTATTTCTATTCAAATTGAGTTAAATGACAGATATGTTTTCAGTATTAATGGTATATCAGTGTATTATACACTGATATATCATTAATACTGAAAACATATGTCAAGGTGCCAGACATGATTAATTATATTGCTGTCCATTTAAAATGAAGATACAATTGTATTAGTGTCTTTTAAATGAATATATACGATTTCTATAAAGACACTTATTTAGAGATGTGGTATGAATAAAACAAGCACTAATGTTTTAAACTGCAAGCTGGCACATTCTCATATATCCAGTTCAGAATCACTGAATCAAAGATATGATTTGTTTACTTTTTATGTTATCTTCAGTGAGAATTTGATGTAATATTTGTGCACTTCGGTATTATTATAATTTTTCAGTATTATTAAATATATTCTATCTATTTTAAAAAAGTAAGTTAATTTTGAAGGCTAAAATAACATATTCACACATTAAGTCAGTTTTCAAAAATAAAAATAAAAACCTTAAATGTTACTCAGGAACCTTCTTAAATACAAGGTTGGGAATAAGTTAGTATGATAGTCTCAGCAAAAAAAGAAATGTCCCCTCACTTTCAAATGCTTTTTTACCCATCAAATTTCTATTTCTATTTAATTTCAAAATAATGAGTCACTGAACAAGCGAGAGGGGTCATGCAAGCTTATTTATAACTACAATTAGACCGAGAACGTTTTACCAATCTTATTTCTTTATTCTCTTGAATCCCTGCACAATTCAGATCAATGCACTCACTTCTCTTCCAGCTAATTAGGTGCCAAGTCCTATATATCTATAATCAAAAGTTGTAAGTGTTCTGCACTCTAAAATTATTTATTAAGTTAAAGCAGGAGATACAAACTAACACAAATGTTTCGGCTGTCTAAATATTAGTTGCTAGATCTGTTTTTTCAGTCTCATTACTTCATTATTTCCTGTCTGTATAAATGTGAATGACATTTTATGTGACTTCCTTATTCTGAACAAACTCGAGCAGCACTGCAGTCTCAGCGGACACGTCTTCTGTCAGGCTCACGAAATGGATTCAGTCTATGAAAATACTGATTTCAAACTTACAACAGTTTCTTCAGATGAAAAACGCTCTCAATACAAAGGTAAGGCTGGGGATATCATCAGTATTCATTAGAATTTCTTTTTCTAAGATTTAGCACTGCAGTTACTGTGTACGTTTTTTTTTTTTTTTTGTTAATTCAACCATTACACATTTGTCAGATGTTTTTGTCCAAAGCGGCTTACATTATAATCAAGGTATACATTTTATCCATTAATGTGTTCCCTGGGAATCATTTAGTCAATATGATCCCACACACCAAGGTTATTGTGGTTTTGCATTTTTTCAATATAATTTTCAATTTCGAAGTCCACAGTAGTCGATTGTCGAGTTCTCCACTGTTGCTTAGTTACGTATGATCACGCGCGTGAACTCGACAATCGACTTCTATGGACTTCGACCGAAAACAGGAAATAAATACAGGTATGTGCGCTGGCTGAATTAACTTCATTTTTATTCATATCTTTCACATCTACTGCAGTCAGATTCACCGTGTTCACTCTGAAGGAATCGCTCACAATGGCTGTGCACTTGTAATGACACATCAAGGATGTTAAGAGGCTAAAATCAGGTTTAAAACTTGCCCCATTGAAGTCAACAGGGTGCAAATTTTAAAAAGAGGATAACACGGTGTAGGCAACACCGATTTTTGTCGTTGTTCTCTGTACTGACAGCACTCCAAATATACAAAAAAATTAGCTCAATGTTAAAATTGACCGGAGTTCTCCTTTAAGCATGCAGCAAGGTGCTCTCCTTGAAGTTTATTTCGCATGACAAATAGCCTTAGACACCACTCACACACTGCACAGCCACTATAGTCTTCTACCCTCAGGCCAGAGATACAGATCACTCATATTTAGGACCAAGAGAGCTATGACAAGTTTTGTGCCCACATCTACAGTGAGGAAAATAAGTATTTGAACACCCTGCTATTTTGCAAGTTCTCCCACTTAGAAATCATGGAGGGGTCTGAAATTGTCATCATAGGTGCATGTCCACTGTGAGAGACATAATCTAAAAAAAAAAATCCAGAAATCACAATATATGATTTTTTAACTATTTATTTGTATGATACAGCTGCAAATAAGTATTTGAACACCTGAGAAAATCAATGTTAATATTTGGTACAGTAGCCTTTGTTTGCAATTACAGAGGTCAAACGTTTCCTGTAGTTTTTCACCAGGTTTGCACACACTGCAGGAGGGATTTTGGCCCACTCCTCCACACAGATCTTCTCTAGATCAGTCAGGTTTCTGGGCTGTCGCTGAGAAACACGGAGTTTGAGCTCCCTCCAAAGATTCTCTATTGGGTTTAGGTCTGAAGACTGGCTAGGCCACACCAGAACCTTGATATGCTTCTTACAGAGCCACTCCTTGGTTATCCTGGCTGTGTGCTTCGGGTCATTGTCATGTTGGAAGACCCAGCCTCGACCCATCTTCAATGCTCTAACTGAGGGAAGGAGGTTGTTCCCCAAAATCTCGCAATACATGGCCCCGGTCATCCTCTCCTTAATACAGTGCAGTCGCCCTGTCCCATGTGCAGAAAAACACCCCAAAAGCATGATGCTACCACCCCCATGCTTCACAGTAGGGATGGTGTTCTTGGGATGGTACTCACCATTCTTCTTCCTCCAAACACGTTTAGTGGAATTATGACCAAAAAGTTCTATTTTGGTCTCATCTGACCACATGACTTTCTCCCATGACTCCTCTGGATCATCAAAATGGTCATTGGCAAACTTAAGACGGGCCTTGACATGTGCTAGTTTAAGCAGGGGAACCTTCCGTGCCATGCATGATTTCAAACCATGATGTCTTAGTGTATTACCAACAGTAAACTTGGAAACGGTGGTCCCAGCTCTTTTCAGGTCATTGACCAGCTCCTCCTGTGTAGTTCTGGGCTGATTTCTCACCTTTCTTAGGATCATTGAGACCCCACGAGGTGAGATCTTGCATGGAGCCCCAGTCCGAGGGAGATTGACAGTCATGTTTAGCTTCTTCCATTTTCTAATGATTGCTCCAACAGTGGACCTTTTTTCACCAAGCTGCTTGGCAATTTCCCCGTAGCCCTTTCCAGCCTTGTGGAGGTGTACAATTTTGTCTCTAGTGTCTTTGGACAGCTCTTTGGTCTTGGCCATGTTAGTAGTTGGATTCTTACTGATTGTATGGGGTGGACAGGTGTCTTTATGCAGCTAACGACCTCAAACAGGTGCATCTAATTTAGGATAATAAATGGAGTGGAGGTGGACATTTTAAAGGCAGACTAACAGGTCTTTGAGGGTCAGAATTCTAGCTGATAGACAGGTGTTCAAATACTTATTTGCAGCTGTATCATACAAATAAATAGTTAAAAAATCATATATTGTGATTTCTGGATTTTTTTTTTAGATTATGTCTCTCACAGTGGACATACACCTACGATGACAATTTCAGACCCCTCCATGATTTCCAAGTGGGAGAACTTGCAAAATAGCAGGGTGTTCAAATACTTATTTTCCTCACTGTATTAGAAACATGAATGGTTGATAAATTTAACCACCAATGTGTATGCTCGTGTGTGCAGACTTGGTGACTATTTCTCTTTATTTATCTATTTTTAACGCAAACCTTCTTAATGTTTACTGCTTATTTATCATGTATTTATTGTATTTTTCAAGCTTTATTTATTATTTATTAATTATTTTATGGAATTGTGTGTAATGTGTGTGTGTGTGTGTGTGTGTGTGTGTGCGTGCGTGCGTGTGTGTGTGTACTTGTTTTCATGACAACTGAGGACATTTTTATGAAAACACACCTGCAAATGAGGACACTCGGGAAAATACGTGATTTATGAGGACATTTTGGGGGTCCTCGTTTTTCAAATGTTTTTTTAAAAATGTAAAAATGCAGAATGTTTCCTGTGATGGGTAGGTTTAGGGATAGGGGCAGTGTAAGGGGATAGAATATACAGTTAGTACAGTATAAAAACCATTACGCCTATGGAATGTCCTCACAAATCACATAAACATGGCTGTGTGTGTGTGCGTGTGTGTGTGTGTGTGTATGTGTGTGTGTGTGTGTGGTATATTATGCTGTGTTTGTGAAACTGTACACGCATTGATGCTCAATACGAATGAAGTTCCTAACGGATAAATAAAGTTCTTTGAATTGAATTGAATTTGAATGTCAATTTGGATATGAAATAGAAACAAACTTGCATAACCATCTTGTAAGATAGCACAAGAGAAAATTAACTGACAATTTTCAAATTGTGCTTTCTAGCAATATGGTTTAAAATCACTTACCCTGTTCATTGCTGATAAGTCTCGCTCACAATTTAATATAGTTTAAGGCCATTTTGCGATTTCAGTCTATATATTGTTTAGTCTATGTTGTTTAAATGGATATCATATAGATCAGTGGTTCTCAAGCTTTTTAGACTGGCGTGCCCTCTAAGGCTTTTAACATCCTTCTGCGTACCCCCACTCTTCAGTCTCACCTTTGACAATATTTATAATAAACCCCCCAAAAAAGAGGCGCTTTTTGATTTTTTAATTTTAAATTCATTTTTGAAAGTGTATAACTCAGGCCCTGTGGGCTCTAGCACCATGCAGATAATTATGGCTGTTTCCTCTAGATGCCAGCAAACACTGGAAAAAAAATTTTTTTCTGTATAATAAAAAATGATAAAGATTTTCATATTAATCTGAAGGGAGGAATATTACCTTTTTTTATGTAATTTCCACCTACCCAAATCTAAACTCTGCCCATACCCATATCCATATCCAGTGGTATATATGCAGTATTCAAGTGTAATTTTACAGAACACCCTTTGAAATTATATAAAACACTGCTGAATGTGATAAATATTATAGTATATGTTGTCTGTGCTATAAAAAAATAAAATAAAATAAAAATAGGCGCTTTATGGTTTTGATCATTTTATTCTTTCAGAAGATACAAGACTTATCATTTTACAAATTATATGCCTAAAATCTGTGGTCTATTACAATCCAGAACAGGATCCTCATCCTCCAGATTTATATCATTCATTATATGTGCATCAGTTTTGTCACCTGTGTTGTGCATCACCTCAGCATTACCGGCCAGCCTCCTGGTGATCTGATGCCAGCTGTGTGCCAGATCTTCAATCTTCAGCAGAACCTGAAACAAATAAATCACTGTTTATACATAGTTTCTGCACTGTAATAATATCCATTTCACAATATCAAAATGTAGATTTACTGAAATGACCATTTTATTCAACTTTTGCAACTTTTGTGCAATCATCCTTGCCATATACAAAACGTTTGACATTTATTTTCAAATAATAGTTTATCAGATTGGTTGCTGTGCTTTCACATTTCAAACTAACAATAACTATATCAAAAAATGTGTATAAACATTGTAAATGCTGTAATGCAGTAAGGTTATACATAAACGCACAAAGGCGCACCCAAAACTGCGCGCTCTCTTCTCCAAATCGTCCATTTAGAAACCAGTTGCACTTCCAAAGATGACTTTTATCAATGCCATTGATGCTTTTGCCTTTCTAGATACAATTATAGAAATCAAAACCTTACGCAGTCAGAATCTCCTTTTGTGAAAGGTCCGTCTGATGTGTGACGCGAGCTTAGATCCGATTAGATGTGTATGACAAATACTTGTCTTAGCAGTAGCACAAGTAAGGCTAGCGCCCTGTATATAGATGGCTTGGAGATTCAGTGTCCTGCGCTCAGAGCGCGTCTCCTCTCCTCTCCTCTCCTCTCCTCTCCTCTCCTCTCCTCTCCTCTCCTCTCCTCTCCTCTCCTCTCCGTTAATTCGAAAAGGTTTTAATTACCAACGAAAGCTCACAGAAATGTGGATATGGTCTCATTTGAAAGATAACATCCTAAGCTAAAAGGTGATATAGATTTTGTGGCTGTTTGCGGCTGACTGAAGCCGTCATCGGAGCTGGAATGTGATACTTTTCTCTTTTATCTCTGTTTGATTCTATTTCACTGCGCGATTCTTTTGAAGATATTTCGATCTCTATTTTCTCACAATGAAATAAACTACATCACCAAATTCCTTAGAATGAGAGCTTTCTTGTGATATATGACTTGACTGTTTTGTGAAATATATAAAAAAGAAATATTTGTAGAAATATTTCTTCGCAATCATAAAGTGGAAATTTTTGTCTGGGACCAATGCATATTTAAGCTAATATTTATATTAAAGTTTAGATTCTAAGCTTTCAAATGATACCATAAATTGGGTGATACCTTATAGGGAAGCCTATAAAAAGAACAAACGAACATTAAACGAAGATTTTTGGACCCGGTGGGGTTTATGGGGTTAAAGGGATGGTATAATGCCCTTTTCACAAGATGTAAAATACGTCTCTGATGTCCCCAGAGTGTGTATGTGAAGTTTTAGCTCAAAATACCCCACAGATATATTTTTTATAGCATGTTAAAATTGTCACTTTTTGAGGGTGAGCAAAAACGCACAGTTTTTGTGCATGTCCCTTTAAATGCAAATGAGCTGCTGCTCCCAGCACAGAGGCGGAGCTTCAACAGCTTGTGTCCTTTTCCCTCACACAGACATGCACTGAAAATTTCAAGAACTTTTAGCCTTTTATGTTCAAACCGGAGTCAGACAATGTAGTTATCTTCTAGTCATTGGTTAGCATACTCTGTCCTGATAATCTAAAAATAGCGTTCCCGGGGGAGGAAGCTTGTGTAGTCCCTACCAGCCCTTTTTGTTGTAGTCCTTAAAAAGCAATTTCTTTTCTTCTAAGAAAATATCTCCCTTTGCTTTGAACCTTGAGCTTTGTAACTTTGCAGATGTTGTTTATGCTCAAACAGCAACATTACACACTAACTAAAGTTAGAAAAGTGAAATCATAATCAACCACCCCTTTAAATTTTAAATTAAAACCACCAGTAGGTGGTGGCAAGTCACAGTCTTCATGAGTGAGTCATGGAGTCATTCATTCATTCAGTAACGATCAAGCAAGTGGCTGTAATTATGAATGAATCATTGACTCTTACGATTTGTTCAAAGCTGCAGATTCGTTCACCAACACTGCTGCGGCTTTCGTTGGAGCTATTATTTTTGTTGCAAAAAATACTGACAATACTGTTTAAAATTAACATCTCTTAATATTAAAACCTTTCATTTGTTGAAACTGTTGTATAAAATCAATGTCACATTTGCAATAGTGTGGATATTCGTATGCTGTGCTCAACATTTAACAGAATTCACACAGAGTATGTGTTTGTATCGGAGAGTTTGAATCTTAAATCGATCTCTATGCACAGCCTCTGACTATATTTGTCTAGGGGACAAGTCTGACTTACTGCCGGCAATGCGAACCAAGCTCCGGCTCCGGTCGTACTGGGACCGGACAGCCCTTAGCAAAGGACTCCCTACCCTATACTCCCAGAGCACCCTCCACAGGACGCCGCGAATGCCTTCTCCAAATCCACAAAGCACATGTAGATTGGTTGGGCAAACTCCCATGAACCCTCCAGCACCCTGGAAAGGGTATAGAGCTTGTCCAGTGTTCCACAACCGGGATGAAAACCGCACGGTTCCTCCTGAATCCGAGGTTCTACTATCATGTGGAAATTACACATATGGACTGGCGACAAAAGGAGGGCTGAGGGTGGCAAGGTATAGTGTTGCGCATCGCGCACCCTCTTGGGACCCAGAGATAGAGGAAACTGCTGTTTCATTGAAAATTTGGGTACCGCTGGCAGCCAGTGGCGGAACAGAAACAAAACTGAAAAAAAGATTCTCCAACCGGCCTTCCTCTGGGGGAAGAGCAGCTCCGTCCATCTCCGGGTCACCCGTCTCAGGGGTGGTGTTTCACCGACCGCTTAGAGGATTAGCAGCTGAGACGGCTGGTGTCATCTTCCTGCGGAGGCTTGACGTTACGGCTGAGCTGGCCACGCCGAATGCTTGATTTTTTTTTTCGCATTGGAACAGACTGAGGGGCAGCTCACGATGGCCTGGTAGCATTTCGGTGTGGGCACTTGATTGCCTCAGCCTGCTTCTGGACTGCCAAGAACTGCTGGGCACACTCCTCAGCAGCGTCACCAAAAAGGCCACCTTGTGAGATGGGAGCATTGAGAAAGTGTGTTTTGTCGACATCTCACACCCCTACAATGTTTAGCCAGGGGTATTTCTGGGCCACCAAGGTGGACGTCATCCAACCAGATGACTGTGCTATGACTTGATCATGGTCAGTCATCATGCGCAGTTCCTGCATCAACCGGCTCAGAACTACCCTCGTGTAGTTGAGTCCTTAGACTTGCAGGGTGCCATTGCGTGCAGGGCGGAGGTGGCCTAACCAGCAGCACTATAAGCCCTAGCAGTGAACTGCTGTTGTCTCACAAGTGCTGGATGGGAACTGTGGATGACCCCACCAGGTGGCAGCACATTGCGGGCATGCACTGCAACTGCACACCTGGGGAATCCCCACAAACCCACTGACCACCCCACCATCAAGGGTAGCGAGAGAGGAAAAACTTTTTAAGCACATTTTGGCATCTTTGGCGTTCAATTAATTTTAATTCACGTTTATTTGTATAGCGCTTTTCACAATACATATAGTTTCAAAGCAGCTTTACAGAAAATTCATGAGTCCAGTTTATAACATCTGCAAAGTTACAACGCTCAAAGTTCAAAGCAAAGGAAGATATTTGCTCTTAAAGAAATCGTTTATTTAACGACTACAACAAACGGCTGGTAGGGACTACATGACATTCCTCCCGGGTTAGTGACATCACTAACCCTAAAATTTACATAAACCCCACCCCCGGGAACATGCAATCCATGTTGAGAAGATGAAGAGTTGTTAAACTTGAGAACATTTGTGAGTCTGCTCAAGTTGTCGCATCTGTCTTTTCACATGCAATACAGTATGGAACACAAATGCAATAGCATGTCACTCTGTAGGCATCTTACAACAGTTCCCACACGAGCGATTTTATAAATTATCATGACAGAATATGCTAATTGAAGATAGTTAACTCCACATCAGCAACATAAATTCATCAACTAACCATTCAGAAACGTCCTGTTGCATTCTACATGTTATCACATCGTCTATCCATCATTGTCCGACTCCAGTTTAAACATAAAAGGCAGAACAGTTTCTGACATTTTAGAGCTTGTCTGCGTGAAGTAATAGAAGCTGCTAATACCCGAGCTCTTGAAGCTCCACCCTCAGGCAAAAACTTGAATGGAGCCCAGAAAATGACAAGCACTGACAAGTATATATATATATATATATATATATATATACAGTGCAATGCATAAGTGAATACACCCATGCTAAAGTTGACTAAAAAGAGGAATAAAAAATCATATTTTGGAAATTGAACTTAATGCCTTAATTTAAAAAATTAGGAAAAATCCAACCTTTAAGGACACCAATTTTCTTTGTGAATGAATAATGTATCGTAAATAAACAAATGTTCTTCCTTAAAATACATGGTGCATAAGTGAGTACACCCCTATGTTAAATTCCCATAGAGGCAGGCAGATTTTTATTTTTAAGTTTTTTTTTTTTTTTAAATTTAGGATACTATGCATCCTGATAAAGTTCCCTTGGCCTTTGGAATTAAAATAGCCTCACATCATCACATAGCCTTCACCATACCTAGAGATTGGCATGGGGTACTTTCCATAAGATCATCTCTCAATGCAAATCAAACTAGCTTTTAGGCTAACTGAAATAAAACCATGCCAATCTCTAGGTATGGTGAAGGCTATGTGATGATGTGGGGCTATTTTAATTCCAAAGGCCAAGGGAACTTTATCAGGATGCATAGTATCCTAAAAAAAAATAAAAAAAAATACTTAAAAATAAAAATCTGCCTGCCTCTATGGGAATTTAACATAGGGGTGTACTCACTTATGCACCCTGTATTTTAAGGAAGAACATTTATTTATTGACGATACATTATTCATTCACAAAGAAAATTGGTGTCCTTAAAGGTTGGATTTTTCCTAATTTTTTAAATTAAGGCATTAAGTTCAATTTCCAAAATATGATTTTTTATTCCTCTTTTTAGTCAACTTTAGCATGGGTGTATTCACTTATGCATTGCACTGTATATGTGTGTGTGTGTGTGTGTGTGTGTGTGTGTGTGTGTGTGTGTGTGTGTGTGTGTGTGTGTGTGTGTGTATACATATATATATATAGTGGCCAAAATTATAATAATTTGTTTTAGGTGCCCCCCAGGCCTAATAAAGATTGCTTATTCAGCCTTTTATAAATACAGAAAAATAACAATTTTTGTTTTAATGTTAAAAGGATCTGTGACTGTTTTCAAGCCAAACTATTCTGCCAATTAAATATTTAATAAAATAATCACTGTTGTACTATTGAATCATGCTGGAATTCAGTCATCACATTTGATTTCTAATCACAGGGAATCAAGTTACTTCCTCAAAGCGGACTAAAGTTCTTCTGATCGTTCTCAGTGTCTCTCTTGTTTTGGCTCTTGGAGGTCTGTGTGTTCTGGGGATCATGTGTGAGTATAATTCTTGCTCTATTTGATCTTTGCTCTGATGAAAACAGCCACATTTAAGGCAGTTATACACTTATACAAGAGTTACGGTACAGCTTATTGATTGATTTCCTGTGGGTTGCAATTGTTAACACTTGACAGATATAAAGCTGCTAAAAAATTACCCTGAGGAACAAACAGACTTTCATGGACTGTACTAAAACAACCTCTCATTTTTAATTGGTTGCTTTGTTTATTAATGTTTAATTGGTTGATTTATTTATTAATAAAATGGTGCATTCCCTGAACTATAATCCATGAACCGCATTATTAGATCGTTTTCTAAGGCTGCTCAATACTGTATATTAAAACAATCATAATATACACATGAGAAAACATTAGTATCTATATTTATCTGTATTTATTCTAATTATGCAAACTGTTCAAAATAAAGGTTTAAACCCTCGCTCTGAGTTTGCATGTTTCGATGTCCACATGTTCTTTTTCAAGAAATTACAGTGACTGTAGTATTTCTATCATAAAGAAGTCGTCAAATAGTAAAGATGAACTTGAATTAAATATTGTTTGGCCAATAAGAAACAAGTATTTGATCTTGCTGTAAAGTGAAACAACAATCACAAGGCCGCTGGCAAATTTTATAATCCTTCACGGATTCAACAACACCATCCCTGCATCTCAATGTCCATACTATCCATCCTAAACAGTAGGTGAGATTAAAATAAGTGTGTCCCAAAGCATAGTATGTTGAAAAGTGTATGCCAGAAGTCCCCGGATGGTCTACTATTTTCGGTGGATTTTCGAAGTGTGGATCCGTGCACACTCTAAAGGCTAATATTGCCCACAACCCATTGTGCTTTGGAGGAACTACAACATGAGTAAAAAGTGGTAAAAAACTACAAGGTTTGGATAAAGGTTTGAGTGACTAATCAAAGTTTAACCTGATAAAAAAAAATATTCAGTGTTATTCGTGTTACATTTCATATGCAATAACAATGTGGACTTTTATGAAGATCCGTTTGGCCATTAACTTTTAAATGCATCATTATGCATTAATATGATGATAGTCTCGCATGAAATACCAGCGACAGCAGATCAACGTGCTACTGCATTTCTCTCCAATACGGTAGGAAATTTAATTAAATTAAATGTGGAGGATTTTATCTTTTACAAGATGATTGACAGGTCAGTTTACTGTGTCAGGAGCAACCGTTAAAGACGCAATTGTATGACGTGATAGTATGTCCCAAAGCTTGTTTCTGCTACACACTCAAAAGTATCTACTTTTTCTTCACAAAAAGAGTAAATACTTTTAGGGCATAGTACAAGTAGGCGAATTGAAACAGCACATCACTCCAGCCATTAGCACCAGATTACCACAGTCCACCGACTCGTTCTCAACCACCCGAGTTCTGATCACCTGCATGCCCTCATCAACACACCATATATAAACCGTCATTCCCTTCACCTCATTGACTGGTCTTATCTATGACAAGCTCTACAGACCCTACTTGTACTCACCTGATAGATTTACCTGAGCTAGCCTACCTGAGCCGTCTTTTGTCTGCCATCATCTGTTACGTGTATCCTGTTGTGTTCTCCTGTATGTCCGCCACCATCACAAGTCTTCACCTGCACAGAGAAACACCAGCCGTTTACACCAGATCATCATTTGCCTGTTGACTCTCCTGTGTCGCCTCCCCGCTCTTCTTCATTCACTCCTGGAATAAAGCTTTATACTTACTAATTGCCTCATCTGTCCTCTTCTATTTATGACAGTACATTTATAAGTCATTTGTTTGTATTAAATTTGTTGTTTTTTTATCAGTGTTGTTCAATAAAACCATAAAATACCTGTTTTTGATTCTTTATGTAAACCAATTATTATTGCTTCAGCCCTAGATAAGGAAAATGCACCTGCCCTTCCGTTATTTGGGAAAAGCACGTAAAAGTCCTGCCAGAAAGCGATGCATTAGGTCGGATGTAGTGTAACGACGCCCAGTTCCAGGAATGCACTAATATTTTGTGGGTAGTATCAGTTTGCAACAATTATTAGTTAACACTAAGTTGTCAACACTTCGGAAAAAATAATAATTTGTTGTTACACTACATCCTTATGCATCGCTTTCTGCCAGGACTTTTACGTGCTTTTCCCAAATAACTGAAGTGATCTCGACGTCCAGGTCAGCGGTAGCATTAGCCATCAGGCAAGTGTTATTTAAATAAACTCCTGATGTACTTACAAACTTTCCAATGCCTCGTTTTATGAGTACAGAACCTATTTGTACTACTGTAGAAGTTTGGTACCATTCTGGGCATTATTAGTGGGGTAATTTACGAGATACATCCTAGGATCCATTAGCGCCTGCACTAAGCCATCCGGCTGATATCTCTAAATAAGCTCTAACTTTAATAATGTTCGACCAAGGGACAAAAGGCTTTATATTATTGCAAATATATCCACATTGCTATAATCAGATGCTTTCTTAACTGCTGCTTCTCACCACTGATTATTGAGAGGAAATCGTGCAGTTGCTGGCTGCAGTTCACTTAACAGCCTACAGTGTTGCTAAAAACAGGGGTTTCTGAATTCTAAATACATCTGCAATTGTTTTTCTCTAATCAGATGTCAATGTTTTATTGCAACCGTCTGCCCAGGAGACTAACAGCACAAGTGAGTAAAATATATTCAATGCACCCAGTAGGCCTACAACATTTCATTAACAGTTTGTAAAGAGAAATTACTACTTAATGATTTTGTCTTTTTATATATATATATATTATATTACTCATAACTTTCTGTATCAGTCATGGTGAGAGAGCTCACAGACAACTACACCAGAGTTAGAGAGCAACTGTTCTTTTACAAAGATGAGCTATTTCTCTTCTAGACACTTGACACAATCTTTGACAAAGTGTTTGAAAATTTCAGCACATTAAGCCAAATTTTGATTAACCTCAAGATTGTTATGATCTGAAGAATGTTTCATTTTCATATGGTTATTATTATTATTATTATTTCAGCATTCACATCTCAGTGTTTGAACAGTGACATGAAGTTGAGAGATTGGGTTGGAAAGTTGTACTTCAGCTCTGAAAAACTCACCTGGTCAAGCAGTCGTGCTGTCTGTGTTTCAAAAGGAGCCGATCTGGTGACCATAACCAGCCAATCAGAACAGGTAAGACAACTATACTGCACAATGTGATTTTGCACCAAATAAACAGGTACAATATACAAAAATGTTTTATTACAAAATCACATCTCACCACTGAATTTTTAGTTTTATATAATTGTAAATTATGTACATTTTCTCTATTAGATGTCTCTGAACTCTGAAATTAAAGGCCATTACTGGATTGGTCTCAATGATCTGCAAACTGAAGGACGCTGGGTTTGGGTGAATAACCAAACTCTCACTGAAACTGGAGTATTGTAAGAACTCTGTCTGCAATTGTTTGTTAATCAATGTAACACACTGTTCTACTACAGGAAAGAATATTAAAATATTTGCAATAATGGTATATATTACAACAGCGGTTCTCAAAGTGAGGTCCGTGACCAATAGCCAGGGGGTCCGTGAAATAATTTGCTATACTGTAGTTTCCGTATTATTATAACATACACACTTTTTTTTTGATCAATGTATTATTGTTTTTCCAGATACAGTGTACAGAAGTGGTTCACTATAAAAGTTAATCTTTTCTAACAACCTTTTCTAATTGAGGATTACTAAGATATATTACATCATCAGCATATAATGATATACGTTCTTAGCCCCCTATTTTTAGACCGACAATTGACTCATGTGTCCGTATTGTAATGTTCAGGGGTTTCACTGCCGATGTAAAAAGTAGCGGAGGCCAAGGACACCCCTGCCTGGTTCCTTTTGATAAAGTAAATTTTGAAGACAAATCGTAATTAGTTTGGAGAGCTGCAGATGGATTTGCAGATGGATTTAACATATGAATCATGTCAAGAAATTGTGGACCGAAATTAATTTTTTACAGAACTGCCAACAAGTAAAGCCATTCTACTCATAGCTTTTTCTGCATCTAGAGAAAGTGCAATCACCGGGGAGTCTACTTGTTTGGCAAAGAATATATTCATAAGCCTCTGTATTAGGGCTGCACAATATATCGAAAAATAATCGTTATCGCGATAATAGTATATGCGATATCCGTATCGCAGAGAGGTGCGATAAATTGCATTTATTTTATGTTCCAAGCATTTGTGTGATGCATGCATGCATAGGTTGTTTATCCAAATTCGACCAATCAAATGGGGCCTTACTATCTTTATACCCACCTCCCCAGTAGGTGCTATTATACTATTGGCTAGATCGGGCCCAAAGGGGAACCTAGTGGCTCAGAGCAGAGAGAGGAAAATAAAAACTAATGGCGGGAGCAGAGACAAGCGAGGAAAAGGACAACAGCGAAGAACCTGTGCCTAAAAAGAACTGTACGTCTGAAATATGGCAATATTTTGGCTTCAATAGAGAAGACGTGTCATAAATGCAGGTACTGTGTAAGGGGCCGTTCACATATCGCGTCTAAAAACGCATGGAAAGCGCGGCCGCACCGCTATCTCCTTCTTTCCACAAGGCTTGCGTCTGTCATTGCTATGCAACCATGACCTGCGTGAGCTTGCGGAATTCTGAAAAGTTGAGATGTTCTCATCTCGTTGCGGCATAGGCGAGCCTGGAAAAATGTGCTTCCATTTTGAGCGCGCTTGCCGCGCGCCTGCATTTGAAATAATGAATTTGCATGCGCAAAAAACACGATATGTGAACATAAGTGACGGTGTCACTAAGTCGTGCCGAAAAATTTTGGCCACAAAAAGTTGAAGCCCAATCTACCAAAACTGCTAACGAAATGCCAAGTAACAATAACAGAGTCTCACAGACAACCATTAATCAAAGTGTTGCATGTGTAACGTTAACTCCTTATGAAAAAACTGAGATATTCTTCTGAAGATCAGAGGAATATCTATTAGCCTACCTGTTTATTTTAGTATGATCATTACATATATAAATGATAAAAAACTTAATAAAAATAGCATTTTTCTGGAGAAATGTTATATCGCAAGAAACATCATCGCAATACTCAACAACAATATCGCATATCGCATATTTTCCCAGTATCGTGCAGCCCTACTCTGTATGTTGTTAAAAGAGGACCTATTTTTAATAAATCCAGTCTGATCTATATGGATAAAGTTTGGTAAGACTTTAGGAGGGAACGGAGATGTAACATCCCGCAAATGTGCATTGCATCCACTACCCGGGCTGCGGGGGTGGAGCACGAGATGCAAATATCTCACACCAATCTTCATTACGCTTGTTTAGTTTACACTCGAAGGTGATTGGGCTCTCAGGCGAGATTAATACATCTGTGATGTCGACATTACGTAGAACGTGACTGACTGAAAGGGAACAAAATTGTATCATTAATGCTCAACCAGAAACTCACCCATATTACTCTATTGCACTGCCTTTGGGTGATCACAGGGCCGGCTCTCCCTATACACGAACTAAGTGGCTGCTCAGGGCCCCGCCGCCACTAGGGGGCCCCCAAAATATGGTCCAACCGTAGACCATGACCTGTAACTCAACGTACATTCGCATCACCTGCTGACGCAGCGGTTGAGTTACACTCACGGGACACTGCACTTATTCGCAATCACAAAAGTTTATTATTTGCATTTGCTTTAACCTTGCCAGTTAAACATTTCATTCGCCTGCTATTCTAACATGCGTTTTTTTCTGAGCATGTACACCCCGAGCGCACGCACTAAAAACCTGTCAAACAGCGCCCGATTACTGGACTTTATCTAAATTGCGTCTGATTGTGCTACTACTGTCAAATACACACAAGATGTATTTGACCGCAAAGACCGCAATAGGAGAGAGAGCGACAACAGCACTGGTAAGATCATTATCGTGTGTTAAGCGTCTGCAACTTACTTTCACTTTGATTTGCAATAGCTTACGTGTTGGCTTGTGTTACGACCCCTTGGCTCAAGGAGTAGCAACATGAATGGGGAGGCCAAACACGTAATCAAATTTGAAACAAGTATTTAATCAAGAAAACAGACATAACTACATCAAACAAAAAGTAAAATATAAAGATGCAAAACACAACAACATCAAGCCTTGGACTGGAGAGGGTGAGAAAGCCAGCATGACAACCAAACAGCGAGAACCGCAGCGACCAAACCCCAAGCTTTTGACCCCAGAGGGTGAGAAAGCCTGCATTTTATAAGCAGCATGGTTAATCACCGTCAATTCTCCACACCTGCGTCACAGCATTTAACCTGAAGACACAAAAAGTGTTACCTAGAGACACCTGCTGGACAAAATAAAGTACCACAGCCCCTTGGATCATCACACTTGCTAAAGAGATAAATAGATTCATCTGCAGTGATGCTGTCATATCTGGCTATAACATGACATATAGCCTATAACACGCTCTCACGCGTTTATTTTTTATCATTTTTGGGAGGAGTCAAATTTACATATATGGTTTCTACAACCAGATGCATTTACACTTGTTAAGTTTCAGGGCATTTACACATGGTCTTTTCACGATTGCATAGCTGTCCGATCACAAAAAACGCATGAGGTGGCCAGGTGTAAACAGGCCCTGTGTGTTAGAAGTGTGCAGTTCCCTTTCGAAAGGCGTCGATTGCGTTCAAAAGTGTTGACGCCAAGGGGGAGCGCCTCAGGTGTGACGGGTGTCTGAAATCACAATCAAATCACGGCAATCATACTGACCGGCAACAGCTGCTGACTTCATTAACGTGCATCCTGGAAGTACATAAGGGTGCCTTGCACAAATGACAATCATCTTTTCGTCTTCAGGGACTGTTCTGTCTGTAAAGCGCTTGAGAAATTACGATAAGAAAATTACATGCACTGAGAAGAAGCAAAGCTTCCAGAAGTATGCGGACCCATGCCCAAGATATCTGGCGCTGGGTGACACACACGAGCTGTGCGTTTTTTGTTTGGGAGAAGAGCATGCATAGGCAGTTCTCGAGGGAGCTGCCTGTGCAAACTGTGAGAGTTTTGCTTTGAGCGTCCGCTCTCGAGTGAAGAGGGCTCAGCATCTGGACCTCGTGGTTCGGGTCCCGTTCTTGCTGAGGCAGAGCTGAGCTCGAGCCAGATGGAGCTCGGCGATCGATTTGAGAGGGGGATAACGGATTGAGACGGTTTGGCGGCTGACGAGGGTGAGCTGGAGGATTTCTCTCCTCTGCCTAGCCCAGCGAGTGGATAGATTCTGAACACTCTCAACCGCTCTGCCCCGTGTATGCAGAGCTGGTGGATGTGATGGATCGCGCTGCGGGCAGGCTGCGGTTGCCTTGGCAGCGCGTTAGGGGAGAGGTCGCTTGCGGAAGGCTTGACGATCGGTTTCTCCCCGGTCATATTCCACAAGCTCATGTGAGCCTTCCATTCCTTCCTGATCTCCATACGGAGATCGAGGGGGCATGGAAGAACTCTTTTTCGGCCCGTATCCATCAACATCAGCGGGCAAGTTTTACTGATGTTGAGGGGATAGAGGAACATGGGTATGTATCGATGCCGCCCATCGACGAGACGTTTGCGAACTATCTCGCGTCTGGGCGGTCATCGACACTGAGAGCTCCAAAACTGCCCTCCAAACCATGGCGGTGTTGCAGGCTTATCAGGCTGATCTTCTGGGGGATCTCGACCATGTCCCATGAGGCTGAGCTGTGCCGCTCCACTGATCTTGCTCTCCGGGCCACTAAACAAACTGCTGCTGCGATCGGCCGGTCGATAGCGGCGATGGCGATGAACTTTTTAGCACCTCCATGGAGGCGGTGGTTGGAAAGTTCAGAGAGGCGAAGGCGTGCTCAGCGGCATTTAAGACCTGCATACAACTGAGATCCGCATCCACGGTCAGGCAAGCGGGACGACCTGGTCCCTCACGGTCCAGTCATGTCAATGTCTAATATCGTAAGGTAAAAATTTTTGCTAAGTTGAAGTTCCCCCTGTTAGGTGGCTAGAACGATAGAGAGAAGCACCAGTTGTATGGGCTTCCTTTGTGAGTATGTGATGGCTTACCTTGTTGTCATGTGTAAGAAAGCGGGGTGTGCCACCGCTCATTCTAGCTGTAAAACTATATTTTTAGCTTAGGCTTCATCTCATGGTGAGAGCATTTGAGGCTGCCACTCTTTCATATGAAAATCATGTTATCAGTGGAGAATTAGGTGGCAGAACGTCATTCTATAAAGCAGAATGGGAATGTTTATGTTACCAATTTTCTACCACTCTTTCTGTTTTTTTCTACACACATCTGTGTTAGCCCTCGGGCTATAAGCCACCTCATGGTAGAGTAGTTGGTCTCTCTCTCTCTCTCTCAAAAAAAGTTATTTTTTTGTTTTTGGGCAGAGTCAGGTCATCTTTCGCTCTGCGAAGAGATTGTTTTTGGTTTGTCTGACCCCGCCATGCGGAGATAGCATATGGATTTGGGCCGCCAGAGTAGGCTCCCACTCTCCTAGGCTGAGCGCAGAAAAATTTCTGTCACCTCTAGAGCCACTGGCAGGCCCGCAGCCTGTTGAACTCTCAGGGGCACGTGGTTGGTACTCCCCTGTCGACACAGGATAGTTTTGAGTACTCCACTTTCAGCTCTGTCTCATTCACCTCACACCACTATGGCTTGGGTCAAGAGGGAATTTCTAACTTTCACATTTTGGTCTACGAAATACTCTCCCGACCAGGTAGCCAGCCTCAAGAGGCCTCCTATGGCAAGCTAGCAAGACCACTGTCAGGCGGTTGGCCTTGAAATTAGGCCACCATGAAAGCTCAGTCTTTAACCCTCAGGGGACCAAGGTGTTTTTGGGGCCTTTGAGATGTTCTGACATGCCTTGACATTTGTGCTTTTTTCAGTTATTTATAAACATGTTAATGGCAAAGGTGTAAATTCACTCTATATAGCACAAACAGGGCTACCATAATATGCGAGCAACGTGTATGTAGATGTTTGTATTTTTAAGAGAATAATGTTTATGCGTGGTTATTGGAAAAAATTAAAATGAAAGTTGCTGAATTAAGACCACAAAACACATATTAAATATGTGTCCACAAGACTTTTGACTAATGGATGTTGTCCCTTTGAGTTCTAGCTTCAAAATTATGTGAAAATAGTTTTGCTTTATCGTTCACAAAAAAAAAATACATTGATTTAAATGGTGTAAAACAGGTTTTGCTTGGAAAGCCAATATGCGAGGGGGAGGAGTAGTTTACACCTTAGATTACAGTGTCCCACCCATTCTGCATAATGACTCTGCATAATTAGCCATTCATTCAGGTGTGACACTGACTGAGCCACAATACAAGGACAAAAGATGTATTTAGAAGAAGACTTATATTGACCATTTAAGATTTCGCTTACATCTCTCTTGTAAATATGTTTTGCTATTTTATTAAAATGTTACAATTACAACAATAATTACAATTTCAACAATATTTCAAGTGTACTCTTTCTTTGTAAAAAAGAAAAAGAAAAAAGATTATAGGCCTACATTTTATCATATGTATTCATTAGTTTGAATATAGCCAACATTGGAACATCTAACATCTTAGTCTATGACTTTATTTTTGACAAATATATATATATAGATAGAAATATAACGTTAGATATGAGCAGAAATTGCTAAACAAAAGCTTATTTGATGTGGCAGTATATTCTACAGTAGCCTAAAAACTGTACCCAAATCTAGTCAACAAGTGACTGACTGTAACGTTGTTTTTATGAAATATTAGGGTATATAAATGCTAATTTGCAGTTTAATACGTTGCTTATACAAATACATTTTATTTCAATATTCCAGTCGATTTTTACTCATCTCAGTAGGCTATAGCAAAGCAGTTTATTCTTTCACACACAGACGCGCGATTTATATTTAGGCTAAACAGTCTTTACAAATATGTACCCTTCATTCATCTCACAGAAAGGCGAGTCATATTATAGAAATGCGATTCATCTTTTTGCGGTTTGCATAGGCCTACACTAACGTTATTCCATAACGTTATTCCACACGTGAGAAAAGAAAACGTCTCAGGTTACGACTGTAACCTATGTTCCCTGAGAACAGGGAACGAGACACTACGTCAGAATGACGCTATGGGGAACGCCTCAGGCGTGACAGGTGTATGAAATCACTATCAAATCACGGCAATCACATTGACCGGCGACAGCCTGTGAATCATTAACGTGAATGATTAACGTGCGACCTGCAAGTATAAAAGGGCGCTTTGCAAACATGACAAACATCCTATCGTCTGAAGGGACTGTTGCAGGCAGGCCCGAGGCATGGCAGGAAGACGTAGTGTCTCGTTCCCTGTTCTCAGGGAACATAGGTTACAGTCGTAACCTGAGACGTTCCCTTTCGAAAGGGAACTCTACACTACGTCAGAATGACGCTATGGGGAACGATATACCAACGCCACCATGCTAAGGGGAGTGCATGCCAAAGGCAGTGACAACTGTCAGAACCGGCAATTCAAATGAACGCTAGAACCACTCACCCCCAGGTCACACTGGGCTGTCAGTGACAGCACTCCCTACGGTCATAGCCCAAGCTATATGATACCACAGAAAACCTCCATAAACATAGTTTAGTGAAAGGTCTACCTGGGCCTGCTCAAGGGCCTAGGACCACAACTTCAACTTCTTAGAAGGGGTCCCTTCTAGGGAATGTGGCTAGGGAACCTGAAGGAACCCCAGCCAGTCACTATTCAGGGGAACGTGCCACCTGAAATGCCACCAGGCAGGCCTGACCTGGTGTCACTATATAAGACACTACAGTCTGGCCACTTCCTGTCTGTATGAAGACAGAGCCTCTGGATACTTGCCTTTAGGAAGGCATCCAACCCGAGGGACTGCGAAGCAGGCAGTGAACCACTCGGACCGGATCTCAGAGACGGGATATCCTGGAGAGTATGACTCAGCATAGTGCTTTACAACCCTTGCCAGCGAGGGGAGTTTCTCTACTCGATCCACGGATCAACCCAGTGTTTGTGTTTCAAAACGCTAAGGAGGCCTGTGAGGGCCTAAGGACTGATCTAACTGGGAGGCCTCATGAGAGGCCTACGACCGACTGATCAGACTCAGGAGACCACATACTCATACTGACCCTCAGTGAGGGGAGCATTAGATCTACCTGGTAGGCAACCAGGCTGTAGCAGGATAAAGAGGTTCCAGGAGGGAACCCGTAGCAGAGAATAAAACTTGAGTCGAGCCAGGGCGCAAGCTCACCTTCGGTAGCTGCCTGATAAGGTCTGCTAAACTGAAAGTAAGCGGCCACTAGCTTACAAAACCCAGCACACAGTAAAACTACTCAGGGAGACCTGGAGAGGCCTACTACCTGACAACCACAGAATGTGGGAGCTCACCTTCAGAGAGGCCTGGTAAAGCCTACTATCTGATAACCACAAAACGTGGGAGCTCACTTTCAGGGAGGCCTAGCGAGGCCTACTACCTGAAACACAATGCTAAGTGGAACACACAGTAAGTGGGAGCTAACCTTCCAAGGAGGCCTGGAGAGGCCTACTACCTGATAACCACAGTATGTGGGAGCTCAACTTCAGGGAGGCCTAGCGAGGCCTACCACCTGAAACACCATGCTAAGTGGAAACACACAGTAAGTGGGAGCTAACCTTCCAAGGAGGCCTGGAGAGGCCTACTACATGATAACCACAGTATGTGGGAGCTCAACTTCAGGGAGGCCTAGTGAGGCCTACTACCTGATAACCACAGCGCATGGGAGTTCACTTACAGAGAGGCCTGGAGAGGCCTACTACATGACAACCACAGTATGCGGGGGCTCAACTTCAGGGAGGCCTAGTGAGGCCTACTACCTGATCACCACCAAAAACGTGGGAGCCCATCCTCAGGGAGGCCTGAAGAGGCCTACCTCCTGAAACAGTCTAATCAGCTGGATGTAACTGCTGCTGGGGACTCGCCTAACAGGGAGGCCCGGTAGAGCCTACTAACTGATAGCGAGTCTTCTTGCTACATTAATGAACACTGCTGGAACCATACTATAAAAAACTTTACCTATAGTTTTGTCCTAGTGTATGCTTCACAATGTTGTGACCCACCTCCGAGGGGGCCTGTTAAGACCTACTACTCGGTAGTGAGCCTTCTGCCCGAACTACCAGGGCCAACCACCGAAGGTGAGCTGGCCTAGGAGCCGTATTTTAGGGGCTACCCGGTCAAGGAGGCCTGCTGGGGCCTACTACCTAACTGTGCAGCCTTCAAGGCAGAAAAACTGTTACTACAGCGCTTACAGCATCCTGGTACCTAATCACATCGCCAAAGGCAGTGTACTCAGCAAAAAGCAATACCCTCATAGCAGGGGAGTACAACATACGCCACTCTGCCTAGTGGAGGCCCCATTTTAAGGGCCTACCTACTAAATGCATGGGCATCAGCTCATGGCAATGCTCTGGCTTCAAGGGAGCGGAGTTCAAATACCGGAATGAAATGTAGTTAGAACTCCCTGCTCAACCGGAGCCATCATGGTGTGAGGTAGATAATACAGAGCTGAGAATGGATTACTCAAAACTACCCTGCGTTAGCGGGGGAGTAACACCATATGCCCCTGAAATGTTAGACAGGGAGCGGGCCTGCAAGTGGCTCCAAAGGGTGACAGGGATTTGTCCTGTGCCCAGCCTGGGGGAGCGGAGCTTGCTTGCAAGCCCCAACTTTCACCCATCGTTCGAGCGGTTCAGCTCAACGGGCTGAGTGGAGCCAGCTCTAGAGGCCTAAAAACAAGTAGCTCTGTTCGGCAGGGTCTGGCAAACTATCACATCGCAGAGCGAAAGACAGCCTGACCCGCCTGAAGGATCATACCTCAACTACCACCCTGCATTACTCTATCACCCCTGAATGCAGTGAAAGGGGCGGGCCTTGGCCAACAACTCCCATTTAAGGGAGGAGGCTGAAATCTCGGGGAGGAAGCCTAACACATAATGAATGCGGCAGCTATACTTAGCAGAACGCCTCCAACATCCCAAACATAGCCTAGGCCAGCTACAGAGGCGGCCCGGGTTAGGGCCGACCTATAAGCATAGATCTACCTGAGGGCTCGAAGGAGCCACAGCCTACTTGATTGAGAGGCTGTAAAACACTCAACCTACTGACACCTCTTTTGCAGAGCTCAGGGGAGCGAAGTACTCAGGATACCAAGGTCACAAACCAATAGGTAAGACCTAAGATCTATCTGAAGCACCAGCGTCAGTCTAAACCTAAAGCAAAAAAGCTTTTTTTTTTTTTTTTTTAGGAAGACCAACTACTCTATCCCTAGGTGGCTAAAAGCCCTGAGGCTAAATAGAAATGAGTGGTGGCCCACCACGCATAAAAATGTCATGACAGGAAGGCCATCTCAAACTCACACGGGAGCAAAATCTTTTTTTTTTTTTTTGAGCTTCTCCCTAAATCGTTCTAGCCACAAGCTGGGGGGGGGGCTTCAGGGCCCTGAAGTTCCAATACCTTACCTCTCATTGCTCCTCTAAGAATGACTCCCTAGGTCTATACAGGGAACAAGGTCTGTAGAGAAATACAAATCAGTGTTAGTATACACACAGAAATTATATTAAAAACCAACCAGTTCACCTGCGGCGTGCGGAGTGAAGACTCGCCAGAGAGTTCTTTATGAACCTGGGGTCCATCACTTTACATGCCTGAAAGAGGCGCTCTCACCAACCAAGCCGAGGCGGGCCATCAGAACCTTGTTCTCATCATAGACTCAGCCCCAGGCCTGGTGTAAGAAACGCCTAGGGAGTCGGGAAAAAGAGGAGAGGGCTGGGATAGTAACAGCCCTCCAGGAGATGATCCATCACTAACGCTGTGATCGTTTGTACTGGATCACCTCCCTCATATCCTTCTTTTTTCTGCGGGAGTCACGCCTCCTCTGTGACCTGTTCCTACATGGAGGGGGTGCACGAGAGGCGACACTAGCTCTCTGACCCTGTCTACGGCCCTCGGGTCGTGAAGGGCCAGGCTCTCCCGCCTGTCTGGGCTCGGATCCGGATCTCAGCGGTATACAGGTCTTAAACGCCGCTGAGCGCGCCTTCGCCTCCCTGAACTTTCCAACCACCGCCTCCACGGAGGTGCCAAAAAGTTCAGAGGGCGAAACCGGTGCATCAAGGAGAAAGGCCTTCTCTTTCTCCCCGATGCCAGCCAGGTTCAACCACAGATGCCTCTCCATGGCCACCATTGCCGCCATCGATCGACCGACCGCAGCGGCAGTTTGTTTAGTGGCACGGAGAGAAAGATCTGTGGTGCGGCGCAGCTCAGCCACCGCCTCAGGGGACAGCCCTGCCCCCTGGTCGAGATCCCCCAGCAGGTCGGCCTGGTACGCCTGCAACACCGCCATAGTGTGCAGGGCAGCACCGGCCTGACCCGCTGCCGTGTATGCTCTGCCATTCAAACGCGCTGTGGTCTTGAGCGGTTTGGATGGCAGGGCTGGAGCACTCAGTGCCGACGCCCGCCCAGACACGAGATGGTTCGCAAACGTCTCGTCAATGGGCGGCATCGACACATACCCATACTCGCTGATCCCCTCAACATCAGCGAAACTAGCCCGCTGATGTCGGTGGATCCGAGCAGAGTATGGGTTCTTCCATGCCCTCTCGATCTCAGTATGGAGATCAGGAAGAAATGGAAGGCTCGCCTGAGCTGGTGGTCTATGGCCGGGGAGAAATCGATCGTCCAGCCTGCCACAAACAACTTCTCCCCTAACGCGCCGCCATGGCAGTTGCAACCTGTCAGTGGCGCGTTCCATTACATCCAGCAGCTCAGCATACACGGGGCAGGGTGGCTGAGAGGGTTCAGGGTCCACCTGAATGACCTCCTCATCATCCATCACCTGCCCGTCCTGAAGAGCATCTGTTGCAGGAACAGTAGGAGAAAAATCCTCTTCGTCATCCACCTGCAACTCACCCTCGTCATCCGCCGAATCATCTGAGAGGTTAACACCCCTCTCAAGACGATCGGCGAGATCCCTCTGGGAACCCCATGACGCGAGTCGCCGCTCTGCCTCAGCGCGAGCGGGACCTGAGCCACGAGGTACAGATGGTGAGCCCTCCTCACTCGAGAAGAGGGCTAGACGAGAGCGGAGCGTTTTCAACGCAAAACGCTCACAGTTTGCACAGACAGCTCCCTCAAGAGCCGCCTGTGCATGCTCTTTGCCCAGACAGAGAACGCATAGTTCGTGTGAATCACCCGGCGTCAAATACCTTGGACACGGATCCGCACACTTGCTGAAGCTTTCAGCCTTCTCCGTGCGTTTCATTTTCTCTTTCTTTGCCGACTTTTCCAGCGATATCAAACAGACAGTCCCTGAAGACGAAAAAGATGTTTGTCATGTTTGCAAAGCGCCCTTTTATACTTGCAGGTCGCACGTTAATCATTCACGTTAATGATTCACGGGCTGTCGCCGGTCAATGTGATTGCCGTGATTTGATAGTGATTTCAGACACCTGTCACGCCTGAGGCGTTCCCCATAGCGTCATTCTGACGTAGTGTAGAGTTCCCTTTCGAAAGGGAACAGCCTACCTCACTCCTCAGCGGGATCTGCTCCTCATATCAGGAGATATTGCTCCTCATATCAGCACTGTTCTGAGGAATCTTTTCTCCATAAGGTAGGCTATATTATGCCTCACTCGATCGCGACGCGCTGTGTTTACAGCTGATGGGCGTTTCACAGATCTTCTTCTCAGAATTTGCGTTTGAATAGCACGCGCTCTCCGGGGAGTGGTCACATTACTGTGAATGAGCTCGTAATGAGCTCGACTGGAGTCGCTCTCTTTTTATACAGATTACAGAAGCTGAGAATATTTGTTTTTTATATAAATGACTTCATTTAACAGATGCGATCTCAAGCTTTATGCCCGTGGGTCTGTTTGCCTGTTTGACTGAATTTTCGCGGAGTTATAGATCATTTTCGAACGCGTTTCAAATGGGAGTTCACTGAGAGAGAGAAGGCAGAAATCGCATCATGTTAATTTTTCTTTATTTGTCAAAAAGCAAAACACTTTATTTTTATTGTGAGTATACAGAAAAAAAATAGAAACTGAACAGGATCGATTGATGTATTACACGAAAATGAAAGATCAAAATTAACAGAGCATTTAGTGTTTATTTTCATTGCTAAAAAAAAAAAAACGAGCAAAATGCGCGGGCGCGTTTGTGGTCCCCAGAGGGTTAAGCAACTGGACTGCTAACCAGACTGGCTATCAAGTAGTAGGCCTCACCTGGCCTCCCTGAGGGCGAGTTCCCAAGGATGGGCAAATGAACAGCTAACCTGTCTGGCTATCAGGTAGTAGGCCTCACCAGGCCTCCCTGAAGGCTAGGTAGCCAACTTTCTGGTTATCAGGTAGCAGGCCTCACCAGGCCTCCCTAGGCTGAGCTCCAAAGTATGGACTTTAGGTAGCCAACCTTTTTTATCAGGTAGCAGGCCTCACCAGGCCTCCCTGAGGGCGAGCTCCCAAGTATGGGCTCTAGGTAGCCAGTCTTATGCTTATCAGGTAGCAGCCCTCTCTGTAAGTGGTTTCCCAGTGATACTGGGTTATGGCGACTGTGGACGCTTTGCTATCAGTTCAGCTGGCTTTAGCAGGCAGGTTCTGAAGGCGAGCTTGCGCCCTAGCACGACTAAAGTGTTCACTTTCTGCTACTGGTTCCCTCCTGGAACCTCTATCAAGCCTACAGCCTGGTTTGCCTCCCAGGCAGGCCTTGTGCTCCCCTCACTGAGGGTCACTATGAGTACTCAGCCTCCTGAGTCTGGTCAGATGGTCGTAGGCCTCTTGTGAAGCCTCCCAGTCAGATCAGTTCTTAGGCCTTCTCAGGCCTCCTCAGTGCTTAGAAACACAAGCGCCGGGTAGATCTATCGATTGAGCAGAGAAACTCCCCTCGCTAGCAAGGGTTGTAAGCACTATGCTGAGTCATGCTCTCCTGGATATCCCGTCTCTGAGATCTGGGCCGAGTGGTTCACTGTCAGCTCCGCAGTCCCTCGGGTTGAATGCCTTACCTAAAGGCAAGTGTCCAGACGCACTGTCACCAGACAGACAGGAAGTTGGCCAGACTGAAGTGTCCAATGTAAGTGACACCAAGTCAGGCCTTCCTGGTGGCATTTCGGGTGGTACATTCCCCTGAATAGTGACTGGCTGGGGTTCCCTCGGGACCCCTTCTAATTTGAAGCTATGGTCCTAGGCCCTTGAGCAGGCCCAGGTAGGCCTCTAATAACACAATGTTTATTAAGGTTTTCCTGTGAAGCTTGTATTTTGGGCTGTGACCATAGGGAATGCTGTCACTGACAGCTCAGTGTGACCTGAGGGTGAGTGGTTCTGGCATTTCATTTGAACTTGCTGGTTCTGACAGTTTTCACTGCGAGTTACCTTTCGAAAGGGAATGTGTAGGTTACGACTGTAACCTCTGTTCCCTGAGAACAGAGCACGTTAATGAAGCAGCAGCTGTCGCCGGTCAATATGATTGCCGTGATTTGATTGTGATTTCAGTCACCCGTCACTCCTGAGGCGTTCCCCCTTAGCGTCAATCGACGCTGTCTCTCGTTCCCAGGGAACAGATGTTACAGTTGTAACCTAGACGGTCTTAAAGGGACAGTAGCCTACTAATAAACATGCTGCCGCTAGTTCTTAAAGGGATAGTTCACCCAAAAATGAACATTCTGTCATTATTTACTCACTCTCCATTTATCAATTTCTTTCTTCTGTTGAGCACAAAATAAGATATTTTGAAGAATGTGGCTAACCAAAAAGTTTCTGGTCACCCTTGACTTCCATGATAGGAAATATATACTTTGAAAGTCACTGGGGACCAGCAACTGTATGGTTACCCACATTCTTCAAAATAACTTTTATGTTTAACAGAAGAAACTCATTCAGGTTTAAAACAACTTGAGAGCGATTAAATGATGACAGAATTTTCATGGGTGAACTACCCCTTTAATGTTAATACTGTTCATTTTATGTCTTATTTAATATTATCCGTTTTGTACAATTACATTTATTTTTCATAAATAGTTTATTTATCTACTTTCAGTACACACATTAAGTATACCACTTGTAATTACCACTACAGTAAGACTTTGAATATTAAAGTGCAAATTAACACCTGGCCACTCTTCTTGGTTTGCTACTGTTACAATTTAAAACCGTAGAAGGGTAAAAACATGCCAGGCAGACACTGATGTAAGCAACACAGCTACAACTAATAAAATTGATAATGGGTGTGTTTTGTAGTCTGCGAATAATCAAGCATTGACAACAGTCAATCATATTGGCCTTGGGCCCCAAAAAAAATTCTGCTTAGGGCCCCATAAAGGCTTGGACCGGCCCTAGGTGATCACCCTAATAGAGCACCCACATTATAAGTCCACAGAGTTCTTTGGTATGTCATATGCTGGTATCTTAAAACACAACCAGATGAGGATGATGCTGTCGAAGATAAGTCTCTGCTGAGTTTTGGAACTAAAAGATCTCTAGAAAGGACTCTCTGGTAGCTGGATCTTCAGTGTCACAGGATTAAAAGCATAACCCAAATGATATTGTTATTGCTAAGTTGTCTTTTGAGAGCGCTAAATTCTTGCCGTTTTCTGAACAAAGTTGATGACATGTGACGGAATATCATTATGGTGGAGTTGCCATAGGTGAGCTTGCCCTTTTTTCTAGCCACGTTAAAGATTTTAACTCAGAATAGCCTGCGGTTTGCCATGTTCTGCCAGTCGCCGCTGCAGAGTACAATGCACTCCACTGGTTTTTTACATTCCACTCCCTCTGGAAATCCGACAAGACATAAATTCTGGTGGTGGGATTTATTTTCCAGCTCATCAATTTTGTCTTTCAGTTGTTTAATCTCATTGTCATTAGCCAACTTGACATTACTGCTTCTTCAATCTCAGCCTGTTTTGATTCCACCTCCACCATTTTCAGTTTCATTGATTGCTGTTCCTTTTTTATTTTCTCTATGGATTCTGCGATTCAGATGTCCATTCATGAGTTCCTTTGCCCATATAATCTTTAAGCTAATAAGGTTAAAATAAGCGTATTTGGCTTGCTGTACGCAATGGAGGGGCTCGAGGAAGCAGCTTCAACTCGAGATTAGATATACCCCCCAGTGGGACTACTAATGCTTGGATGAGGAGTATGGTAGTAAGATGCCTTTATTATGTTGGTGGAGGGATGCCAAAACAGCTGATGCAAGATTAAAGTGAGTGGCTGCTTATATGGTCCGGCAGTTAATTGAAAGATTAGATGGGTTCAGTCCTCCTGAATTTACATTGTGAACTTCACTAAATTAACTCCTTGATTCTCACGAAACACTTCTCCATTTCTGCATGAAACCATTTTCTTTTTATGACTGGCATGATCATCAGATTGTTCGACATTCAGTTAAATTCTTTGTTAAAGAAGGTGCTTACGTTGTATTGAATACATTTAGAGAAAATTATTTATATGGAATTATTAGGGAGTTAAGTGCACCACACCTCACTCTAGCGCCGCTGTAACAGGTCTCATGGGCCACATATCATTTACAGTACATTTGACATCACCAATGCAAACCAATCAGATTTAACGTTATGGTATTAGCAAACACTATTTTCATTATTATACCTAGATGTTGACCACACAGAAGAGGCAGTGTTTTCTGGTTGCACATACAGTATTTTATTTCTGTCACACTCTGCAAAATCAACAAACACAACAAGAAATTCATTTTTGTTTCACAGTGTGTTGAAATCAAAGTGAAACTCTCTTGTTCAATAAACTCACATTACACAATACCTGGATGTACAGTATGTCACAGAAAATGAGAACAATGTTGTAGCAAAGTTAGATGTTACAGGAAGGGGGAGGCGGAACCGGCGAACATTCAAAAGATTTTAATAAAATAAATAAACAAATACAAAAATGAAAGTAAACATGGCAGTCACTCACGGTCGACTACCGCCACACATAATAAAACAAAACATTAAATAAAATAGTCCAGGCCTGGTCCTCTCTCGTCCTTCACGATCGTCGCTCCTCCTTTTAAGCTTCTGCTCCTCTGTGAGAGATACGAGACCGGTGTGTTGCGCAGGTGTCGCTCATTATCAATCACGCCACCAGCCTCACGTCGTTCTCCCAAGGCCCTCGGTCTCGTCTTGCGAGACATACCCCCACATACCCCCATCGCCCCTCGCAGGCTGGGGGATACACCTCATAAACTCTCTTCATCATCGTAATACCTCACAATAACAGAATGATATAGGACACAATCGCCTTAAGAAGCAAATGTTACTCAACTCTTTTTACAAACAACATTGAGCGCATTGTAATTACAGTCTCTGACGATATCAGGCATTCTGTCACATGACACGTAGCAATCCCTCGCACAGAATCCGCTAGTATGCATTCCAGCTGCGAGTGCACGTGCGCGATGCTGTTATTTTTATCAATTTAAAATACAAGTATATCAAACAAACCCATCGAATTCACGTGTCTTTTGGCATTGTAGGTTTTGCATATGCCAAGCACTTTACTACAGCGCAAATAGGCTGCCCATCTCGCTCATTGACAGAAAACTGATTCTCCATTCTTCCAGTAACTCTCCTACCTTTGGCAAGGCAAGGCAAGTTTATTTATATAGCACATTTCCTGCACTATGGCAATTCAAAGTGCTTTACACAGAACGGAATTAAAATAATCACAAAATAAAAGCAATGAAAATTAAAACAGTTATAAAAGGAAATAAAAGAGATATATGATACAGTTATATAATGAATAAAAAGATGATACATAGATAAACTTCTCATCTGGAAAAACATATCATATTTTTCACAACTCCCAGTTGTACTTTGAGATTTTCCCCTGGTGATTACACTGTGTCTGTGGTGTTCTTTTGGCACGCCTAAGTAATCTATTGGACGTCTCCGATGGACCCGATTTTCCCCTAAAATCGGACAGGAGGACCTCTAACACTGACTCACGGGGTAACCTCGGGTTCACTGCTCCATCAGTCCGCACCCCAAAAAACAATTTTTTTGGAAGCTCTAGGAATGGAATTGCTCCAGTCCGCACCCTACAGAACCTCGGGTTTAATTACACATCAATCTCACTACTCTGCCACAGACCCAGGTCATCAGCATGGTTTCATCTCTCTTACCCAAATCTCAGTGCCATTTGAGTTCAATTTAGAATAAAAAGGAGGATGCAAAATAAAATAGTGTAATCAGTCAGACGTACAGTGGCACAGTACTCATTCAGTAAATGCACAGCTAGACAGATATGTTTTGAGTCTGAATTTGAATGTGACTACTGTAAGAGCACATCTGATCTCTTCTGGAAGGTGGTTCTAGCTGCGGATGGCATAGTAGCTAAAAACAGACTCACCATGCTTAGAGTGAACCCTTGGTATTTCTAGCTGATGTGATCCTAATGATCTGAATGATATGTTAGGTTTATATTTAGTGAACATAGCTGCAATGTATTGAGGTCCTTGGCCATTGAGTGATTTATATACCAGTAACAATACTTTAAAATCAATCCTAAATGTAACTGGGAGCCAGTGTAAAGACCTGAGGACTGGTGTGATGTGTTCATATTTTTTGGTTCTGCTCAGAATTGTGGCACCAGCCTTCTGTATGAGCTACAACTGTCTTATGGTCTTTTTGGGAAGGCCAGTGAGGAGACCATTTAGATAATCCACCCTGCTGGTGATGAAAGCATGAACACGTTTTTCTAAGTCTTGTCTGGAAACAAAGCATCTAATTGTTGCAATATTTTGAGATGATAGTATGCTGATTTAGTTATTGCTTTGACATGACTACTGAAACTAGGGTCTGACTCCAGAATCACAACGAGATTTTACTTGATTTTTAGTTGTTTGACCCTACCGTCAAGGTACAAGGCACATTGAGAACTTCATCTTTGTTTCCAAATCCAATTACTTTAGTTTTGTCTTTGTTTAACTGAAGGAAGTTTTGACACATCCAACTGTTGACTTCATCAATGCATTGGCAAAGGGAGTCAATGGGGCTGTAATCGTTAGGTGATAGGGCTAAGTAGATCTGTGTGTCATCTGCATAGCTGTGGTAAGCGATTTGGTTCTTTTTCATTATTTGGCTCAGTGGGAGCATGTACAGGTTGAACAGGAGTGGTGCAAGAATTGAGTTTTTAGGGACTCTGCAGGTCATGGATGTCCACTCAGACTTATGGTCACCTATACTCACATAATAACCTCTCCCTCCTAAGTATTACCCGAACCATTTTAGGACTATCCTTGAAAGCCAGAGTCAGTTTTCCAGCCTGTCAAGAGGTATGTTGTGATTGACAGTGTCAAATGCAACACTGAGGTCAAGTAGTACCAGAATTTATGTTTTGCCTGTATCAGTATTTAACTGAATATCGTTTATTAGCTTTGAGCGCTGTCTCTGTGCTGTGATGTGGTCGGAAAACAGATTGAAAATTGTCAAAGTATCCATTTGAGATTAATAATTTGTTCAACTGATTGAAGACAACTTTTTCAATGATCTTGCCTATGAAAGGAAGATTTGAGATTGGTCTGTAATTGCTCAATATGTTGCTATCCAGATTGCTATTTTTCAGGAGTGCAGTTTTAAGTGACTTTGGAAAAGTCCCAGAGAGAAGTGAGCAATTTAGCACTTCTAGGAGATCTGCTTCTAAGTAGCTTAACACTCTTTTGAAAAAGGAAGTTTTTGCTGTACAGTTTCTTCCTAAATTTTACCATTCATTTCTTCGAAATCAGACATAGTAACTTTCTGAGGATGTGGTCTGATCTGGCTGACCTCAGTGCCACACGAGGATATACTGATCTCCTTTCTGATATTATAGAAGAAGGAAGCAAACTCACTGCATTTGCTGTCTGAGAGCATTTCAATGGGAATCTGGCTTGGGGGGTTTGTTAGACTCTCTACTGTAGCAAAAAGAGTGTGTGTGTTATTTATGTTTCTGTTTATAATATTTGAGAAGAAAGTCTGTCTAGCTTTGCCTAGTTCCACATTGAAAGCATGAAGGCTGTCTTTATAGATGTTATAATAGATTACAAGTTTTGTCTTCTGCCACATGCGCTCAGCTTTTCTGCATTGTCTTTTCATATTTTGCACTGCTGTTGAGTTTCTCCAAGGTGCTTTTTGTCTGCCACTCTTCTTCCTGACTTTCACAGGAGCAATATCGTCAATTACACTTTGTACTTTTGAGTTAAAGGACTCAAGGAGAGAATCAGAGTCCGCAGATATGCTTGGTGTTAAAGATATGGCATTCATAAATAGCCCACTAGTGTTCTCATTTAACCCTCTGGGGTCTAAGGTGTTTTGGGGGTCCTTGAGATGTTTTGACATGCCCTGACATTTGTGCTTTTCTCAGTTGCTGTAAAGAACCCAAGTGCAGTTTATTATAAACAAAACATGAAACTAAAACATGGCGTGGCATGAAAACTCAAAACAAGACATGAACAGGACTCACAACAGTGGTTACAGGAAACAATACTTGACAAAGACACATGGCAAACATGAGGGCTTAAATACACAGAGTACGTAAAGTAGGAGTACGTAAATTATCCAGGCCAGCACTCTTAAAGTTTATAAGTATATGCATTGAGTGAAGCCTGCTCCTATCCTCACTTACTTAAATACACAGACTAATGACAAGACAAGGGACACCTGTGAACAATGATCAGACTACTAACCAATTACAAGACACATGGCAGGATCACATGACAAATAGGGGATCACATGACAGACATGGAAACATGACATGAACAAACCCAAAACGTGACAGATCTCCCCCTCTAAGGGTGGAACCCGACACCCAAACAAAAGAAAAAATGTTCAAGGAGGGTGGTGAAGCAGTGGCGGTCTTGGGGGAGGGATGGTGGGCCAGGCCCATGCAGGGGGACAGGACATGGGTCGTGGCATGGCGCGGACGGGCCTGGGTCGTGGCATGGCGCAGGCGGACCTGGGCCGTGGCAAGGTGCGGGCTGACCTGGGCCATGGCAGGGCGTGGGCGGACCTGGGCCGTGGCAAGGCGTGGGCGGACCTGGGCCATGTGCTGACGGCCAGGGGCGGAGCAGGCTGTGCAGGGACTCAAGGGACTCACTGCCCCGCCCCAAAATTTTCTTGGGGGCAGCTATGGGGTAATGGCCTGGAATAGATACCCGCTCAGGAACAGACATGACGTGAAAAGTCTCTGGCTCGGCAGACGTGACGTGAAGAGTCTCTGGCTCGGCAGACGTGACATGAAGAGTCTCTGGCTCGGCAGACGTGACGTGAACAGTCTCTGGCAGATGTGACGTGATCAGTGTTCACGCCCTCATGTTTGCCTGGCTCAGCAGACGTGACGTGAAGAGTCTCTGGCTCGGCAGACGTGACGTGAATAGTCTCTGGCTCGGCAGACGTGACATGAAGAGTCTCTGGCTCGGCAGATGTGACGTGAACAGTCTCTGGCAGACGTGACGTGAACAGTGTTCACACCCTCATGTTTGCCTGGCTCGGCAGACGTGACGTGAAGAGTCTCTGGCTCGGCAGACGTGACGTGAAGAGTCTCTGGCTCAGCAGACGTGACGTGAACTTCAAATGTGTGCACCGACCACACACACCATATGGCTGAAGCCATAATGGTTAGTGTAGTGGTCACTGCGGGCTCAGGATTAGTGGCAGCCATCTCTGCTGAGGGCTCAGGTTCAGGCATGGCGGCGGCCATCTCTGCTGAGGGCTCAGGTTCAGGCGTGGCGGCGGCAATCTTGTCCGGAGACACTGGCTCGGCGGTGGCCATCTTGTCCGGAGACACTGGCTCGGCGGCAGACGTGGCGTGAAGAGACTCAGACTTGGCAGACATGACGTGAAGAGACTCAGACTTGGCAGACATGACGTGAAGAGACTCAGACTTGGCAGACATGACGTGAAGAGGCTCAGGCTTGGCAGGCATGATGTGAAGAGACTCAGACTTGGCAGACATGGCGTGAAGAGACTCAGACTTGGCAGACATGGCTTGAAGTGGTTCATGCTGAGAGGATACTGGGGGTTTGCAGTGTTCCTCATCCGTTAAACCCACAGTAAGAGTTGAGCCGCTTAACAAAAGGGTATAGTCAATATACTGGGCCAGGGTAAAAAATTAATTTTTCCCCCTGGCAATTGGGACCGCACCGGATCGTTCAGCTCAAAACGAAAAATGTCTTTAAGAGCCACATCATTAAATTTTACCTGGCAACACAGTCCACAAAATTTCTCCACATACGTTTCCAGGGGAAGATTTCCCTGGCGTAGGTTTAGGAGGGCAACCACTGGGTTCATTGCTGGTGGTCAAGTATTCTGTAAAGGTGATCCACCGGAAGCAAGTGTAAATGAGAACCCAAGTGCAGTTTATTATAAACAAAACCAAACATGAAACAAAAACATGCCGTGGCATGAAAACTCAAGACATGAACATGAACATGAACATGAACAGGACTCACAACAGTGGTAACAGGAAACAATACTTGACAAAGACACATGGCAAACATGATGGCTTAAATACAAAGGACACCTGTGAACAATGATCAGACAATTAACCAATTACAAGACACATGGCAGGATCACATGACAAACAGGGAATCACATGACAGACATGGAAACATGACATGAACAAACCCAACACGTGACAGTTGCTTATAAACATATTAATGGCAAAGGTGTCATTACACTCTATCCAGCACTAACAGGGCTGCCATAATATGTGAGCAACATGTATGTACATGTTTGTATTTTTGAGAGAATAATGTTTATGCATGGTTATTGAAAAAAATTGTTTTAAATAAGGCCACAAAACACATACTAAATATGTGTACACAATACTTTTGACTAATGGATGTTGTCGCCTAGAGTTTTTGCTTCAAAATGATCTGAAAATCATCCTGCCTAATCATTCACATAAAACAATACATTGATAAAATTTTGTTATTCTCTTTTAGTTTGGAAAGGCAATATGCATGGGGGCGTGAATGATCATTAATAATGCTGTGATTCACACCTGAGAAGACAATGACCCACATAATGAGCTGCATAATGAGCTTGTGGTACCCTCTCAGGTATGTCACTGAGAAGGTACCACAAGAAAGAATGCGAGGACAAAAGAAATATATATATATTAAAAAATATATATAAAAAAGTAGACATTGTACAGTTTATTTTTTCATATTTCTTAAGTCTGTATGACCATAAATGATGGAGTATTTTAAGTCTATTTTGCTGGTATGTCTATTACGCGCCGGCGCATTTGCCGACCCCAGAGGGTTAAGCATCTCTTCTTGAAAGACACAGATATAGCTTCAGTAGTAGGAGAGATCAATATATCAAAGAAAATACAGAAATGATCAGACAGTGCTACTTCCTTAATAACAATCGATGAAATGTTTAGACCCTTACTGATAAGTACATCTAGAGTGTTCACGATTGTGTGTGGGTCCGTGTACATGTTGAGTCAGATCAAAACAGTTATGATTTCTTTTGCCATATTGGTTTCTGCATTATCTATGTGAATATTAAAATCCCCAGCAATAGCAAAACAGTCATAGTCTGAGGAAATTGTTGATAACAGTTCTGTAAAGTATTTTGGAGTCCTGTAAATAATAATAAGTAAAATGCGTGGAGAACCTTTTAACACAATACCCAGATATTCGAAAAACAGGTAATTCCCAAATGATACTTGCTTACATTGATAGACATCTTTAAATGAGCAGCTACACCCCCACCTCTCTTAACAGCTCTGCAGACACTCATAAAAGTAAAGTTAAGAGGGACTGTTTCATCAAAGACTGTTGCACTGCAGCTGTCTTCTAGCCAAGATACATTTAGAAGCATAAAATCCAGGTTGTTTGTGGTTAAGTCATTGACTAGAAGTGATTTATTTTGAAGTGATTGGATTTTCAACGTGCTAACTTGACAGTATTCATTTTTTTTTTTCCCCACAGCAATCTTAGTTTGACATGGAATAGGCAGCAGATTAGATTGGTTTGCTGTACGGCTCAAGAAGAAATTCTAGCATGTAACATAACAGAAATAGAGAAAGATACAGGAACACTGGGTTCCCGCTTGTTCTGTAAACATTTGAGAAAGTTACTGTTACCATAGCGGAGACCTGACACATATCACTGAGTGCTGGTATCAGTTGTTTTTGGTTCACCTAGAGCAGATGGAGGAGGGTGTGGAACCTGGCGTTGTGGCAGAGGCCGAAGAGCTCTCGCAGGACGAGCTGGGCCCACAGGCTTTCGTCCCTTTTTGGTTGATATCTGGGGGCTCTTAGTTCCAGCATACAGCAGTTCCTCCAATTTCTCGGAGAAGCTCAGAAGTGGAGAAGCTGGAGAAAGGAATAATGTGTCTGGTGAAGAGGGGCTGTTGCTCTGGTGTTACCGGAGGCTGTGATGTGTTGTCCTGGTTTTCCTGGCTGTTTTCCAGAGAGTCATCCTTGGGTGCTGAAACTTCAAGCACTTCTAATCACGTCACAGTATGTCTGTGGTGAGCTCTGTGGACAGGGCTCAGCTGAGATTGTGTCCGTGAGCAGAGGTTGTTGTGGCTGCGTGATGTTATCATTGTCCTTGTGTGCCATGTCAACCGCATGTCCATTCAGGTGCTGAAGTGAAGTCCTGTGTTCATTTATACTCTTCCCAGGTGTGCGTGTGACATTCAGGTTGAGTGGATTGGCATACACTCCTGAAGGATGATGGAGGGAGAAGTAAATGTTGTCCTTTAGCACCAAGTTTGGCTGGGTGGAGGCCATCCTGTTTAAACAGTTGTCTCTGACTTCAGAAAAGATTGAAGTTGTCAAGTTTACTCGTTTTATGTTGCAGGTTTTTTGCAGCCAAGCATTAAGCCCAAGCAACCGTGAAAACCGATTTGTTCCTCTTGCTGGAATTGGTCCACTGATAAACGTCTGAACTTTCAGTCTTCTAATTGTTTCAAAAAGTTAATTGAAGTGAATGACATGAATGATGAGTCGATTTGCATTCTTATGTTTCATCAGAATGTTCTGAAGTTCCCTCTTTACATGAGAAATTGTTGCTTGTGGAAGGCAGCACGTAGTTGTATCCTTGCTGCTAATGTTTCTGATTATGGAGTCACCCACTATCACTAGTCCTGTGTTCGGCTGTGCTCTGAGCTGAGAGCCGCTGTCTGCTCGACCTTGAGCGCCAGTTACCATCAGTTTTAGCTACTGGCTGACTCGGCCTGTGTTCGATCACATTCATCTCGTTTGGGGATTCCTCATCTACATTCATTAATACTTCAAATCTGTTCTCAAGATGTATAGGCGGTGGTAGGAAACTGTATGCTGAGGGCGTCCATGACAAAGCTTTGTTGTGTGTTCCGTCTGGTTTGGTAGTCCCGCAAATAACTTTGTTTCAAGATCTGCAATCCTTTGTAAAAGTCTGTGGCAGTTTGTGCAGCAAGTAGATTCTTGAACTAGAAGAGGCATTTTCTTTCTTATCCTTTTGAATGTAGGCAGCTGTGTTTTCCCTTCTCCGGAATGTAAGCTGATTGCAGTGGGAGACTGGTCGGATAGGAAATCCACTTTTTTGTAGTAATCTTCCAGTCACAAAAGTTTCTAGTTTTAACGTTTATGCCAAGCGATTTAGCACTGTGCTGATTTGCTGAAGTTAAAATTAGGACATAAAATATAAGGGCGATAGAGCAAAGTGCGGAGCAGTAAGCAAGAGTGTCCGAACCGTAGCGAAGCAGGAAGCAGTATTTAACTTTGCTGCAGAAATTACGTAGCATTGCCTTTGCTGCTAATGCTATGACTCTTATTGTTTGCAATGTGTTCCTTCATTGGTATGTTCCTCATTTTGCTTTTCTCCTCTGACAACACATTTTTCCATTTTGATCCATAAATTAAAAACAAAAAATCGCTATTGATACTATTGGAATTCTGCCAAAGTGTGTGCTTGTAAGTGTTCATTAATTTTGTTGCTTCAGTACATAGTAGGTCTGCACATTTCTGAAAATAATTTATGATCACCAAAATTATTTGATGTGACAAAAAAACATTATAGTTCAAACTTATATTTGTTTAAACCATTTTAATTTCATTTAAAAACAAAAATAAATTGAAAACTGGAATTTATTTTTTAAATGTGGTCTGTATATCGTGGGCCGTATTTGCATTCTTGACGGGCAGCAGGTTGAGAACCACTGTTCTTAAGGGACTTATATAATGCATTTAACATCAAATAAACAAAAAAAAAAGTACATACTTAAAGGTTTTTATAGCCATATTTCTCATGTCTGTGCTTCAAGTATTTGATGTGTTTTAGTTCATTTTTGTGACATGCTCCAGAAAGAAGTTCACAGAGACCGAGACAGCAGAACGTGCATGTTTTCTTAATTTTATGGAAGCAAACGTTTTGTTGTTAATATTGAATGTACACTAAAATAGAACAGTTTTGAATGATGTCTCACTCTTATCTGTATGACCATAAATGACGGAGTTGTTTCAGCTACTATAAGTAAAAAAATCCAAGTGATCACGCCAGCGCCTCACACAAACAACATATCAGTTCTAGCATTTCTAGCTGTATATCACAGACCATTCATCCATCCTCAATTTAAATAGTCTATATAAGTACAATATGTAGGCTTTGCCTCAGTGTGATGTAATTAAGCCAAATACTGTGTAAAGACCAATCCGATCTCACGGCAATTCGTATGCATTTTATGAGGTGGCTAAATCGTACAACCTCACTCGTACAAATTCGTACGTATTAGCCACCTTTTAAAATGCATACGAAATGCCACAAGATCGGACTGGTATAAACCAGTGGTTCTCAACTCCAGTCCTCGGGACCCACTGCTCTGCACATTTTGTACGTCTCTCTCAGTTTTGGGTAAGTTACTCTCAGTGTTGGGTAAGTTACTTCAAAAAAGTAATTAATTACTAATTACATCATCAATATTGTATTTAAAATACTTTTCTAATTACTCTGTCTGAAAAGTAATTTAAGTATTCAACAAGTAATTAAACAAATTACTTATTAAAATCCCTATAAACCTTGACCGGATAGACAATAGAAATGAAACTCTTTTAATAATTAAATATGAGTCAAACATGGAATAGTTTATCCTTTTAAAGCATTTTAGCTTTATTAAAACATACTATATTACTTAAACATTTTAGTGAACATGAAACTTGCTTAGTCATGTGTTTCAACAAAATTAACTAATTTCTAATTCACTGTAACCTTTAGCCTGCAATCTTTTTTTTTTAAGCTCATCTTTAGACACTTTCTGCACCGCTGGTGTAAAATCAAGTTTTGGCTGCTTAACAGGGGTTGCCATAGCGTTATCTGTCGACGAACATGGATCACAAAAGTTTTCATGGATGCTCCTTGTCGGATTACTTGTGCTGTTGACAGCGGCCGATAGTTTTTTCTCCCCAGAACATAGCTTACATTGTACCGTAATGTTCTTGTCTACTTGTGTCAAAAAAGTGAAGTAATTGGAATATTTCCATTTGGTAAAACAGCCACTCGCTTCTGCCGACATCTTCCACTTCAGACAACGTAACCAATTGGCGCGAACTCGTCACCACAACTGCACTACAGCTAACGATTTTAAAGAGGCAGCGTTCACTTTTACCTTTAAGCGATAAATTTAGATTTTAAATTCAATATTGATTTATGTATAACTGTTGAACTAATTTACATTATGTAACGCAAGTACATTATAAGTAACTGTAATTAAATTACCTAAAACTGAACAGTAATCCCTTACTTTAACTTTTCAGTGGATAAGTGTTTTAATTACAGCAACAGTACTTTGTAACGCGTTACACCCAACACTGGTCTCTCTAATCTGACACACTCAGTTCATGGAGTCTCTTCTAACTAGCTGATGATCTGATTCAGGTGTGTTAAATAAGGGAGACATACAAAATGTGCAAAACAGTGGGTCCCGAGGACCGGAGTTGAGAACCACTTGTATAAACTAGAACAGTTCTGTATAAAACAATAGTGGGATTAACATCAAAATGTATTGTCTGATGTTAAAAAAGTATGTTTTTTATGTAATTGGTTGCAGCAATGGAGGAAGCAGGATCTAAGTGCAGCAGTTTTTTTATTAAGCAAAATCATACAAAAAAACTCAGGATTCTCAAAAACAAAAAGAAGGACAGAACAACCAACCTAAAGCAACAATAAGAACTGACAAAGAACAAGACAGAACACAGGGTTTAAATAGACAGAACTGATTAGTAAATTAACAAGACACACCTGAACTAAACTAATGATCAATCAAACGCTATAGAGACAAACAGGCAGGGGCTGAGGAGGACAGAACTGAACTAATTAACAGATAAACTAAACACAGACCAGAACAGAAATCAAAACAAACTGACATTGTGACAGTAATATAACTTTCTTACTTTAGATTGTTTTGTCAATTTAAGCGTAATTCATGCAATTTTATAGCCTGGAAATCCAGACCTAAATCTAAAAGATTAATGGTCTGGCGTCGAATAATGAAAATCGGCCAGCTCGAGGGGCGGCACCAAGCGTGCATTTGAAAATCTCGCTGCACGCAATTGGATAACACTACGACCAATCACAACAATAAACCACAGCTACCAGCAGAGCTAACCTTATTAGATATTCTCTGATTATACTCTTACCGTATCCGGTCGGCGAAACAACAAAAACGTCCTTCTTGCAAAGGAACAATTCGAGCGGCGTCTTCTGTTCCTGTTTTAGATAAAAATCCAAGTCTAACTTGTTCATTGTAGCGGCCAGAGCCGTTTCAAACAACTGGTATTCATCCATAGCCATCTTGCAATGTTTACTAATGACTTCGACGTCACAGACCTGTCGTCTTCTGTTTAGCTCGCCTCTGGCCTGCCTATATCAGATAACCCGATGTGATTGGTGCAGCTCAGATCGAGGGGCATATTTAATGAGCATCATTATTCGACACCAGAGTAACTCGCTGAGCAAATTCAACTTGTGCTCTCGCGAGAACTCTGGATTACCAGGGTAGCAATTTTATAGTATTTATTTGAAAGAATTAAAAGAGCAGTTTTGTGTCTACCCTTGCATTGTTGAACTGGTTGAGGTTGATATGGGATTTAGAAAGTAATTAGTAATAAGTAATTCAATACTTTTTAGAGAGAGTAATTAGTACAGTAATCTAATTACACTGTTGAAGATGTAATTAGTAACTAGTAATTACTTTTTTAGAATAACTTACCCAACACTACTACATTTTCTACCCTATAAAGGGTCGCTGCAGCCCCAAAAAGTTTGAAAACCCCTGTTTTACATAAACTAGGTTTTCTTCAAAATATTCTCAAAAGGAAGAATATGGTTTTAACCCTGAACACTTGTTTCTGCTCTTGAAGGTTTTGGTACCAGAGGGAGTTTCAGAAAAGTGAACCTGATAACTGGAGAGTAGTCGATCCCAATGGAGAGAACTGTGCTATTGTGAAAAATTATTCCAACTATTTCAACAATTGGTTTGATGTTTCCTGCAATTCTATGTATAAGTTTATCTGTGAAAAGAATTTGTAATTTACCTCCTTCAGTGATATGTAATGAAAGAGGTCTAGTTTAGAGAAAAGAAAAACATCACGTCTTCTTTTGGATTTTCTTGCTTAATTGCTGTAAAATGTATTACGTTGAATGCAATGTATGTTGTTTTGGATAAAAGCGTTTGCCAAATGCATAAATGTAAATGCACAAGCAGCTTTTTATATTGAGTGCAGTTATATCCCATTTTGTATCTCTTAAGAGCAGGAGCGAAGCATATGATTTCTGTCACATTTAAGACAAATACTTTTTTACCTAAAACAACTTTTTTCAAAACATTTTCAAAGCTAGAAATAATAAGTTCTCTTTTCAGATTTTTTTTTTTTTTTTTTTTTTTTTTAAATGGGGATGATGCTTCTGCATAACAGCATTATAAGGATGAGATGTTCTTATAAAGTTCTTTAATATTCTGTGTGAAACTGTGCTGTGGTCAGCAGATGGCATTGTACTTCTGAGACGTTCCTACTGTATGTGCTAGCTATAAGTAGCCTATAAATAAATAAAAATATATATATTGACAAGATCTGTTTTGAGTATCTAAAATAACTGTAAGAAATGAACCTTTGAAAGTTAGAACGAAAAAATTTTATGATGTTTAAAACGACAGAACTTAAATGTGTAGCATTCCCAAAACCCCTGACCCAATTACTTGTTGTGTCTAGGAAATTATAAAAGAAATTCAGTAACAAGTGGGACGAACATTTAAATGTCTCATTAGATATTAATAAATAGGTTACACAGGTATTTTAACTCAACAGCACTTTCAATTAATCACTGATAACCCCTTCATTTGCATTCATCTCATGCCTGAATTTAAACAGTGCCGTTTTACTGTTGCCTTTTTAAAGCCACAATGCACCAGGTGAAGGAAAATATATTTTCCTTCAAAATATTTTCACTTCTGATTTGTACAGTGACAGAAATGAGAACAGAACTTACCAGCTTTACATGGCTTCTCTGGAGATTCAAATGTATCACTTCTTTTTCATTATCATTTACATTTTGGGGTAAACAAGTGGTGTGACCGTGTCATTATGTTTTAATTCATAATCAGTCTCTAAATTAAAATAATATAAAAAATTTCTCAAGAGGGCATGAAATATTTCACCTCTGCTTATTAAGCTTCAGGGCAGCTGTCAGAACTTTAGCACAGGCAAGGCTCTGATCCAAAACCTACTGAGCTGTCTCACTATCTACATAGGCAGCTCCCTTCTAAGACAGCATTCTAATTGTCATGGAAGCTCCTAAGTAGCTTATTTGGAACACAATAGGCAGCATGTGCAACACAATTAATGCTCACAAATGGGAGACTTGTAAGGGCAAATTCCCCATATGAAAAAAACCTGCATGCTTCATATACAGCAACCATATATCTTCCTACTTAAATCGGCCAGAGTTACCTTCTGTGTTTCATGTAAGGCTAATACGTGTCCTATACAAAATCAGACCGATTATGGCCCATTTCATTCTAAATAGCACACATACAACTTGTAGGGGATTTTTACGTTATATATGAATACTGTAAAAAGACTTATATGAGTTTTACATGACAAAAGTATGCAAATGTGTATGGTATTAGTAGAAAATAACTGATATTCATATATAAATCATTTAAAGTTCTTATATTGAATCATATGCTAGTCAAATTAAAGTCATTCTAAGGCAGCATTCTTATTGTCATAGAAGCTCCTAAGTGACTCATTTGGAACACTATAGGCAGCATGTGCAACACAATTAATGCTCACATGGGAGACTTGTAAGAGCAAATTCTAAACTCTGTTTTCGCGACCTTGCAGGGCACTTAAGGAAGGGGATGCCATTTGTTGAATAGTTTCAAACAAAAGTGAACACTTGAATCCCTTCACAAAGCGCTCTTATATAGGGCTGGGCAATAGAACGATAACAATATTTCTGCAATATAATTTTCCTCAATAAAATTATAACAAAAGTTCAATAAGTGTTCAATATAATGTTTATGCACTATGCAAATAATTCTGTGAATGTTTTACTGTGAATTTAATGAAGCAGTTCAAAGTCTAAAGAGCTGTTAACCAGGATTATTGTGACCGAAAGAGACATTTCTTGGTTCAGTGAGGTTTTTACTGAAAAAGCCTTTGAGGACTGAAATCGTTCAGATCTGATTTTGAAAGTGTTCAACAGTAGGCTACTGATGAGCTGGTTTTTCAGGCAATTCGAAAAAGGATTAGTTTGCAAAACTACAATGGAAACAGGTCATTCACAGGTCACCTGGCGTACGTAAAAGTCGATCGTTCTTTAAAGATGTAAAGGGTGTTATAATTTTTATGTTATCCACCTGTTTCCGGGGGGCGCTACTGTAAAATAGAACGTGGGTGAAACTTCCGGTTAGGTGGCGGAAGTAGTAAATCAACGGTATTTTGTGTTACATAGCGAAGAGGTTAGGTATTTTTCGAGTACATTTTTCTACTATTTAAAGTCGCAAACATTAATGAGAGATGTCGTTACGGAGCTCAGGGACAACATGTGCTGTTCGTGGTTGTACATATAACCGCACTAAACTAATTCAGTGGCTGAAACGTGAGTGTTTTGAACATAAGCCTAAAACTAAATCTGAGTGTTCCTGTGAACGATTATACAGTTTCCATCCCCTCCCAAAAGATGACGAATCAAATAGAATATGGAGGAAGAACTTAAACTTAAAAACACCCCCAAAACACCTATTTGTGTGCTCGTTTCACTTCGTGGACAAGAAGCCAACAGTGGATAACCCGTACCCAGCGCTCTTTCTGGGTTACGAGAAGCAACCGGAGAAGAGACGCCGACCTAGGATTCGACATGTCACAACAACAACAACAACAACAGGTAACTTAACATTAATGTAATGTCAACTAGCTTGTTTTTTTCCCGTTTGTTTTTCTTGAATTACTTATTATTAATATATGAAAACCTGTGCCATGACAGTAGACAGGTAGCCTGATGTTTTTACCTCGCATAAACTTTTATTGTGACGAGCTTGGAGGGCACAATGGTACACAGTGACAGATGCTAATTTAATTTCCTCTATTAGTTAACATTTAATGTTACAGAATATCTACTGTATATTGATGAGGGGCATTTCACCCATTTGAACATTGTTTTTTATTTAAAGTGGGTCATATATGTAGTCGAAATGTAAAATAATTTTTGAATTTGGTGCCTTCGTGACCGAGAAAAGACAAAAAATAACTTCAGGATGCATTTGTATGAAAGACAACAACTCCCACAATGCACCACATTGCACAGCTCCGCAAGCCACTCCCACTAATCCAGAAAGCGCATATCTGCCTATAAGAGAAATCACTCTTCCGTCTACAAGACTAGCTACCACCAGAGCTTAAAATTCATTTCACATTCACACAAAATGTCTAGTTAGTTGGCGAACTCATTAGTGCATTACTCCTCGTTTGTATTTCTTTCGAAAAGGTGAATTATTGCATGGTACCTGGATGTTTAGTCAGAACATATGCGGTGCGAAACTAGGATAGTTCTCAACACAAACGTCCGTGTCCTCGTCTGATTCAGAGATTTCGTCCAGGAGAAATTGTCATCACTGAAATTCTTTGCCGCAGACGGACTCTATCTCTGTGTTCGTAGCGGTTCGTAGTTGCATAGTGAGATCACCGGCGCCACCAGTCCGCCCTAACTCGAGCCAGTCTGGGCTCCTCGTCCGCGGCAGGCAGGTCTTCTGCCTCGGCTGCTCTTCGCTATAATGCGGCTTGTAAAGGTAGCCACAAACACCTGATTCAAGCATCAGACTTCCGAAATCCTCTTCCTCTATATCATATTGAGCACTCTCCTCCGCTATTGTCATAACTGTACATCTGTCTCCACAGCGCCTGTTAGCTTAGCTTCAAACAAGATGGAGGATATTGCTTTCAGTTTCAGAGAGTAAAGTCCCACCCACTGATCTGTAATAGGCCTGTAGCGTGAGCGGGTCCCGCCCCCTGGAATAATGAGGAGCTAGTGTTTGTAGTCTCTACACTTTTCAATGAAATGTGACTTCCTGCTTATTATGACGCAAAATGATGATTTTTACGTCATAATAAGCAGGAAGTAAAACACTTAAATCCTTATTTCTCCCATCTCAGGGAAAAATTAATGAAAAATCCACGTTTATTATAATATATGACTGGGTTTCTAACAATAGAAAGCTTAATGCAAATGGGTGAAGTGTCCCTTTAAACGCAGTCTAGATGTTTTTCAAGACTCTAATGCCCCCTAATTGTTTTTTGTCTGCCACTAAACAAATCGTCATTGAAGGACTAACCAGCTAAATATGTACTTAATGTATTCCCTGCAGATGAGCCTGATGTGATGCAGGTTTCTGGGGACCCAGATCCTACCTCACAGACCTTCCATGATGCCCAGACACAGTGGTCAGACCCAACAATGGAGGACCACACCTACTCCAAAGCACCTACCATCACATGTGGTATGACAACTGCCCCATCCACTGAGAGGACACTGTCTGTTGCAGATGTTGTTTTGAAAGACGATACAGACTGTCTGCTGTACACAGGGATTCCACTTCTTGAATTCAAAACCCTTGTGTCTTGCATGCAACGTTTTGCCCCCACATCGTCAGCATTTTCAGCAGAGGACCAAATCCTCTTGACATTAATGAAGCTTAGACAGAACTTTGTTATTGCCGATTTAGCTAGACGCTTCAAAATGTCACCTGGTCAGGTCAGTAAAAAACTGACATTTTGGATAGATGTGATTGCTGAGCACACCCAGGATCTCATTCCATGGCTGCCGCGCGAAACAATAAAAGCCACTTTGCCGCAAATTTTAAAGGACAATTTCCCCAACACAACTTGTGTCATTGACTGCACAGAAAGTGTCTTGCAGAAGGCTAAAAATCTGGACTCAAGAACTGAATCTTATAGTCACTACTATGCAAACAATACTGTCAAGTATCTGGTAGCAATTGCTCCATCTGGTATGGTTATGTACATTTCAGAGGCTTACGGTGGCAAATGTAGCGATAGATTCATCACACAGAACTCTGGGTTTCTCGACCATTTGCGTGCTGGAGATGAGGTGATGGGGGACCGTGACTTCACCATCAGAGATCTGCTAGAGGAACGGAATGTTCGTTTGATCATGCCAGCTTTTACGCGCAAGAAATGCCAGCTGACAAATGAGCAGGTCACTCGCACAAGACGCATTGCTAATGTCCGCATCCACATTGAGCGAGCAATCAGACGTCTTAAGGTGTACAAGATCCTCTCTCAAACTGTGCCTATTAATTTTGTCCCTAAAATCGACAGAATACTAAGAATCTGTGCGGCACTCGTAAATCTGCGAGGAGAGCTTATTTCTAGAACATAGACACCATATCTTACACAATCAACTTGAGCTTAAATCTTCAATTCTCTCTATAACTTTATCAACTGTATAAACCAATACACAACTTTTACTTGCACTGATATACCAACACTTTTTCTTTTAGTTGTTGTTTCATAGACAGCTATTTTCTTTTTGCTGTGTAAATTTGTTTAAATTCTTAATATTTTTCAATCTCGTAATATTCTGCAAAAGAGAGAAGTGTGTGTACTTTCACAGTATAGTATTGCTATTTTTATTTAATGAAATGTTCTGAATACCACTGTTAACCAAATGTGCAAATGACACATTAATTCATTCTTATAAATATACTCAAAAGCCAATGACTAAGTGTGTAATATGTTTTTATTCAGTGTGTATTTTTTTATTTTAATTGTGGTTTGTTTCCTCACACAACTGTAACCATGCCTTTATAAGTATTGATTATTAATAATATTATTATAATATTGAGAACAGTGTAAACATTCCCCCAACTACGCATTAAACATCTGCAGGTATGTTGGACAGAGATGTATTTTCTTGTCAGCAAAATCATCAGCCAATCTAGGTAGCATGTGTACAAAGAAGAAGTTCTGCAGCTGTTGCACTTGTGCATTTGTGTAGTGCTTATCAAATGGAATCTCCAATTCGATGTCCTCACTTGGTGTCCAGATGACTAGCTTGCAACTTTGTAGGCCCAGACACATCATGGTCAGTTGTGTCTGAAAGGATTAAGAGTACATGTTTGTAAAAATAATCTGTTTAATTAATGCATACAGGTGCTTCTCAATAAACTAGATGTACCGCAGGGCGGTACAAAATATGACCGCCGCTCAGGCCTGCACTGGCTTTCCACAAAAATAAATGACGTGGAGCAATTTGGCTGTATTGCGTGTTTATGTATATACCTAAAAAAAGTAGTAGTATGTGCATGTCTGTGTGTATGTGTGTGTGTTTGTGTATGTGTGTGTCTGTGTGTGTGTGTGTCTGTGCGTGTATGTGTGCGTGCGTACATGTGTGTGCACGTGTGTGTTTGTGTGTGTGTGTCTGTGCATGTGGATTTGTATGTGTGTGTATGGGTGTGTGTCTGTGCGTGTGGATGTCAGTGTGTGTGCATGCTTGCGTTTGTTTGTATTCCTGCATGTGTGTGTGTGACAGTATCATCCTAAACCAGCAACCCTTCACTCAACACCACCATCTACAGGCCGATGAGTGTACAGTCACTAAATGTGCATATAAATGAATTTATTTTATACCCCCCCATGGATGAAATTCTACGAAACTTAGCATACCCACAGAGGATGTCAAGTTAATCATACACATGAAATATGGTGCAGTTCTGAACATCTCAACTGAAGATAGGGGCGATTAAAGTAGAATAATATTGCATTTTCATTTTTTATGGGAGGGGCGCAAATCACAAATGAGTGATTATGGGCTAGGTTGATGTGGGCCCTTAAGAGCAACATACCATAAAAATTTCTTCATCCTCGGTGCCACGGTTCAGGTAGTTATTTAGGAAAAACTGCATTTTTTGGGTTTGGGGGGGCCCAGCGCGGGGGGGGGGGAGTGGCCCCCTGGGACCAAACGAAATTTTTCCGTAAAAGTCTAGTGGGGCTACATGCCCACCAAATTTCATGTTCCCCGGTGTTTCGGTGTCCCTGGTATCGTTGACGAAAAAATTCAGTAGATGACGGGAAAAAAAAACAAAAAACTTTGACAATCGATTATGGGCTAGGTTGATGTGGGCCCTTAAGACCAACATACCATAAAAAATTCTTCATCCTCGGTGCCACGGTTCAGGTAGTTATTTAGGAAAAACTGCATTTTTTGGGTTTGGGGGGGGCCCAGTGCGGGGGGGGGGGAGTGGCCCCCGGGGACCAAACGAAATTTTTCCGTAAAAGTCTAGTGGGGCTACATGCCCACCAAATTTCATGTTCCCCGGTGTTTCGGTGTCCCTGGTATCGTTGACGAAAAATTCACGGGGGCCCCAGCGCGGGGGGGTAAGTGGCCCCCGGGGACCAAACGAAATTTTTCCGGAAAAGTCTAGTAGACCAACATACCATAAAAAATTCTTCATCCTCGGTGCCACAGATCAGGTAGTTATTTAGGAAAAACTGCATTTTTTGGGGTTTGGGGGGGCCCAGCGGGGACCAAAGTAGTTCAGGTAGTTATTTAGGAAAAACTGCATTTTTTGGGGTTTGGGGGGGCCCCCGGGGACCAAACGAAATTTTTCCGTACAAGTCTAGTGGGGCTACATGCCCACCAAATTTCATGTTCCCCGGTGTTTCGGTGTCCCTGGTATCGTTGACGAAAAATTCACGGGGGCCCCAGCGCGGGGGGGGAAGTGGCCCCCGGGGACCAAACGAAATTTTTCCGTAAAAGTCTAGTAGACCAACATACCATAAAAAATTCTTCATCCTCGGTGCCACGGTTCAGGTAGTTATTTAGGAAAAACTGCATTTTTTTGGGTTTGGGGGGGCCCAGCGCGGGGGGGGAGTGGCCCCCGGGGACCAAACGAAATTTTTCCGTACAAGTCTAGTGGGGCTACATGCCCACCAAATTTCATGTTCCCCGGTGTTTCGGTGTCCCTGGTATCGTTGACGAAAAATTCACGGGGGCCCCAGCGCGGGGGGGGGAAGTGGCCCCCGGGGACCAAACAAAATTTTTCCGTAAAAGTCTAGTAGACCAACATACCATAAAAAATTCTTCATCCTCGGTGCCACGGTTCAGGTAGTTATTAAGGAAAAACTGCATTTTTTGGGGTTTGGGGGGGCCCAGCGGGTGGGGGGAGTGGCCCCCGGGGACCAAACGAAATTTTTCCGTACAAGTCTAGTGGGGCTACATGCCCACCAAATTTCATGTTCCCCGGTGTTTCGGTGTCCCTGGTATCGTTGACGAAAAATTCACGGGGGCACCAGCGCGGGGGGGGAAGTGGCCCCCGGGGACCAAACGAAATTTTTCCGTAAAAGTCTAGTAGACCAACATACCATAAAAAATTCTTCATCCTCGGTGCCACGGTTCAGGTAGTTATTTAGGAAAAACTGCATTTTTTGGGGTTTGGGGGGGCCCAGCGCGGGGGGGGAGTGGCCCCCGGGGACCAAACGAAATTTTTCCGTACAAGTCTAGTGGGGCTACATGCCCACCAAATTTCATGTTCCCCGGTGTTTCGGTGTCCCTGGTATCGTTGACGAAAAATTCACGGGGGCCCCAGCGCGGGGGGGGAAGTGGCCCCCGGGGACCAAACGAAATTTTTCCGTAAAAGTCTAGTAGACCAACATACCATAAAAAATTCTTCATCCTCGGTGCCACGGTTCAGGTAGTTATTAAGGAAAAACTGCATTTTTTGGGGTTTGGGGGGGCCCAGCGCGGGGGGGGGAGTGGCCCCCGGGGACCAAACGAAATTTTTCCGTACAAGTCTAGTGGGGCTACATGCCCACCAAATTTCATGTTCCCCGGTGTTTCGGTGTCCCTGGTATCGTTGACGAAAAATTCAGTAAGGTGACGAAAAAAAAAAAAAAAAAAACCTTTGACAATCCCTATATGACCGCTTTCGCTAGCTACGCTAGCGGCGGTCATAATTAGAATGTCGTGGAAAAGTTCATTTATTTGAATTTGGGGTGTTCATAAGCTGTAAGCCATAATCATCAAAATTATAACAAATAAAGGCTTGAAATATCTCACTTTGCATGTAATGAGTCTATATATTAGTTTCACATTTTAAGTTGAATTCCTGAAATACATTAACTTTTCCACGACATTCTTACTGAGAAGCACCTGTAAGTTTAAAATACAATTTTAGTCTAATAATAGAGCTACTTTCATATTAAAAAGTATATTTCTTAATATAGAAAATACATTTTATTTAAAAACAATAATCTTTATTATTAAATTATTAAAGAATCACCTGGAGGTAGTATCCATCCTTTCCTTTAGGAAAAATCAGGTACTGTCCATCACCTAAACTTTTGATGTCACCATTTGGCCGTCCTAGAAACTCTGCCAGTGACATGGAACTCTTGAAGGGGCACTTGATCTCAAGGAGTTGTGCTGAGTCAAGGATCCCATCTGGGCTGGCTCCCAACCAAGGATGGTCAGGGTGCACGACCAGGCCTCTCTTCTCCACAGTATGCCCTCTGCTTTCCATGAGTGTGATGACGTTTATCTCATTTTCTTTGCCATGCAGTGTTGCTGTATTGCCGGTGAATGTTGGGTACAGATGCTCATTTAGAAATTTTTGAGGATCTGTGGTGCTTCGTTTTGGGACCCGTTTTGCTGTGCTGGCTGTTAGACGAAGCTTTCTAGCATCATGCCATGACTGTGAAGCACTTTGCATCCTGGTTTCTTCCATCAGTGTAGCTGCTTGTGTAGGGGACACTTTAATGTAGGCCTCATAAAAATGTGTGCATTTTGGACATGTTAGTTCTTAAAAAGTTGGGGAGGCATTGTTGATTCTTGCATTGTTGATGTGCCTGGATAAATGTGGTATGGCCTGTGATGGTTAAAATTAATGTTCTTCAACTTCCTCATTCCTACATTCTTCTTCGCACCTGAATTCCACTTCCTTTGCACATCAGTGCATGCCATCCCTGTCTTTCCCTGCCTGACTGCATTTTCAACCTAAATTGAATTCAATTTTATTATCCAACAATGTTAAAATAAATATTTTAAGTCAAGGCTACTGTGAAGCAACATATACAGAACATGAATGACACACAGTAAACATTTCAGTTTAGTACATTTATTAATTAATTAAAAATATACAATAATACACAATATAATAATACATTTTGTGCCCTTAATTGTCCTGACTTTACTGACCTTCCACAAAAGTGCTGCTGCATGACTACAAGAGCGTCCTGGCCCTGCAATACATGAACAACCCGCTGTCTGTACTTCACCTGTCACTGAAACTAGCACCCAAGCCTTATGATGTGTTACGTGCAGGCTCTGGCTCGGCTCAATGTCAGCTTTTAGATATGCAAGGTCGTTTCCGACGTCCTTAAACAACACTCGACCGACTTTATCACTGTGTAGATATTGATATGCCTCTGAGCTTTTCAGATTGCTCATCGCCTTACCATCACAGGCTACTGAATCTACAAAATAGCTAAAAATGTTACCATACGTGATACGAGGCCACTTCTTCACGTCATCCTCCCAACCATCTACCGCGGATGGTAAAGGTACTGTTATATCACCCCTTTTAATTTCGTTGAGGTTGTGTTCCCACATCATTAATTTTGGATCGCTAAATCTTGAATGACGGTCAACTAATGAATGAATGAGTGTCAACTCCCGCTTGTTTACTTCGAACCGGAAGTCGCGCCCACTTTTGACGCAATGCCTCATGGGACGTAGGAAACTTGTGGATAAAACATTGAATTTTTTAATGTGAACATAATGTGAATTATATCAGTTCACTGCCACATCCGCATGGCGCCTGAGCGCTCCTGTGAAGCACACTAAAGAGACAAGCTTTAACTGGGTGCGATCTCAGAAGTAAACTGACGCGCCAAGAGAACGATGCTCATTCTGTCTGTCTCTTTAATTGTTTCACAGGTACACAGTGCTTCACTGCCTGTGTGTCCTGTGCTGCCATCCCACATATCCCCTATAGTCTGAGGCCGGCAACAATGGTGTGTTTGGACAGAAGACGAGACAGAGTTCTTTATTAAACTCATAAAAGACAAAATAATTACGGGTATAAGTAAGGAATAATTGACAAATGCCATTAAATTAATAGGGACAATAATTTAATCATTTCAATAATTATTTTTACATTATATTTCAATAATTCAATGCCAATTATCAGTCAATTATATGGCTAAAACTCAGGTTACCATGCCTCAAAAAACTGTTCAGATGATGTATTTCAAGACATTTGTCAGGTTTTTGTCTTTAAAACGCTCTGTTGCTAATTCCAAAACGTAATTTTAGAGCTTGTAATGGAGGCGTGAGCAACTGATAGCAAAATAATGCAGTTTCAATGCAGTTAGAGAGAGAGAGAGAGAGAGAGAGAGAGAGAGAGAGAGAGAGAGAGAGAGAGAAAGAGAGAGAGAAAGAGAGAGAGAAAGAGAGAGAAAGTTCCCTTTCAGTCGGTCACGTTCGACGTCACATCGACATACTGACGAACTGAGATCCCAATTCTTTGGTACATCGGCGTGACGTCGAACGTGACCGACTGAAAGGGAACGAGGGTTACATATATAACCGAGGCGTTATCAAGTGTGTGTGAATTACCCGTCTGTGCATTTCTCAACAGTGTTCGGCAGCAGCGTCTCTGATAGCGAAACTGAAATAACTAATAACTAATAAATAGCTGGAAAAAAAACTGGAAATAAAAATGTATAGAACAATTTATTTTGTTTAATTTACAAATTAATTGACATGACAAAAATAAATATACAGAATAATATATTTTGTTTACAAATTATAACTTGCATAACAAATATAACGTATAAAACAATTTGTTCTTCGTTTCATTTACGAATTTTAACTTGCATTACCAAAATAAACAATGCACAGATATTACTTTTTTGTTTCATTAACAAATTATAACTTGCATAACAAAAATAAATAATGTTCATATAGAACGAGTTTGTTTCATTAACAAGTTTTAATTTGCATAACCAAAATTATATTTATCTACCAATCTCTCAAGAAGAGAAAACAGTCTGTCTATTCTCTCTCTGCTCTCCTCTCAACAAATACTTTTATATTATATATAAATAATGCATTGTGTTTCCATCTGGAGCAATAGTGTATGTTTGAACCTTTTGTAATACTGCGTATGAGTCCCTCAATTGTCCTCAGTGTGAAAAGATGGATCTCAAAACCACACAGTCAGTCACTGCTGGAAAGGGTTCAAATATGCAAAAGATGCTGGAAAACCAAAGAATTTGCAAGAGGATTTCTGAAGAACTGCTCAGAACAAACAAAGATCTCATTAAAAACCATCATAAAACATCACAACCATTGTGGATCATCCAGGTAACGACACAGTATTAAGAATCAATACATAAACTTCTGAACGGGGTCATTTTTATAAATTCAGCCATTTTTTTTTTTTTGTCTTTTGGACTATATGTAAACATCTTTTATTTAAAATATTCCTCAATAAATAAGTTGCTCTGAATAAATGGGCTAAAGTTCTTCTGATAGTTCAGTGTCTGTCTTGTCTTTGCTCTCAGAGGCGTCTGTACTCTGGTGGTGCTTCTAACACATGATGCACGTCACTATTTTACTTCTAAATTCTTCTTTCATTCCTAAATGTGAGTTTTTGATATCTGTTTATTTGTGTTGCATCTGTTGCTTTTTTAAATTCAGATTTCAATGTGTCTGTGTCTGATCAGGACCACAATGCCACAGGTGAGGTAAATACAGCAACCAAAAAATGTCACTTCTTATTTGTGTAGAGAATGAAAATAGTATAAAAGTCTAGGATGCACCAGTATCTTCACTGTGCTTCTTTGTTTTGGATGCAAATTACAAAGACCAGTGTGATGCAGTTCACAGCCAGCATGAGGAAACACTTAGAAAGCTGAACAGATTAAATTGTACATCTTAAGATCTGAGCCTTGCTCAAAGTTAAAAGACATTCACTACACACATACTGTAAATAAGTCCACGTGACGAGATGGCGGCGGCGTGAGTGTTTGGTGCAGACTGGTCTGCTAATGGAATTATTTGCCTTCAACTAAGTTTGCGATAATTATTATATTGAATCTGAAAGCCTACAAACAAAGTTTTCGCTGATTATTGATTTAAGCAAGCTCTACAATGGAACAGTCAGTGCTAACAATCTGTGCAAGTGCTACAATGGAGCAGTCCGCGTCAAACAAATTCCTCCTGGACTCACTGCAACAATTAAAGTCCAAAATGTTTTCCCATTTTGATGTAAAGATGGACAATCTACAGATGAACTTAGATACAATAAAGCTTTCCCTATCAAACCTGGGAGAACATATATCGGAGCTTGAACAAAGAGTCGGTGGCAACGAGGATAATATATCTGATCTTGGAAACCGTATCAAAACACTTGAGAGTGAAAACGCTTACCTGCGGGACAAGGTGGATGATGCCGAGAATCGAGAATCGCGGCTCACCGCTCTCCAATGCATCGGACCAAGGACAGCGCTAGGCCAAGGGTGATTATGGTGAAGTGTCTCAGTCTCCTTGATAGGCATAAAATCCTCCTCCGTCTTGCCTGGGAGAAAAAACAACTTGAGTATAACGGTGATCGTATCCTGACTTTAGTGCTTCTTTGACTTAGGTGCTGCTTTGCTTAGCAAGTGACGTCAATTCGATTACATCAAGAAACAACTCCAACAACATAAATTGGAATATACTCTGATTTACCCGGCCACTCTCAGGATTATCTTCAATGGGAAACCTCTTCTGTTCAAAACTCCAGCAGAAGCGAACTGTTTTCTACAGGGCGCTGTAAAACGCTGACTGACTTTACTTATTGACTTAACTTTATTCGAGGGAACTTGCTGCAAAATGGTGTAATTTGTAAAATGTTGTAATTTGTAATTGCCTATAGATTTTTTTTTTTTTTTTTTTTTTTTTTGAAGGCTTTGAATTGATTTGAATAGATGAGAAACAACATCACTTTAATTCTCCCCTTGCTTTAAGCAAATTGTGTTCTATAAGCCCTTGCTGATAAAAAGTTGAAGCATATTCCCCTTAGTTGTATGGTGAGATTTATTTATTTTTATAATGTTATTAGAATGGGCTCTCTTTTGTTTTGTTCATATTGGGAGTTTAAGAAGTAAATGAGGTAAATACAACATTCAGTATATATTGGCAGATAGTCTGTTTCCCTTTTCCCTTTTTTATTTTTTATTTTCAATGTTCTGGACCAGGAAGTCTGTGCTTGTTTGTGTGTGCTTATAGAAACGAGTGTGGATGTGTGTGTGTGTCTATGTGTGTTGCCAATGACTATGGTTAAACTAAGGCTTATTAGTTATTCACTTAAATATTAGGAGTCTACCTCATAAAATTGATCTTCTTAGAGCATGGCTCTCTTATAACAAACCTGCTGTTATTACTCTATCTGAAACTTGGTTAAATAGTAATGTACGTGATGATGAAATAAGTCTTGATGGCTATAATGTATATAGAGCAGATAGAGGCAGTCGTGGTGGAGGAGTTGCTACTTATGTTTCCGCAAGTCTATCTTCTGAACTTATTGCAAGTGAAAGCCCCATGCACTTTGAATGCCTTTTTGTTAGAATATGTTTTCATCAAAACAAACGGTTGATCATAGGAAACATATACAGACCCCCTAACTCTCCATCTGAATCAACAAATAATATTCTTAGTACTATTAATTCTTTAAATTGTTTTGACGAAATTATAGTATTGGGAGATTTCAATCGAAATTGGCTTGATAGGTCCTCTTTGAAAGAGAGGAATCAGTTTGAAAGCCTAAATCTTACTCAACTAATACAGGAGCCTACCAGAATGGAGGGGAACTCCAGGTCTCTCTTAGACTGGATCCTGGTCACGCATCCCAATAGATTGATTCAGGTGTTTTATCTGATTGCTTCAGTGACCATTCAGTTATTTTTTGTATCTGGAATATAAGGTTACCTCGTCTACCACCTAAAATAATCAAGGTAAGACAATTTAAAAATATGAATAATGATGCATTTATTCAAGATTTGTTATGTATTAACTGGAACAGGATGGATTTAATTCCTTATGTTGATGATGCCTGGAATTTCTTTTATACTGAGGTATTAAAAGTTATAGATAAACATGCTCCTGGGCATCAGTCAAAGTGAAGGGCAGACATCTACCTTGGATTGCTGGAGACTTAATATATTTCTTTAAGCAAAGGGACAAGGCCTGGGAAAGATACCATTTAACAAAAGATCTGGCAGATTGGATTGAATATAAGCGATTAAGAAATGTATGTACTGTTAAAACAAGAAAAGCCAAATCTGACTATTATGAAAATTCACTATCAAATGATTTTACAAATCCAAAACATTTTTGGAAAAAACTTAATTACCTGTTGAATAAATCTAATAAGAATTCCCTTGCAAAACTAAGAATAAATAATAATATTATAAGTGATCCAACTTCTGTGGCTGATGTGGCCTTTAATCAGCACTTTTCTTGTGTTTGTAATTTACGTCCACCTGATTTCTGTTACTCCAACCAACGTAAATAGTAATGTAGCAAACAGTTCTTTCTCATTTACCACAATTCTTCCCACTGAGGTACAGCAGGCAATCTCCGAAATTAAATCTGGAAGTGGTGTTGGTATAGATGGTCTGGAGATAAAGTTTATTAAGATTGCCTCTCATGTTCTAGCATATCCATTATGTGATCTATTTAATTTATCTATATCTACTTGCAAAGTTCCAGTCATGTGGAATTGTGCTAGAGTAACACCTTTATACAAAAGTGGTGATCCTCTTGATCCTAACAATTACAGACCAATCTCAATTATTAGTAATGTAGTAAAAGTATTTGAAAAAATTATATTCAAGAGACTGTTTAAATACATTAATGAGTTTTCTATTTTTTCTCCAAACCAATCAGGTTTTAGGCCCAATTACTCCACCACCACTGCACTTACAAAATTTGTTAACGATGCTACATCTTCTTTGGACAATAATATGTCCACTGGAGCAATATTTATAGATCTTACCAAAGCATTTGATCTGGTTTATCATTATATTCTCCTTGATAAATTATATAACATTGGTCTCTCTGAACAGTCCATTTTATGGTTTAATTCATTTCTTCACTACAGACGTCAGTGTGTAATTTTCAATGGTGCTCTCTCTCAGTTCATGATAATGGAAAAGGGTGTTCAGAAGGTTCTTGTTTAGGCCCTCTTTTATTTTCTATTTTCATTAATGACCTCCCACAAATGTGCTCTGACAGTCAAATTCTCTTGTATGCTGATGATACAGTTATTTATTCTTCAAAATGTGATATTAATTCGATTCAATCCTCACTGCAACTTGATTTTAATACTATTCAAAAGTGGTTCTCGGATAATGGACTTATACTGAATAAAAGTAAGTCATATAGTATGTTATTTTCCACTAGGTCTGCCCGACATAACCAAGGTAATAGTCTAACAATTAAATTCTTAGATGGTACATTTATGGAGAATGTTGAGGAATTTAAATAGCTGGGCCTCTGGCTCGACTCCAGCCTCTCCTTTAGGCCTCATATTGACTCTATAGTGAAAAAAGTAAATTATAATTTAAGACTATTATACCGTTCAATTAATTGCTTCACACAATTGATTAGATTAAGAATTGTAACTCAGCTTTTATTTCCTATTATTGATTATGCTGACTTTGTTTATATGAGTACAACAGAATCATACCTTAAATCCTTAAATGTTGTCTATAACAGTCTCTGTCGATTTGTGTTGAGATGTCCGTTTCTAACCCATCATTGTCATATGTACCAACAATTGAATCTCTTATCACCAAAGGCCAGAAGACAGCTACACTGGTTTCAGTTTGTTTATAAATGTATCTTTTTTAATTATCCTCTTTATTTGAAGCAACATTTAGTCCTATATAGGTCAACTTATGGCCTGAGACACCTTGATCATCTCTTTTTTTCTGTCCCAAAAATATCTAAAGAAATCGGAAGACGTGCTTTCAAATTCAAAGCCCCCTCTGATTGGAACAGCTTACCTTGTTCCTTAAGGTCCATCTCTTCCTTTCCGCTCTTTAAGTCAGCCCTTTTAACTTACTTGCAATCCTGTGACCAATGTAAATGTTTCCCTGGTGTATGACCTGGAATTTTTTTTTTTTTTTTTCTCTTCTTCACTAATGCACCTTCTCTCTCATTAATGCCCTTAGTAAGAGATTATGTATGTATGTGTGCATGAGAGCATGCGTGCATGTATGTGTACATGTGTATGTGTATGTGTATATGTATGTATGTGGTATGTACATATGTATGCATGCATGTTTGCATGCATATGTGTATGTATGTGTATATAGGTATGTATTTTTGTATATGTAGGTTATATATTTGTTTGTTTTGGTGGCTTCGTCAAATATGGTTCTCTCCTGTAATATCTTAATATCATACTATATTGTTTATGTGAATACGCTTTGGACAGAGGTGGGACAGGTTGGGATGGTTAGTTGTGAGGAAGAGCTTTAGTATGTGCAAGTGTGTAAGTGTTTGGTGTTATTTTGAGGACCCCCTCGAAAACGAGATGTTCCATCTCAAGAGGTTATCCTCCAATAAAATGAAAATGAAATGAAATAAGCACAATTACTAAAATAAAGAGATGAATATAAAATAACAAATAATTGATTTGTCTCTACTTCTTTCCCAAAATACAACACAGGTTGTGCTCTTTGAAAAAAAAATTAAGTTAAAGCAGTAGATAAAACTAATACAAACGTTTCGGCTGTCTAAATATTAGTTGCTAGATGTGTTCTTCAGACTAATTACTTCATTATTTCCTGTCTGTATAAATGTGAATGACATTTTATGTGACTTCCTTATTCTGAACAAACTCGAGCAGCACTGAAGTCTCAGCGGACACGTCTTCTGTCAGGCTCATGAAATGGATTCAATCTATGAAAATTCTGATTTCATACTTTCAACACTTGCTTCAGATGAAAAATGCTCTCAACACAAAGGTAAGGCTGAGAATTTTATCAGTATATGCATTAGAATTTCTATTCATAATATTTAGCACTGCAGTTACCGTGTAAGTTTTTATATGTTCATTCAACAATTACACATTCGGCAGATGCTTTTGTCCAAAGCGACTTTTATTGTATTATAGGTATAAATGTGATCCATTCATGTGTTCCCTGGGTATAAATGTGATCCATTCATGTGGTCAATATGATCTCAATCAACTATTCCTTAGTTAAAATATGGTTCCCTTCATCTCAGTGGCATAAGATTTTGTGACTTTTTCTACATTATCTATCTATACACACAAAAAAACTGGGCTTGATTCGGTTGTTCTGAAGGTATGTAAAAAATAAAATAAAAAGTTACACTCTTGTTGTTTGGGGTCAAAATGACGCCACATTGAAAATGAATGGGAAAAGTGAAAAAAAAAATATATATATATATTTTTCATTTGTCAAAAAAAAAAAAATCAATAAATCCAGCATACATCTGAAACTTTTCACACAGAAATGAAGGCCTGGTACTAGAGCACAAATGCAATGTAGAACAGACATGCTCACTCACACACAGACACAGACACGGACGCACAAACACACACACACACACACACAGGTGTGACTGCAGCAGAGAACTTCTAGCAAATTTAGCAAATTAAATCAGGCACAAATGCAGAACATGGTTTATGAAGGAGTGAGACCTAATGCATGCACAATTGCACATACACACACACGTGCAAAGAGAGAGAGATTAAAGATGAAGGCTGACCTTTTCCACTTTGAGAAAGTTTACGCTGAGATGTAAGAGCTGCAACTGTGTTTTGAAAACAAGTCATTTTTCCCACAATAAAGGTATAAAAGCAAATGTTTTAAAATGAACAAAAGTTCATTCTGTGCTAGCACTATGGCAGAAAGGTACACTCTTCAGGAGACCCTGGATTATCTGCTTGATTCCAATGAAAATGAAGGAAGCCTGGAAGACACTGAACCAGAGAACTCTGAGCCAGAGGACTACACATAAGATAATACAGAGTTGGAAGAGGAATCTGATGAGGAGTACTATGAGGAAGAGGGCCATACAGACCAAATATTCCAGTAAAAGAATGGAAAGATAACCTGGACTACTCATCCACCACCTCAGGGGCCAGGAAGAGCTTCGGCTGCAAGAGTGATAAAACTAACCCATGGACCAACAAGGTAAGCATGTTCTCGTGCAGAGGATATAAAGTTGAGATGACAAATGTGTAAGGAAACCATGCATGGTGATGACTGGAGAGCTGTGGACTGGACAGACATTGAAGCATTTATTGGTGTGCACATTCTTGCGGGAGTTTATCTGTCAAACAACGAGGACCTGTCCAGTTTGTGGGAAGATGAAATTGGACGTGCAGTTTTTCAGGCTGTTATATCGCTACAAATATTCAACATTGTCGAGAGACATCCGATTTGATGACAGGTACACAAGACGTGCACGGTGTGAAACTGACAAGCTGGCAGCAATTTGTGATGTCTGGATCAATGGGTTAAGCATCTCCCACTAATGTTCAACCCTAGTGAGTGCCTGGTGCCATTTAGAGGTAGATGTGCGTTCAAGCAGTACATGCCCAGTAAGCTGGCTAAATATGGAATCAAAATCTGGGCAGCATGTGACGCCAGGACAAGCTACGCATAGAACATGCAAGTGTACACCAAAAAGCCTCAAGGTGGACAGCCAGAAAAAAATCAAGGCATGCGTGTGGTCCTTGATTTGACCACTGGTCTCCAAGGCCACACAAACAACTTCATCATGTCATATGCCCTTAGCCAGGAGCCATATGCAGAGGGTGAACCAAATCTAGATGTGATTCCTTCTTAAAAACCCATTTAAATAGAATATCATGAAATAGTTACGTGTTGCCCATCAACAATCTCCACATCCCAGAATAAACACTCTTGTTATTAAAGTGGTTATGTTCACAAACCACTGTAATTTGAACAGGCAAGTATATGCGTGATTTGGCATGGCAGGCAGTTTGAATAAACCATAGCCTTACCTAATACAGCAAAGCATACGTAGGAGGCGTGCATACAAGCGCTCCCTTTATAATCACTAAGCTGTCACTTTTCTTAATTCATCACAATCTCACAAAGTTCTGCTAATCGATTAAGCTGATGGTACAATAAATATCTTATTTAGCCTACAAAATGTCTAATTATTTTTTGTTACAAGTTGATGAATCAAAAAAAGAAAAAGAAAAATATATCATTTATGTTTTATCATTTAATCATTTATATCTAAAATATATTTTGATCAAATGTAATCAATCACATTTTAAGAAATCATATAGTTTGATGTGTTTATCATTATTATCATTTGAATGCTTTGAATAATTAAAGAATTTAAAGGGATTCAAGAGAATAAAGAAAAATAAATAAGAAAGTTCAAAAGTTCCAGGTCTAATTGTAGTTATGAAGTAGCTTGAGTAGCTTGCATGTGTGGTTGATTTTTCTTCTTACGATTTTTCTTCTTATCAGTTCAATGCTTTTCTCCTAGAAGTTTCTGATAGACAGACCACAGTAGAGTGAATGTTTCAGTTAAAGTGATAAAAGATGTTATCTTGGCTAAACATCTTGCAGAAGGGACATGATTTATAGCAGTTTCTTTATTTTGCATTGAGATTAATGACTTTCTGACACATATGGTGGTACGGTACAATATGTGTTTGTGCTCACACCCTAGGGTGCGAAACCATAAAAGCTATATATGTTTCATATGTATCTATGTCTTGGGCTGCTTCGGTGCGATAAAAGAGGAACTTGGCTCTCTTCCTCTGAACAGTGTAAAAAGTGTTCAGTTCACTTACTTAAAAATATTTAGTAAACCTGTTGCCTTAAAATTAAGTAAATGAACGTAATGCTTAATTGAAAAAAATAAGTTATGTGAACTTGACAATTCCACATTACTTAATTCTTTTTTTATTTAGCATGAAGTTTATTTACTTAAAAGTTTTAAGGCAACATGTTTCCTACTTTTTTCATTATTTTTATTAAGTCAACTGATCACTTAAGAGGGAGCCAGTCTATCCTTTGGACACAGACCTTTCTTCTTTGCAACCTGTCTTTTCAAAGAGAGCTCATCCAACAACTTTTCTTTAGGCAAGAATATTATACTCAGAGTGTGACATATTTTATTTAGAAAAAAGCCTCAGGGGGTACACCACTCTAAAAGGTTTGAGAGCCACTGCTCTAGGGGAACTCCTGCCCATAGAAACACAGGGTTTGACCATGGGCTGAAGGTTTTGGGACGGGACAGGATCATTTTCACTCATTTTCACATTTTCGCTGCCTGGCAACACTTACCTGGTTCCACGATTAGGCAGTTCCTGCTGGTGACAAAAGAGGGGGCTGAGGGTGGCAAGGTATAGTGTTGCGCACAGCCAACCGCACCCTCTTGGGACCCAGAGATAGAGGAAACTGCTCTTTCATTAAAAATGTGGGTACCGCTGACAGCCAACAGCGGAACAGAAACAAAACTGAACAAAAGATTCTCCACCCGGCCCTCCTCTGGGTGAAGAGCAACTCCGGGTCAACCATCTCAGGGGTGGTGTTTCACCGACCGCTTGGAGGAATAGTGGCTGAAACGGGTGGCGTCATCTTCCTACGAAGGCTCGACGTCATGGCTGAGCTGGCCACGCCAGAGTGCTTGCTTTTTTTCCGCAATGGAACAGACGCCCTTGGCGACGAGCAGACTGAGGGGCAGCTCACGATGGCCGGGTAGCATTTCTAAGCGGGCTCTTGATTGCCCCAGCCTGCTTCTGGACTGCCAAGAACTGCTGGGCACGCTTCTCAACAGTCGCCGAAAAGGCCACCCTGTGAGATGGGAGCATCGAGAAAGTGAGTTTTGTCGACATCTCGCATCTCCACAAGGTTTAGCCAGGGGGCATTTCTGGACCACCAAGGTAGAGCATGGCTGTCAACTCTGAATCTGATTCAGCATAAGTACACCATTTCAGTGGGAAGCTCAGCATCATCTTCATTTTCAGAGCATAATAGCCTTCTCTCCGACGCAGCAATCGGCATCTGGATCCTTATCTAGAGCAGCGAGCAAAGCGCTTGGTTGCCATGACATTTTGCTCAGCGGATAAACTTTCACTGAGATCCTCCATCTCCCAATAGTGTCAAGCAGACCCGCGGCTGTGCTTTTACACACAAGCAGTAGCTGGTCAAGTGCTTTCTGGTCAACAGCAGAGGGGACTCAAGAGTCGCGACCGGCGTGCCGACGTGATCATGTTTTCATGCAAAAACATGAACCACCCACGAATGCCCAGTCATGTCAGCAATGGGGGAGCCCTCCCCCCGGACAGCACGCCAAATACGCATTAAACTTTGCCCCCCTCTAATTGTATGCAAGTGTGAACTCGTGAATTGCTCTTTTAGGGAAATAAGCTCTTTCAGTGCTGAAGCGCACAGGAGGAACGGCCGCAACACACCTTGCAGGAATTAGTGCAGCCTGCAGTGTGCAAGGAAAGCAGGAAAACAGCAGGAAATGCTCTTGAAGATCGCGACCACCGCTGTATAGCGCCGTCACACCAACATTGGTAAGCAGAGCTTCTTCCTGACTCGTAGTAAATCACTCAAACAGATGAATGCATCGGAACAACACAAGTGCTCGGCTGCGAAGCACCCGCTCACATGGGCGTAGTTGTCACAAGATCTTTATTAGTGGTGCTTGCCAAATGCGAGGATTTTGCAGAAACATGTGGTTTACCATATTTGAATAGACTGGCAGGCTCTTTAAGAACATACCTCACAATGGGGTAAAAGTTGTACCCCTGGGGGGCAGGAGCTGCCCAAAGTTGCCCCATAGGCTACTATGAAGCTATCAAGCCACGCCCTAGCAACCATTTACAGAACCATAGCAACAAGTTCCATATACTTTCATTGAAAGAGATCAAAGCAACATGTTAATCATGCTAGCAAAATGCTAATCATGATAACATCATGCTAGCAACATGTTAATCGTATTAGCATCTGCCTAGTACCTAGTTTTGTCACTGCAAGCACCACTCACATTTTCTTAAGGAAATGCACATTCTAGTTTCACTTACTACTGTATAAGGTTGAGTTGGATATTTAATTACTCAAATTCTTGTTTTCTCTGGTCAATGTGTTGAAAATGTATTCTGTTAAAAATATATCATACAGAAATTAACCAAGTGTAAATTCAGGAATGGTTCCAGACGGAAATGCTGCAAAGATTCAAGGTTCAGAAATAATTTCCTTTTTCTCATCAAATTTCTAACCCCAGGTAACTCCACTGAAGAGAGAGAGAGAGAGGTCACTTCTCCTAAGTGGACTAAAGTTCCTCTGATTGTTCTGGGTTTCTTTCTTGTTTTTGCTCTCGGAGGTCTCTGCGCTCTCTGGGTGATTTGTAAGTATAACTGATACTAGATCTGCTCTGTTCAGGGTTGTATTGACTGAGTTTCTGTAAGTACTTCTACTAAAAAATCAATGTTGGACAGTAGCATCAATGAAACTCGCAACACAATTATTAGTAGATTTTTATTTGTAAAATCATACTTTTCAGCAAGCTATTTTATTAGGCAATATTGTCAAACAAACCCCCATATTTAAGGTGTAAATTGTCATTGATTAAGCCTGAAGACTTAATTTACAAACATTTACAGAATGGTTTTGTAGATAATTTCTACAGTCTTAATTGTGCATTATATGGACTTTCCTCAAAAACACATTTTCCACTGCTGCTTTTACTTTAATCAGATAATCATAAGATCACTGATTTCGAATCACTGAATGAGCAGTACATCATGGTTTCAAAGACACTGGAAGCTCAAGAGAACAACAGCACAGGTGAGAAAACTGTATTTAATAAACGGTAGAGCACAGACATGTTTCATTAACAGTGTTGAGCGTTTATTGAACTCGCCATGTGAGAAACTTTATCTGCTTGTTGTCCCACATTCTCCAAGTTACGGTAAGAGCACTAGAGGAACTTAAAACCAACTACACCAGAGTTAGAGAACAGTTTCTGCTTCATGTTGGTGAGTTGGTTTTTATTTGACATTTTTATTACATTTTTTGGGCATCATTTTGTTTTCAGGTCATTTTGATCCAGAGAGGATTATTACTGTACCCGAAAATGCTATTTTGCTATATGCTAATTTTATTGCATTGGACTAAAATTGACTGACTTTACTCACCCAACTGTGATGTTCCCAGTCAAAAAATGACCAGGCTACAATAAATTGGTTATAAATCTCTCATCATGCAAGATTATCACCAACTATTGAATTCAATATTTTTGTCAACTTGTTTTCTTTCAATTAGGACAGGTTATATATCTCTTTTTGGAATTGATCGATCATAGGCCTTATTTATCAGAGCTTACATACCTTGGTTTTTGAGTGAAAAAGGCGTTATTTGTGGGTGATTTTGCCAATTTTACATAAAATATGAAAAAAAACTTTTGCACTGTTTATCACACTAGTATGCTTTAATGTTTAACCAGGAAATTTGTTTTCAAATGCTTTTATTTTGTACAAAATGGCACATATGCCACTCTGCCCAGCAAAAAATTTAATTGCAGAAACGCTACTGTAAAAAATACAGTAACTGGCTGGCAACCCTGCTGCCAGTATTTTACTGTAAAATTTACAGGTAATTTTTAACAGTGTGCCTTGGTGGAAAAGAGGTGTATATGGTACGACTCTGCTCAGTTCGCTTTAGCTCGGTTTGCTTTTCCACTGCAGTTAGTGCCGCTTCAAAGTGGGTGGGATTATAGACTGATCGTTATAGTTGCGTGGCCTCTACTGCCATTACATCATCGTAAACATGCCACATTTCAAACGCACAACACAGGAACAATGGAGCCTATCGAGGGGATAGTCTTCTTGATTCTCGGCATGTGGATGTTTTTAACTGCAAGACGGAGAAATGTGTTTCAAATGAGGCTGATGGCAGCAAAACAAAATACTGCTAAGTCAAGTAAGTAGTTTAAAAACAGGTGCTACAGCGGTGGCTGTTACTGGCTATTTAAATCTAGCGGGTTGGTGTTTTGTGTCGCAAATACAATAGGTGTGTTCGACATCGGCTGCGGCTGGATGTAACCGATCGGCGAAAGTAGCCGTGCAGGCGGGGAGGAGCTGCAAACGGAGACGTGAAGTCGGACACTTTCTGGTTCCCGTAGTGACCGCTCACGTGGTGTTTGCATACTTTACCACAGCTGAAGCTGAAGTGAAATGAATGCAATATTTGCCAAATAATACACAGATGTTTCAGAGACATTTTCATTCAATACTTTATGTACTGCTTCATACAGCGTCTATTTGAACAAGAATAAAGTTCAACATAAGCTACTATCAATGAAGTGGAGTCTACGTTTTTTTTAATCAGTTTTAATTTGATAAACATGACACAATATAACATCGCAACTACATGAAAACAGTGTTTACTGTTATAAAAAACTGATTTGTGAGCTTTAGAGGAACTAAAGGTGTTCGAATAAACACGAAACACACGTGATCATTGTCATCCGGTGAATCCAGCCAATCATGGAACAGCTGCAGACATCCCAAGTCTCCCGGAAGTTCCGGGAGTCTCCCGCATATTGATAGCGGCTCCCTGATGCCCGCAAATCAGTTAAAATCTCCCGGAAGCAAGAGCGCGCAAGCGTAGCGCGCGCACGGCAGAGAGAGGGAGCGAGAGACCTTGCGTGTGTGCACTAGTGTGCGTGTGTGCCTCGGAATTTTATCTCTACTCTCGAACCGAATTAATCAGAACCCCCAAACCCCCCAACCCCCCCCCCCCCCCCCCCGTTGGAGATTTCTCGAACCGAATTAATCAGAACCGAATCCCCAAGCCCCCCCCCCCCCCCGTTGGAGATTTCTCGAACCGAATTAATCAGAACCCCCAAACACCCCCCCCCCCCCCCGTTGGAGATTTCTCGAACCGAATTAATCAGAACCGAATCCCCCCCCCCCCCCCCCGTTGGAGATTTCTCGAACCGAATTAATCAGAACCGATCAGAACTGACCAATCAGTGATCTGCAGTATTTTCACGTCACATTTTAGTATCAGTACGGTACACTTGGAACCTCAACAGAGGTGGTACCATTTAAAGCGAGCCGTGCCATACCATACCGTACCATGCAGTGGAAAAGCGCCAAAGCGTGCCGTACCGAACCGAGCCGTACCGTACCATGCAGTGGAAAAGCGTCATTATAGGGTTTTGAACACAGCACAGAACACAGTCTTCTGTTCTGACTTCCGTTTTCTAAATGTCTTCTTGTTTATATTTTACTGTTTAATTGTCTTTTCACCAGCCATGAAGAAAGAGTTTAATGATCTTAAAACCAGATACGACACACTGAGAGAATGGCTGTCCTTTTACGATGGTGAGTGTCAGTTTACAAGCGACACAAAGTGTGAATATTTCTGCACAGGAACCAGTTTGATTAACTTTATGATCTAAATAATGGAAGGTTTAATCACACTTTATTCATTTTTCACAGCTCAGTCTTGTAATCTCTCTGTGAATGGCTGGATAGCTTGTCGTGGAAAGCTGTATTTATTCAGCTCTGATAAACTGAACTGGAGAAGCAGTCGAGACGTCTGTGTTTCAAAAGGAGACGATCTGGTGACCATAACCAGCCAATCAGAACAGGCAAGTCAGATCAATGATGAATTAACTGATACTTTATGCAAGGGTAATGAAAACTTGACTTACAGCTGATGTGGTTTAAGTTTGATCATACAGATGAAAGTTTATTTTAAAGGATTTTTTTTACCCACACCAAACAATTATTTCACACTATCACCTATGTATCTTTTCTCCTTTAGGATTTTCTGGTCTCTAAAATTAAAGTGACGCACTGGATTGGTCTCAATGATCTGGACACTGAAGGACACTGGGTTTGGGTGAATAACCAAACTCTCACTGAAACTGGACTACAGTAAGAAATCTGCATGTGTGATCTGTTTTTAGCTATATTTATTTATTTTGCCTTCTCAAATGGTAATAGGTTGTTTCATCTCAATGGTTCGAAATTTGTAAAGTTGGTTCTTCTTTTTGATAACCGTATTGGTACTGAAAACCCAACCAACAGCTTTTTTTTTTTTTTTTCTTTGTTCATCCACAGACCAAATGCATTATTGCTTGTTTGTGTGTTAAAGGTTCTGGTTCACTGGGAGGCCGAGACAACCTGATAACTGGAGAGAACAGGATCCGTCTGGAGAGAACTGTGCTAGTCTGGGAGATCATAATGGCAATTTTCAATCTTGGTTTGATGCTTCTTGTAAAACAGAGAAAATGTTCATCTGTGAAAAGAAATATTAATTTACCTCCATCAGTGATGCATAATAAAATGTCATTGAGAGGTCATGTACTTTGTTACCCGCATCATGGGAAGCTGAATGGTTAAGTTGAATGAACCACTCTTGCCGGTTCTGTAGAATAATATAAGAAACACTGTGAGACAGGAGTACTGGCTCAGGCTGCAAGCGCCGGCATAGTTTAATTAACTCTGACTCTTTTATTAGCTTTCAATGTATTCACAACATTAACATAACTTTACAGAACAACAATTACTTGTTTCTCTGTAACACAACACATTCCATTAAAGAAAATAACATTTCAATAAAGGTTTTTCAGAAGTTACTTTTGTCAGTACTTGACTTGTTCTGCAACACATTAAAATCAATCACAATACATTGACCTGCTACAGTGTTTTCACATCATCATAAACATTAATTCCATTTTCACACTGCCACATAAATGAAGCTCGCATTTGGCTTCACGCTAACTTCATGTTTTACATTTAAGTCGCTATTTTGGCTCCAGGGTTGCCAGATTGGGCAGTTTTGCAATCTATTTTGCAGGCCAAAATGGGTTTGGGCGGGTGGATAAAAATTGGGCTGGTTTCAGATCAGTTCGGCGGGTTTTTGTAGCCGAAACACCGGCACTTCAGATCGTCTGTTCAGCAGGCAGCAGGCAGCAGTCTCATTCACTCACTCACACACAGCTCTGGCTGACGTGCCCCCTAAATCACAACAGACATTAGGCTTGTTCGACTTGAACCGGCGCCAGGGGCAGACTGGGACCAAAAAGTGGCCCTGGAGTTTCTGGCCCACAGCAGCCCATCACATCCCACATCATAAAACATTGGCTCATTAATGTGCAGAATAATATTTAACACCACTTATAGCATAAAAAATATAACACAATACAAAAGTAAATGCTATTTAAACATTTATTTTAAGTAACAACATATATTAGGTCATATTTGTAAAACAAAGGGAAACAAACAGAAAAACATTAAGACATACAACATTATTAATATAAAATTATCAAGACAGCAAATCATCTAGTGAGGGGGTATCATCTTGGTGCAGTGTAAGATACACTACTAAGCAGAGTAGGCTGCACCACTTAGCTGTACAACTCCTGAATTAAGATTGAAACTATTTTGCATTAACACGAATCCTCATGGTATAAAATTAGGCTATCATGTGACATTAAACTGATGTTTTTTTTTTTTTTTACGCATAACTTTTCAGCTCCACCTTTTCAGCTCCACCTTTTCTTTTCTTCCACCTTTTCATCCATGGACAATTATTTGTAATTATCTGCTCAGAGAAATTCGCTGTAACGGATCAATCTCTCTCTGTGTAAATGAGACGTGAAAGGGGGCGTATTTCAAGATATGCAATGGAGTAGACCAAACTAATTAACAGGGAGGGAGGGCAAAACACTCACAAGCACACAAAACACACTCCTTGTCGGCCGCGCGATCGACTCACTCATCCATTTGCGTAGAGATGTAATATTATGATTTCCGTCATTTTTTTTAAAAATATAATTGTGGAAAGTGAATATTGAAAAGTCCCGGTGCTCCAGATGGCAAGTCCGCCCCTGACCGGCGCTGCACAGACCGATCGGTTTATGACATCAAAGTACCGCGAGAGCGATTCAAAAGCATAAGGAGCATCTCCACTATTCGCTCTCACGGTACTTTAATGTCATTCACCGATCGGTCTGTGCAACACCGGTTCAAGTCGAAGTCGAACAAGCTGTTGTGTTTGTCTATTGTTTAAACAACACAAATCAGAGTCGAGACAATGATGGGCAATTCTTCTTTCTTTTTACTGTGCAATATCAGAATGAACAACTTTGTGAACACATGTGTTTCTTCTTTCTTTGGACAATTAACTGGCCAACCAAAATCTAACCCTGAGTTAATCTAAAGTGGCCAAGCAGTGCTTATTCCTGAGTTTACTCTGAGTGCATTCTACTCAATACACTACACTTCCTCCCCCCTAGATAAGAAAATCTTAACAAACAATATTTCTCTGTTAACAAAACTTTTTTTTTTCAAAAGGAACAAACTTATGCTACTTTATGACTATAATGTCCCACTCCAGGATCCTTTTTATAAATCCAGACAGGTTGGTGGTTTCCGTACACGGGTAGGGTAACGTTTCTCTTCACAAGTTGGAGTTAGTGCTTGTGGCACTTCACTGGAAGATACAGTGCCATCTTGAAGTGTTATTGTATCACTTCCACTGGAAACAGTATCAGTAGAAGTGAATGGAACACTTGAGGGAACACTTTCCAGAGGAACATTTGATCTTCTCAACTGATCAATGTGTCGTCTCCAGATAGTATCTGGTGCAATCTCAACTGTATATGAGAGTGGTCCTGTTCTTTCTTTGACCTTTGCAGGTGTCCATTTGTGATCTCCTCTGTAGTTCCTAGCAAGCACACTTTCTCCTATTTCCAACTCTCTCGTTTTTTCCCCTCCTTGTGATTGCTTTATCTGTCTGTCGTGTAAGGTCCTCCTCAGATTAGGTTTCAACAAATCCAGCCTTGAACATAAGGGTCTACCAAGGAACAACATGGCAGGTGTTCGATTTGTGGTGACATGAGTTGCATTTCGATATGCAAACAAGAAATTGTGTAGCTTCTGGTTCAGTGTGATCTTTTCACATGTCATGGCCCGTAGTGCATTCTTTAAGCTTTGCACATATCTCTCAGCTAAGCCATTTGTAGCTGGGTGGTAGGGCGCTGAGGTCACATGTTTGATTCCATTGTTCTTTAAGAAGATCTGGAACTCCTCAGATATAAACTGGGGACCATTGTCACTCACCAGCTGTTCTGATACACCAGTCCTTGCAAAAAGTTCTCTCAGAACAGTCACAGTTTGGCCAGCGGTTGTGGAGGTCATACTGAACACTTCTGGCCACTTTGAACACGCATCGACCACAACTAAGAATGTGGTGCCCATGAAAGGACCCGCAAAGTCAACATGGATCCTTTGCCACGGTAACGCAGGCCACTCCCAAGGATGTAGCGGTGGAGTCTTTGGCATCTTTTGCACATGTTGACATCCTGAACAATGCATGGCGAGCTACTCGATCTGCTGGTCTATTCCAGGCCACCATACGAAGCTTCTAGCAAGTGACTTCATCTTTACCACTCCTAGATGCCCCACATGAAGCTCCTCCAAGACTCGAGTTCGCAACTTAGGAGGTACAACAACTCTTAATCCCCACATGATGCAACCACCATCCAGACTTAGTTCATCACGGCGCTGATAAAATTGTGTGAAACGAATCTTCTGCTCTGCATTCCAGCCAGACTGAATAGCTAAATATACCTGAGACAATGCAGGATCTCTCCTGGTTTCTCTCCGAATCATTTCGTCAGTAACAGAAGAACTCTCAAGCTGAGCAATTGTAAAAACGTCCAAAGGTGTGCTTACGTTCTCTGTTTTTGAATCACACCCATCCAATGGTAGACGTGATAGTCCATCAGCATTAGCATGTCTGTGTGTTCTTTTGAATTCAATCTGGTATCTATGTCCTCCAAGAAACAATGTCCACCTTTGCATCCGTGCTGCTGCTGTCAGTGGAACTCCTTTCTGAGGGCTGAAGATGGAAACCAACGGCTGATGGTCCGTAACCAAGGTAAAGTTGTTTCCATACAGATACTGATTGAATCGTTTTACGCCCCATACCAGGCTCAAAGCTTCCCTACATGTATCTATCTGCTAGACTTGTAGTCAAGACCGCCTAAACCGAGACCAAGACACTACCAAGACCAGAGGGTATCGAGACCAAGACAAGACCAAGTCAAGACCAAGACCAAGTCGAGACCAAGACCGAGACCAAGTCGAGACCGGAGGGGAAAAAAACAGACTAGTGTTGAAGCTAAGCAATAACTTGTATGAATTCAAGAACAGCAGCATATAGGGTTCAGCCGCAGTTTACATTCAATGCATATTAGATGGTATTACTTCAACTACACAGGCAGAACAATACAGAGACAGACCATGTCATGTGTGTGACTGTGAGCTCACTGTAAATGTTTTTGCAGACTGGGTGAGATCAACTATGTGTAGCAATTGCATGACGGATGTTACTGCACTATTAGAGGATTGAGACTCCCTTAACTTTTGTGTACTGTTGAGGACTGACATGACTGGTAGCCTACTGACTGGTTCATCTGACAAAACATCAAACACCATCTTGCTCCTCCAACAACTGTCTAAAGAATGAGAAATATGTAACCAATTGAAATTGTAATTAATGTGTAGATGAAAACGTATAACATCAAATTAAAGATACACAATTATAAACTTGGATTAGGCCTAATGTTTAGTCAACACAACGGAGATATGCAGATGATATTTAAAAGACCATTTATTTAGTCTAACACCAACAACACAACACACACACACACACACACACACACAGATATCAAAGACACAAATTCATCTAAGCAAATGCCTGCCTATCTCTGCCGATTTCGAAGTCTCAGACTCCAAATGAATACTTAATAAATACTTAATTACATTTTTTAAAACGAAATTATAGGCTTAAGTGCGGGATCCGAAAGTTGGTCGTTTTGTCGCTATGGTTACACACACACACACACACAACACACACACACACCGTTGGCGGTGCGCTCAAAGTCATCTGTCAGTTGTGTAGTGGTGCAGTTACCCAAAATGAATGACTCATGAATGAAGTTAAAACCCATCATGTTACTGATATGTGTTTTTTAAACCAAGTGATCAAAGTGCTCGTTGCCGCTGCGATCAGTGGCCGCGGATACAGTGTTTTCTCATGTGGCTCGAGCACACGCCGCACTGTCAGCACTCGGACGCGCACTTCAATCCGTTCCGTTGCGGATAATAATGTTGCATTATCGAACGTTGTGTTGTATTGTATTGCTAAATCCCCCGACCACTATGTTGGTCTGAGACAGCGAGACCTAGACAAGACCGAGAGGTCCGAGACCAAGACAAGACCAAGACCAAAGACCGTCAAGGCCGTGACAAGACCGAGACCACGTAAAAGTGGTCTCGAGACCAAGACCGGTCTCGAGACATACATCACTACTATCTGCGTATAGTTCTTCTCTGCCACACTGAGGGAGCGTGATGCGAAAGCTATGGGGCGCTCTGTTCCATCACCCATCACATATGGTGCCATGCCATATGGTGAGGCGTCGCATGCCAACTTGATGGCTTGTGTGGGTCATAGTGAGTCAGAACTGTATCTGACATCACTAGTTTCTTTGCTTCCTGAAAAGCTTGCCTGCATTGCTTTGTGCACGTCCATTTCTTTCCTGCTTGTAACAGGGCATTTAGAGGATGGAGAACAGTAGCCAGATTTGGCAAAAACCTGTTGTAGTAATTGACAAATCCAAGGAAGGACCTCAATTGTGAGACATCTTTCGGTTCTGGAGCCTCTGCAACAGCTCTTAGCTTGTCGTGACACTTGTGCAGACCATTCACATCAATTTTGTGTCCACAATACGTGATGGTATTCTTGAAAAACTCACACTTGTCAGTCCATACTCTTCCAATTTCTTTAAAACCCGTGCTAAGTTCTCCAAGTGACTACTGTCACTATCACCTGTGACAATGATGTCATCGAGGTAGCATTGGGTGCCAGGACAACCCTGAAGTACCTGATCCATAGCTCTCTGCCACAAGGCCGGTGCTGAGGCGACGCCGAAAACAAGCCTGTTATAGCGATACAAGCCCTTGAGAGTATTTATAGTCAAGAACACTTTTGAGTCCTCCTCCATTTCCATCTGTAAATATGCTTCCGCCAAGTCTATTTTACTGAAGAGCTGTCCACCTGCAAGTGTAGCAAAAATATCCTATATTCTTGGTAGTGGATATTGTTCTACCTGCAATTCAGGGTTGACTGAGACTTTAACCCTCTGGAGTCTGAGGGGTTTTTGGGGTCCTTGAGATGTTCTGACATGCCCTGACATTTGTGCTTTTTTCAGTTGCTTATAAACATATTAATGGCAAAGGTGTAAATTCACTCTATTTAGCACAAACAGGGCTACCATAATATGTGAACAACTTGCATGTACATGTTTGTATTTTTGATAGAATAATGTTTATGCATGGTTTTTTAAAAAACAAAAAACTAAAGTTTCTGAAATAAGGCCATAAAACACATTCTAAATATATGTAAATAAGACTTTTGACTAATGGATGTCGTTGCCTAGTATTTTTTCTTCAAAATTATGTGAAAATCGTCCTGCCTAATCATTCCCATAACACAATACATTGATTTAAATCTTGTAAAACACTTTTTGTTTGGAAAGGCCATATGCGGGTGGGCGTGATTCACACCTATGGAGTCAATGGGGCCGCATAATGAGGCTGCATAGGTAATGAGCCTTTCATTCAGGTGTGTGAATGAGCCACAAGAATGCAAGGACAATATATAACTGGTTTGTTGTTTTTTCCACAAATTTTGCTTGCAAATTGTACAATATCCAAGGTAAACATTTCTAGTAATTGTGCAGTTAATTGTTCTCATACTGTATTTTCAGATTTGGAATATATTCTCTTCCCAAATGTGTCACTAATAAAGCATAATAAAATTATTTAAAGATAAGGCTTATAATGACCTTTTAAGATTTTGTTTACATCTATCCTTATATATATATATATAATTTTTTTTTTAAGGTTATACAATTACAACAACATTTATAATTGTAACAATATTTCCAGTGTAATCTTTCTTTGTATTCGCGATTCATATTAAAACAGTATTTTTGCCAGCTGTAGTAGCTCCACAACAGCACGCATCTTTGCGTTCATTCATTCATAGTAACGCGATTCATATTAAAACAGTATTTTTGCCAGCTGTAGTAGCTCCACAACAGCACGCATCTTTGCGTTCATTCATTCATAGTAACGCGATTCATATTTAAACAGTATTTTTGCCAGCTGTAGTAGCTCCACAACAGCACGCATCTTTGCGTTCATTCATTCATAGTAACGCGATTCATATTTAAACAGTATTTTTGCCAGCTGTAGTAGCTCCACAACAGCACGCATCTTTGCGTTCATTCATTCCGATTAGAACAAAGCAAACAGAACTGACCTCCCTGCTGAAAAAAACAATAGAAACCATTACATAATTGCTAATGGTTTTAATGGTTATAAAGAGAACTGTATTGGTTTTAATGGAAACTGTAATGGTCCTAGTGGGTCTCTATTGGTAATTTACTTTCTTCTATTGGTGGCATGTTTTGTCTATTTGTCTGTATTGGTTTTAATGGAAACTGTAATGGTCCTAGTAGGTCTCTATTGGTGATTTGCTTTCTTCTATTGGTGGCATGTTTTTTCTATTGGATACCATTAAGGACCAATAGAACACCTTTGGCAACTTATAGGTTACATGTTGGTATCTACTGGACACCATTATGAACCATTAAGTCTCCAACAAATTTAGTGTTTTCTTAGGTTTGATGATATTAATATATAATTTGTTTGTCACTGATTTCCTGGACTGATCCTATGTTTAAGTGACAACTTTCACAGTAGAACTGAAATTCTACTTTCTCACAACTGTTTATAAACACACTGTTAAAAAGATACTTGGATCGAGGTACAACCTCTTGCCAAAACAATTTATTTATCAACTGCATTAAATCATGTAACTGGCAACCAGTTATTTTATGCTTTCCTCGTCAACATCAACACCTGGCCTCCCTGCTGAAAAATCGAGAAATCCAGCTAAAACCAAGCTAAAAAGCTGGTTGGCTGGTTTAAGATGGAAGTAGCTGGTTTTAGCTGGTCTCCCAGCCTGGCGTGTATGATCAAGCTCGTTTCCCAGCCTGGACAATTTGGTGGTCAGCTGGTTTTAGCTGGTCTCCCATTCTGGCCAAGCTGATGAACATCTTACTATGTATGTATGTATGTATGTATGTATGTTAATTCACACACAAACAATAAGTTAATATAGACAAAGTTGATTATAATACACTAGTTAATTGGAACCCAGAATTTTTTTTTTTTTTTGCCATTTAGTTATATAACGCAGTTATTAGTATTGTAACGCAAGGTATCATTAAATGTAAATTGAATTTTTCAAAAATAAAATAAAAAACTTTTAATAGGCTACTTCTTGAACATGAATGGGTCATAACTACACAATGAGTTTAAAATTCATGATTTAATATTAATGGTATTTTAAATTATGTTATATGTTTTAATTATAGACGTTTATTTAAATGCTGCGTGACTTTGAAGTGTTTTAATCCGCGTGCGCGTGAACATTCGAGTCGCATTCAAACACTGGAGCGAGCGCGCTGCGCGAGAGCATATGGAAACGAGGAAACGTCATCATCATCAACTGACAAACAGCAGAACTCCCGTCTCTCGCTGTTGTTTTCACTGCTTTCAGGTGAGTTTAGTCAACAAATTCACACAAATAATACATACAAACGTCCCTGACACCTTTATTGCGTGTAATTGACAAGCTTCCGTTGAATATTTACTTTATAGAAATGGCTTTGTGTCTTCAAAAAAGTCCGTTAGCATCTCAACCATTTTCACTTAACGTTACGTTAAGCTAAGGCTAACTAACGTTATAAACTGGAGCTCTTGTTTATGAAAGTTTGGGGTTTTAACCACATCTTTGTGTACATAACAGTTTTTTATAGTTTTGTTTTGCTGGTAATTTGTCAATGGGTGATTGGAAGTAAGCTAATTTATTTAACCTAAAAGAATGCACTGTACTGTTAATCAGTGACGTCACTTACAAATAGTGATAAAAAAAAGGTGATTTCAGGAGCAACAGAAAAAAACCCTCTATTGATTAAGCATGATACTAATTTCATATGCATTTATTTCACAATACATTATCTTAAGAATTTTATATATATATATATATATATATATATATATATATATATATATATATAAGTTCTGCTCTAGCTTGTAAATGTTCTATTGTAAATCCTATGTAACATTGTTGGCTCTGTGACAAATTGCATGTTATGTTCTAGATCATCATGCTGAAGGGCTGCTGCACCCCTGTCCAAGAGAATCTCCCCGGCAACCATATGACTAGTAAGCAAAACCACCTCAAACATAGTGCACTACTGTTCAAAGGTTTGGGGTCTGTAAGATTTATGCTTTTGAAAGAAGTCTCACATTTTAAAATCATTAACCCCAGGTTTTTTCAGTGAGATTGTCCTTGAGAAGCATGTAAGCTAAATAATCAGATAAATAATAGGCGACAAATATAATGTTATAATGGTCGTAGTTATAATAATTAATTTAACTATTATGATAACAGGATATATCATGGTTATTGGTATATTTTATTTTATTTCTCTAGGTCTGGTTTGAATTATGTTGGCCAATGAGACAGACACCATACTGTCCAACTCAGGGGTATTTATTTTGTATGCTTTTTTTTTACTGATAAATACTGAAATTCTTTTTACTTTTAAATGCTAAATGTGGTTCAGGCACGCAAGTTATTTTTCACAGATATCTGGCCAGCTTATGAGTATACTCATAGCTCTTAGCCTTTAAAATGTTTGAATTGATATCCTCAATGCAATATCAGGGGGTAAAGATATCATTAGAGTTCTTAAACTTATGGCTATGCTCTTGTTATCAGATGAGATACAATCCCTAGCATTTGGCCCTGTGATTCTTCAGGACAAGACCTTGATGCCATCCACACTCAGTGGATGAAGAAGGTGAGTTTCACAATAGCTGCCACTATCACAAATCAAGAGACCGAACACAACAGGCTTTCATCCATATGAACACACCCATATGTAGGCATGGGTACTGAAACAATACTCATACTTATATTCACTTAAACACAGTTTATGTCTTAAAGGTATAGTGGAGGATCTTTCCGAATTTTAGATAAGAACCGCCCTCTCCACTTTTTGAAAAACTGCACATGCGCAACACTCTGCTCCCGAGAGGGAACGGCTATTAAACGTGTGCGAGGTTCTCCTCGTGCACGCTCTGTTTACAAGTTGCTGTAGGCATCGCTCATACAACATTACTTTCCAAAAGAAGGTTTGCACTTTTTCTCCAAATAGCATGCCAAACTTTACCTGTCGAGTAGAAACCTTGCGACTGAGGCATCAGTGGAAAGCCCAACCTGTGTTTTCAGTGCACGCCATTGTGTGAAACAATCTCCCAAAAACACTCTGGTCTTGTTTCTCTCTTCTGAGGCCTTTCTCTTCTTCTCTTACACTTCGTACAAACTTTTTCTCTTGCGACCCTCAGATATTTTCAAACGACCCGGTGAAACGGCGAGCTTCAATGAATGGCGTTAACCGTAGCTCACCAGTCACCACACATAAACACCTGAAAGTGCACATGCGCAGAAAGCGAAAACTAAGGGACGAGCACGTACGACGGCCTTAAACATATCACCAGAATGATTGACAATTAGGAGGACCAATAGTATAGATGATCCATCCGGAAGAAAAAAATCCTCCACTATACCTTTAAGTTTAAGCTTGTTAAATAATATGTCAAAAGAAATGCAATGGTCAGGATTATTGAGGGCCTTTTTCTATGACAGCAGACACATGAGATAATGCCTGAAGTGAGTCAGTGAAGGAGAAGATCAAGCCTCTGGAGGAGGACATGCAGTTTAGACTTCAGGAGAAAGACAAAGATGAGCTACAGGGCAGATTCAGCAATCATTATAAAGTGAGTTCAGTGTTTCCATGTTTAGGTGATACTGTTTAATAAAGCAGATACATTGTGTTATTTAAAGTGATGATTTTACTTGTTTTATTATTAAAAGGTAATATTAAAGGTTAAAAATTACCCATGGAAATAGACCTGCACGATATTGCAAAAAACTGATATTGCAATATTTCATTTTTTCTGCAATATATAATGCAATATGAAAAACTATTTCACCAAATTACTTAAATAGCTGTATTTGGGAAATAATTAATCATTCTAGAATGATTGGTGTGATTTTGTAGGGGTTTCTGCACAGAAAATAATAAATTGCAAGCATAGGTAAAAAAAATGTAACAAAGATGTAAAATAAAAATATTCCACGTAAGTCTAATTTAGGTACAGAACTTGAGTAATCAACTGTAAAATAACATGGCATAGTCTTTACATAGCCTGACTTCACAGAGGCCTATACTGCAATATCACTACCACGGATAGGTATGAATGATAAAACAATATGTTCATGGCTTTAATGCATCACATAACATGTGTGTTTATCACAGTGTGTCAGGATGTGTGTGTCTTGCACCTGTTTTATGAGGACACTGTTTTATGAGGACATCATAAGTACATACACTGTAAAAAAATATTTTTTGGTGAAGTAAATACTACTGAAAAAAAACAATGTAATTTACATGAAAAAGTTAGTTCAGGCAATAATTAAAAAAAACTAAGTAAATTCCATATCAGTACTTAATTCAAGAAATGAAATGAAAGTGTAAATATCAACTCAATAAAATTAAGTAAAAATTACTCAACTTTTCTGATACTGGGGTTCACATCATGCACTGGACCTTGAATAATTAATTAGGTTCATTTTTCACTGTTTTCCAGCTGTATTTACACTGTTTTATCATTGCTTTTGTTGTCAGGATTAGTAACTTGCCATTTTGTGACATTTCGAGTAAATTTTCTGCTCAAAATGACACATTCAAACACAAAAATGATCCATCAAATGTTACTGTCATTGTGTATTGTCTACCAAGTATTGAGGTCTTTGCATTCACATGAGGCTTAACATCTGACATAATGTAGTATAAATTACTTAGATAATCTAAGTAAAGCACATACTATAAATGACTGGTATAGTTCAATATTACTGTTTGAGTGAAATGTAATGCAAAGGAATTTTCAACTAAATCGATATTAATCAACCTTTTACTCGCCAAGTTAAAATTACTTATTTTCTTTGTTACTTTCACTTAACTAGGTTAAGTAAAGTTTACTTAATTCCATATTCCAAGTAAATTTAACTTAAAGATTTCTAATTAAAGCTACTGATAAATATGTTTAGGTTTTTACTTGGCAAACTTTGTAAATTTACTAGCATTTTCTGAGTGAAAAAACTTAGCAAGCTTTTTTCAAGTAAATCCTACTCCAAATTTTTTTCAGTGTAGTCCTGATGTTTAACTTGACTAGAGAATCTCAGTGTGTGGTGTTAGTTTGACAGAATCCTGGTCTATGAGGACACTAGTTTTACCGGGAGACACATAATGGAATATTAGGATCGATACTGATAACCCATAATTCACAGCTCATTGTGGCTAATACCAATATCGAAAACTATTTGTGCTTGTTAGAATAAATATAATATATTATATTAAATTAAATATAATCATTGAAGAAGTTGGTAAAAATAGCAACCTCTGTTGAAATTGGTAATACTAAAATTAGTATTTATTTGTCTTTTATATTTTTTATTTGCTCTTCTTTCCTTTTTTCAGATGATAACTGAGAATAATCAGATGAAACCTGAACAAGATAGAGCAACTCTAAAGGTATCTAAGAAGTTTATAATATAAATGTCTTACTGTGTTTCCCAACGTTTTGATTGTTAACAGCCTAGTGTCTTATTCTAATTGAATGTATTGATAATTGAATATTTTGAAATGAAAGATGGAGCATAGGCCTACATTTAATAAAATTCAGGAAAAAATACCCTTTATAAAGGTAAAAAGGTTTTCCAACAGTGATGCAATGAAACATTGATAATTTAAGTTCTAAGGGAGTAAAGCCTCTGTTTAGGTTATTAAGGAAATGTAATTTTGCCAAAAGAAGAATTTCTTTTAATTTAAATAAATGTTAATTTTAAAGCAGCCTACTTCAGTGCGATATGTTAATGTAATAGTAATGTTTTCTTATAATATCTTTGTACTTTTACATTTCATCATATCATTGGGTAACTGTTGAGCAGCTTTTTTTGCTCGAGACCCAGCTTTCTTTCCCATTCAATAGTGCTGTGATATTATGGGCGTCTGTTTTTAAGAGCAAAAACGCTAACTTGACTAAATTTCGGTGCATCCCTAACCTGAACTATGTTTTATAATTGAAAACCTACACCTGGAGAAGGTTAAATAACAGATGACTGTAATGCTATGAACATTACATGACTAGTGGACAAAGTTCACAGCTGGCAAGATCTTGAATCTGCTCAAAGTACGCCCAAAGATGTTGGATGAATATATTTAAAAATATAGTGTATGGATAATCTTATGCACTGGTAATGTGGTTTAAGAGGTACATTGTCCTAATGAATTCTCCTTCTTTTTGCAGGTCTAATCATTCAGCCCCAGTGAAGCCACACAATGTAAAAGAATAACTGTGAATCAAATAATAAAAATGTAATATTAATGTTTTGTGTCAGATGTTTATTTCCATATGGGTTGAGTAAAAAAAACGGTCTTAATACTGTATATCATTTTTATTTCAGGTGCATGTTCTTCATTCTTTGCTAAACAAAACCTGAGCTGTAAGCTATTGAAAAGTTGGTGTGCAGCTTATATCAGTTGTGTATAATTGTAATAATAATTCAAATTAATTAATTAAAAACTATAATTAATGTCCTAATTATTAACAGCTAAATGCATTAAACCTACAAATCTTAACCAATATAAAAAACTTTAATGGAAACCATTAAATATGTGCAATTCAAGATCAATACAAATTTGTAATGAAACCATCAGAACCAATACAAACCTGTAATGGAAACCATTAAAATACATGACCAATACAAATTGGAATGAAACCATCAGAACCAATACAAAACTGTAATGGAAACCATTAAAATACATGACCAATACAAATTTGTAATGGAAACCCTTAAAACCAATAAATCCTAATGGAATATGGCCCAAAACACACTACGTAATGGACTCCACTTGGTAATGGTTTTAATGGTTAACGGCTGATGGTTTGTAATGGTTTTGTAGTGGAAACCATTAGCAATTCTGTAATGGTTTCTATTGTTTTTTTCAGCAGGGCTAATTCCTCAGCGGGATCCGTTTGCTCCTCGAAATGATACTTCCAGAACTTCTGAGGTAAATTTTTGCAGGATTATTATCAAGACAGTATTATTCCTCACAGCATCGTAAAGTACATAAGTCTGAAAGTGAACTCGCGGTGTGTGTTATCCAGCTGATGGGCGTTTTACAGGTTTGTTTGGATCGGCTCACATTTGCGTTTGAATAGCGCGTGCTCTCCGTGGGCGGAGCACATTAAAACTTAATTAGCTGAGATGAGAACGACTGACATCTCTCTCTTTGCATACATATTACATAAACTGTGAATATTTGTTTTTTATAAAAATTACTTCGTTTAAAAGATGAGAATTCAAGCTTCATGCCTGTATGTCTGAATGCCTGTTTGACTGAGTATTCACTGAGTTATGGTTCATTTTCGGACGCGTTTCAGAATGGACTACACTGACAGATAGGAGGCAGAACTCGCTTCGTGTTTATTTTTCTTTATTTGGCAAAAAGCACAACACTTTGTTTTTATTGTGAGTATACACAAAAATAATACACATTTAACAGAATCGATTGATGTATGAAACTCCAATGGAAAATCAAAGTCAACCGAGTATTTTTGAGTTTCTTTTACACTGCTAAAAAAAAAAGCGAGCTGGTATCGCCGGCGATACCGCCGACCTCTGGGGGTTAAAATCCCCGCAAAGTCTAACAGTTCCATCTTTCTTGGCAACAGGAACAACTGGAGTTGCCCAGGGACTCCAGTCAACCTTTGAAAGTGTAGCCCACATAAACTGCACAGGGCCAAAGTAATTGCTGTTATTCTCCATTCCCCTAGATGGCGCTGCTTCATGTTTATTGGCTAGCCACTCGGTTGTGTAGCTAAAGAAGATGAGTTTTTTTTCTTTCTCCTTTTTCTTTTCTACCCTCTCGTCAAGTGCATCGTGAGATGAAGACAGTGAGATGAATATAGTGAAGCAGACCACTTAATACGCAGGAGAAAAGATTTTTATGTTTATATAATCTTGTAAGAGTGGCGAGAAGCTTTAGTTATTGTAAACTGCCGTTTACACTTTTGTTTTTTTCTTTGGATGAGTTTGAGAATCTCCGGTGAGTACAACAAAAGGAAAAAAAAAAAGAAAACTTTCTGCTAGCATGTCATTTTAAGTTGATTAAAAACAAAACAATAATATATTATGTGCACTTTGTTACTTTTCCAACCCTTGTTATAATATAAAACCAGTCGGAGATAATTGATGTTTATTTTTGCTAATCTACCGTTGCTATTTGAAACGCCATTTTTGTTTCATACATGTGCGTTAATGAAGAGATGGCGTAACGTGAATTCATGTGTTTATTCAGCTACAGGGTTACCCTAATGGGCTAATGTTTTGAGGCAATTTAGAGCCAGCATAAAGGATGTTTGTAATGCCTTTTGCCATCCTATTCGTGGCTATATGATTTGAGTTCAGTAACTTTCTGAATTATGTTTAATTCTGTAAAATAAGCACTTTGCACTATTCACGTATATTCTAACTGACTGTTTTCCAAGTCATATTTAAGGTGACATGTTATAGTGCATTATGTTCATGTTTAAACTGAGTGATATAGAATTACATTTGAGTCACATTGATTTTAATGTGTAAGTGATAAAGCCAATTACAGCTACTAATTAGATATTTTTGCATTTGCTGTATCCAGATTGGTTTTTTTGTTGTGCATATTTTGCCATTGTTGAGAGAGTGATTCTACGGCGAGCCAGTGATCCAGTGATTCAGTGACTCAGCGATTCTGGAGTGTGACTGTAACCAGTGGCCATCAACTCGCTAAGCTGGTGGACTGCATGCTTTTGGATACATCATACAGATAAGATTTCTGAGATCTCCAACGTTATCACACACTGCCCGGGTAGTGATTTGAAATAAGGCCTTTTATTCAACAATCCATACAGGAACTGAATTGAAATTCAACTGAGTTGAACATTGAACTAATTGACCGGACTGACTTTTTCTTTCACTGACTGACTATTTTTATTTTATTTTTTTGGGGGGGGGGGGAAATTTGTTATTGTTTCTTTTTCTAATTGATTTTGCAATCCATGTGGAATGTAAAATAAATGTTTTGATTTTGCGTTTGTTATTCAAACAGTGGTCGTAGCCAATTCATTTCAAGAGCCGAACCTAATTCTGATTTCTAATGCTTGAATATCATTAATATAGGTTATTGTGATATTCTCATTGGTGCCTTAAGTTGCGATAGTTACAAAAGTATTCCTTCAGCTTCCAACCGATCCAGCTCATTTTCCACTTTCTGGCGAATAGCATAGGGAACAGGCCGCGCCTTATGAAACTTGGGTACTGCGTTCTCATTCAGTGTTATCTTTCCTTTTATATGCTTCAGAGTTCCTATTCCCGACTGAAACACAGCTACAGCCCCATCCAGCACTTTTTCCAGTTTCAATTGAGTGCACGTCGATGTAGGAACTGTGACTTGCAGACTTTTTATGGATTTCCAGTCCAGCTGCAACTTCCTCAACCAGTCACGTCCCCAAAGTGCTGGTCCCTCTGTTCGTACTATGTACAGATCTAATTCACTCTGTTGATCATTGTACTTTACAGTCACGGGCATCACCCCTAGAGGGATTATGGGCTCACCAGTATATGTTTTCAGTTTAACAGGCGATGGCTTTAATTTAGTCTTTTTGAAATATTTTTCAAACTCGTACTGTGACATCACTGATACAGCGGAGCCTGTATCCAGTTCCATACTGATTTTCTGTCCATTCACTTGAGGTGTAAGCCAGATTGCTTGTTTTAAGTCACTTTTCAGACTGTAGATTTCTAAATTGGCCAACCCTGTGTCACTTTCTTCATCTGAGTTTTGGGCGACAACATGGACATTCCTACTTTTCTTTTGCTGAACCTTGTACTGTCTCTCTTTCTCAATGTATGGACACTTTAGACCGACATGCTCTTTGTATGTGTCCAACTTTGTTGCATTTTCTGCACATTTCGGTTTTGAATCTGCCCTGATTTGCTTTGTGTCCACCCCGGTCACAACGGTAACACAGTTCAACTTTTTGCATTGCTCTTTTAGGTTTACCTGCAGTGGTCACCTTGTTTACAGACATTTTCACTCCTGATCTTAGCTCTACGGCGTCTCTGGCAGCCGTTTCCATGGCGACAGCAATTTCAACTGCACGTTTGAATGTTAGATCTGCCTCCGTGAGCAATCTCTTCTGTATACTCTCTTGTGAAATGCCACAGACTAGACGATCTCTCAGCACGTCATTTAGTCCGTCCCCAAACTGACAGTGTTCTGACAATTTCTTTAATTCAGCTACATAAACTGCGACTGACTCTCCGTCATTCTGATTCCATTTATGAAATCTGAACCGTTCTGCAATGAGCAGCGGTTTTGGCACTAGATGCTCTTGCATTATCTTCACAATGTTGTCAAAATTAAGATCAGCAGGCTTTGTGGGAGCAGTGAGGCTTCTCAGCAGAGCATAAGCTTTCCCTCCTATCGCACTCAACAACACTGACACCCGCTTTTCACCATCAATGTCATTAGCTTTGAAATACTGCTCGATTCGTTCACAGTACAAAGTCCAATCATCCGTTGCACTTTCAAATGCATCAATATTTCCGATATATCCTGCCATCTTTCTTAATTCACTTACTATTTTGCGCTGAATCTACCCCTTATCGCTGTGAGGCTGGGTTTCTCTCTTTATCACTTCTCCTAGAAGAAAAAAAAATCCCCATCTGAAAAAAAAAAAACTAGGAGACAGCACTTCCATAATATCCAAAAATCCTCGTCGCCAACTGTTGTGTTTGTCTATTGTTTAAACAACACAAATCAAAGTCGAGACAACGATGGGCAATTCTTCTTTCTTTTTACTGTGCAATATCAGAATGAACAACTTTGTGAACACATGTGTTTCTTCTTTCTTTGGACAATTAACTGGCCAACCAAAATCTAACCCTGAGTTAATCTAGAGTGGCCAAGCAGTGCTTTTTCCTGAGTTTACTCTGAGTGCATTCTACTCAATACACTACACAAGCCTACTCCCTCCCACTACCTTCAGCTCACGTCACGTCACGCACGCCGGCATCACCTGGGTTTTCAAACTTAACACTTTCAAAAAACACTGATTGATCGATATTATGTATGAGGAATATACATGATTTCGGTAAGTTGTAGGCTACTGTATCAACATTGTTCATTCGTGTTTATTTAGATTTGGACTTACAATTTTTGAAGTCTTCATATAGCTCCCTGAGGTTGCGTTCCAGATGACTGTGGAGATTAGTTTCCTCTCGACGTGGCCAAAATTTTTCGGCACGACTTAGTGACACCGTCACTTATGTTCACATATCGCGTTTTTTCCGTGTGCAAATTCGTTATTTCAAATGCAGGCGCGCAAATGGAAGCACATTTTTTCAGGCTCGCCTATGCCGCAACGAGATGAGAACATCTCAACTTTTCAGAATTCCGCAGGCTCACGCAGGTCAGGGTTGCATAGCAAAGACAGACGCAAGCGCTTGTGAGAAGGAGATAGCGGCGCGGCCGCAACTTCAACTGCACTGACTCTCCGTCATCTCTGTCACCATTGCCTTTCCATGCGTTTTTAGACGCGATATGTGAACGGCCCCTTTCACAGTACCTGGATTTATGACACGTCTTCTCTATTGAAGCCAAAAATATTGCCATATTTCAGACGTACAGTTCTTTTTAGGCACAGGTTCTTCGATGTTGTCATTTTCCTCACTTGTCTCTACTCCCGCCATTAGTTTTTATTTTCCATTCTCTGATCTGAGCCACTAGGGCTGCATTCCATCCACTTTTAGACACGCACTTGCGAACTTCCCTAAGCACTTCCCCTCGGGGGAATCCCTGTCGCCATTTTTGACGAGGGAAGTTTATATGGACAGACTCTCGTTCCCTCAATTTTGACAGAGGGAGCGAGTCTACTTCAAATTTACACTTCAGGCACCTATATGTCCCACAATGCAGTACGATTGTGACGTCACCACATATCTCGTCTAATCACCACCACAACAGACAACTCTATGATATCTTAATTCTATATTTTTTTAATTTAAAACAACCCAAACACACCTATAAACATTTGGATGCTGCATTAAACAAATTCTTAAAGGAAAAAAAATCTAAATAATAAATCAACTCCATAGCTGATTCCAAGTGATCAAAGGCTTAGGACGTTCCAATTCAGCCCATTGCAGTTTCCGCCAGTAGTGGGCACTCGTGCAACGTGAGCAATGACGTACATCCGAGTGAACGAGACGGAGGGAAGTTAGTGAGTGAAGGGCATGGCAATTTTCAAGCAGTACTCGATGCAGAGCCAAATTTGAGGAGCTAGAGCTCCAGCTCTTCCCCTCGCTGTTGTTCCAGCTTCACCTCGCTGGATTTAGTGGGCGGGGCTGATTAACTTTCGCGATAAACACTATAAAGGAGTTACGTCACGAGCGATCTTTTCACGCAGCGTTGCATTCCGGGAAGGCGCCACCATTTTGTGTGGTAACGCTATCCGTTGCCATGGTTACTTCTACAGTGAGGCCGAGAGAAATAGCAAAAGAGAGCGAAAGAGCAGCTTGATATGCGTTTGCATTTTAGCGATACGCCACAGTTTCTTGGGAAGATATGGATTAGGAGGAAGCGTAAGGAAACACGGGCTCTATCGGGAAAGACTAAATAATTATGCTAGGCAGCGTTATTTAGAGAAACTGCTTGTCACTAAATTGACAGCAGCAGCGACTACGAACACTCAGCATGATTTCTAAGGCAACATATTTCAGCGCCAGATCGATTTTTATTTAACACAAATGAACAAAATTAATACTCTGTTAGTCAACAAGAGTAGTTTCATTTGTTATAGATATATCTGTACCGTGAACAGTTATAAAAAGACAAATGCGAGATTGATAGACTGTAGGCTACGATCTGTCCGCTTACACGGCAGGTCCAAAATGCACATCCAATTCATATCAGATTTATTTCCACATATAAATGACGCCTGAAACCTTCCTTTTTACCAGAGTCACTGTTTTATTATTGATAAGTCTGATACTTTTTTGCCATTTCTGTTTTCTTATTTTATATTTTAAGAAGTCCGATAATGTTTTTGCTACTCCTGTTTAAGGCTGCTTTGCTGCACTTATCTGTGTTGTGCTGTTATGCAAGTATTATTCTATTTAATTTTGTAGTTCTGTAAAGCACTTAGGTCAGTCAGTGGCTGTTATAAAATGTGCTGTGTGAAGTGTGTTCTTGAAATATATTCATACAATTTATTATTTTATCTTATTATACCAAAAATGTTGTGTGGAAAAAAAGTGTTGTGTTCTTGGGATATACTTTTTTTTATTTTTTTTTAATCTTATAACATTTTATCTAGATTTAGGATTAATTTTATGTTAGATGAACATTTTGCTAATTTAGGCTAATAGAAACAAATAAATCCAACTCAACACTTGTGGGAGAGTGGAGCAAGTGACATGTGTTGGAGAATTTTATACATGAGTCTATGTTGGAGAATTATATCTGTCTCATACATGAGTCCAAATGCATGATACAAACATTGAAGGAACTAGGCCTAGGATAAGGGAGGCCTACAACCAAGGGAGAAAGAGAAAACAAAGAATGATGGGAAACACAGGACATGTCAAAAGTGCATGTGAGGATAGGAGTCGTGTGAGGACAAGACAGAAAAACTGGGTGAAAGGTAGAATAAGACTAGGGATGGAAAAGTACCCAAAAAACCATATGCAAAGTCATTGTCAGAAAAGCACATGCGCCAGTATGGCCACCAATAGGAATTGGACATTAATGCAGGTGTTTCTAATCGTGGTGAAGTGATGAGGAGGAGCAAGAAGAAAAAGATAACTATATGAACGCTAATTGGACACCAAGTGTACATTAAATGACGTAAAAAAGGGTATAAAACATGAGTGCAGACCATTGTAAGATCAGATGTCCGGATGGCCAGCCGGCTTCTCACTTTATTGTTTGTCAATAAAGTTATTTCTCCTGAGACCTGAAACTTAGACTCTGAAAGATTTCTTCTGAGACCTGAACCAGATTTTGAACACTTGAACCAAAGATCATGAATTCGCCACAACATAATTGGCGAGCCAGCCAGGAGGAAGGAAGGAGAGCAGCCGTGGTGGGGGCCCCTGGCGGAGAGCATACAAAACAAAGGCGCCAAAATAAAAAGGTAAGCAGTTTTTGCTTATATTTTGTTTTGTGTGGTCACTGCTGGTAAGCTATCGCCATGGTTGGTAATTATTTTAAATACTCCTCCTCCAAAAGAACCTAGAAAGGATAAAATAAATTAAAGAAAGAGGAAAGTCTAATTTTCGGGTCCTAGCGAGAAAACGCATGCATAGTGTAAGTGTTTGTTTGTGTTAAGCATGAGTGTTTGTTTGTTTTAAAACGCGGGAAGTGCGTGTAGCGTGAGAAAGTGCGCTACGTGGCGTGAGAAAGTGCGCCATAGTGAGTGAGAAGTACTCACATGTTTGTATATTTGTTTTAAAACGCGGGAAGTGCGTGTAGCGTGAGAAAGTGCGCTACGTGGCGTGAGAAAGTGCGCCACAGTGAGTGAGAAGTACTCACATGTTTGTTTGTTTGTTTGTCTTAAACGCAAGAAGTGCGAATTAAGTGCGTCAAAAGGTGCAAAAGCACACTATTTGTTTGTCTGTCTTTAAGAAAATATCTGCAAAAGTGCAGAGAGAGAATAGAGAGAGGATATTAAATATATATATATATATATATATGTAAGAAGTGTACTGATTCGAGTGAGAATATTAGTGAATTTTATAGAACAATTGATTTAAACTAAAAGTGAATAGGAGACGTAAAATCATTATTATATTAGTACAGGAAAATCTAAGAGAGAAAAGAGAGAGAAGGGGTGCTGTCTGTCCCTTTTGGGCACGCGCTTCTGGCTGTCCGGTCCGGGCGGGCTGCCAGGTTATTCTTGGTGCGCTATCAGTAGTGCAGAGAGAGAACAAAGAGAGAGTATTAAATATATATGTATATGAAAAAGAGTATTGTTTCAAGTAAGAATTGTTAATAAGTTTTTATTGAAGAAAAAAGAATAAGTTGAAATAAGTGATCTGAGTTAAAACTGAATGAGTATTAAATATATATGTATATTAAAAAGAGTATTGCTTCAAGTAAGAATTGCTAATAAGTTTTTACTGAAGAAGAAAAAAAAGAACAAGCTGAAGTAAGTGATATGAACTAAAACTGAACAGAAGATATAAAACTAGATGTACCGCATGGCGGTACAAAATATGACCGCCGCTCAGGCCTGCACTGGCTTTCCACAAAAATAAATGACGTGGAGCAATTTGGTTGTATTGCGTGTTTATGTATATACCTAAAAAAAGTAGTAGTATGTGCATGTCTGTCTGTGTGTGTGTGTATGTGTGTGTGTTTGTGTATGTGTGTGTCTCTGTGTGTGTCTCTGTGTGTGTGTGTGTGTGTGTGTGTGTGTGTGTGTCTGTGCGTGTATGTATGCGTGCGTACATGTGTGTGCGCGTGTGTGTTTGTGTGTGTGTGTCTGTGCATGTGGATTTGTATGTGTGTGTATGGGTGTGTGTCTGTGCGTGTGGATGTCAGTGTGTGTGCATGCTTGCGTTTGTTTGTATTCCTGCATGTGTGTGTGTGTGTGTGTGTGTGTGTGACAGTTAGGGTTGCCAACTTCAGAAAAGGAAAATGCGGGACAATCGTGGTTATTTATAGGAAAATGAGGGACACTCAGAATATTTGTACTGTTTCAAACAGTGTACGTCATTTCAGTGTCTGCAGTTAAGTTTGTGTTTAAAAGGTTATCAGACATAAACACATTTGTATTGCTTAACCTATTTATGTATTTAATTCTAAAAATAATTTTAATGTCATACATGAAACAAGTCACATTACAAACAAACCATAGTTCAAAATAACAGCATTTATCTAAAATAGAAAGCTTTTTTAACATTATACACTAGGCTTACAGTTCAAAAGTTTGGGGTTAGTAAGATTATTTTTTGGGAAAAAAAATAAAGAAAGTAATTGCCTACTTATATTCAGCAAGGATGCATTACATTAATCAAAAGTGACAGTTAAGATAATGTTACAAAAGCTTTCTATGTACTTTCTAAAAGCTTTAAAACATTAATAATAATCAGAAATGTTTTTTGAGCATATTATTCCCTCAGGTAGATTACATGTTTTCTTGCGTGGCTGGATGTTAGACTCATGAACAATAATCACGTTGTTTGCATTCGCCAAAATTGATTAGCCGAAATCAAAACGTGGACAGTGAAAGGAAATTACCGTTAGTGTGAGACGAGTCCGGCTTGAAGCGGAAGCGACCAGACGGCAGAGGATGTTCGCAAATCAAACAATGATTTGTCTCAAAACAGTGATTAAAAAAAGCTGTGATTGGATGATGACAGGTGTCGGTGATCATTCTCAAGTGTCGTGGTCAGCACTGCTGCTGTTGCTGTTGTATCAGTCAGTGGTTTATCAGCTTGTCAAAAAACGGGACACGGGAGGTCACGCACGGGACAAATAAATTAGGCCCAAAATACGGGACGTCCCGCCTAATTCGGGACAGTTGGCAACCTTAGTGACATTATCATCCTAAACCAGCAACCCTTCGCTCAACACCACCATCTACAGGCCGATGAGTGTACAGTCACTAAATGTGCACATAAATGAATTTATTTTATACCCCCCCATGGATGAAATTCTACGAAACTTAGCATACCCCCAGAGGATGTCAAGTTAATCATACACATGAAATATGGTGCAGTTATGAACATCTCAACTGAAGATAGAGGCAATTAAAGCAGAATAATATTGCATTTTAATTTTTTATGGGAGGGGCGCAAATCACAAATGAGTGATTATGGGCTAGGTTGATGTGGGCCCTTAAGACCAACATACCATAAAAATTTCTTCATCCTCGGTGCCACGGTTCAGGTAGTTATTTAGGAAAAACTGCATTTTTTGGGTTTGGGGGGGCCCAGCGCGGGGGGGGAGTGGCCCCCGGGAACCAAACGAAATGTCTCCGTAAAAGTGTAGTGGGGCTACATGCCCACCGAATTTCATGTTCCCCGGTGTTTCGGTGTCCCTGGTATCGTTGACGGAAAATTCAGTAGATTGACGGGAAAAAAAAACTAAAAAACTTTGACAATCGATTATGGGCTAGGTTGATGTGGGCCCTTAAGACCAACATACTTTGCAAATTTCTTCATCCTCGGTGCCACGGTTCAGGTAGTTATTTAGGAAAAACTGCATTTTTTGGGTTTGGGGGGGCCCAGCGCGGGGGGGAGGGGCCCCCAGGGACCAAACGAAATTTTTCCGTAAAAGTCTAGTGGGGCTACATGCCCACCAAATTTCATGTTCCCTGGTGTTTCGGTGTCCCTGGTATCGTTGACGAAAAATTCAGATGACGAAAAAAAAAAAAAAAAAAAAAAAACTTTGACAATCGATTATGGGCTAGGTTGATGTGGGCCCTTAAGACCAACATACCATAAAAATGTCTTCATCCTCGGTGCCACGGTTCAGGTAGTTATTTAGGAAAAACTGCATTTTTTGGGTTTGGGGGGGCCCAGCGAGGGGGGGGAGTGGCCCTCGGGGACCAAACGAAATTTTTCCGTAAAAGTCTAGTGGGGCTACATGCCCACCAAATTTCATGTTCCCCGGTGTTTCGGTGTCCCTGGTATCGTTGACGAAAAATTCAGATGACGAAAAAAAAAAAAAAAAAAAACTTTGACAATCGATTATGGGCTAGGTTGATGTGGGCCCTTAAGACCAACATACCATAAAAATGTCTTCATCCTCTGTGCCACGGTTCAGGTAGTTATTTAGGAAAAACTGCATTTTTTGGGTTTGGGGGGGCCTAGCGAGGGGGGGGGAGTGGCCCCCGGGGACCAAACGAAATTTTTCCGTACAAGTCTAGTGGGGCTACATGCCCACCAAATTTCATGTTCCCCGGTGTTTCGGTGTCCCTGGTATCGTTGACGAAAAATTCACGGGGGGCCCAGCGTGGGGGGGAGTGGCCCCCGGGGACCAAACGAAATTTTTCCGTAAAAGTCTAGTGGGGCTACATGCCCACCAAATGTCATGTTCCCCGGTGTTTCGGTGTCCCTTGTATCGTAGACGCAAAAATTCACGGGGGGCCCAGCACGGGGGGCGGGAGTGGCCCCCAAGGACCAAATGAAATTTTTCCGTAAAAGTTTAGTTGGGCTACATGCCCACCAAATTTCATGTTCCCCGGTGTTTCGGTGTCCCTGGTATCGTTGACGAAAAATTCACAGGGGGCCCAGCGCGGGGGGGGGAGTGGCCCCCGGGGACCAAACGAAATTTTTCCGTAAAAGTCTAGTGGGGCTACATGCCCACCAAATTTCATGTTCCCCGGTGTTTCGGTGTCCCTGGTATCGTTGACGAAAAATTCAGATGATGAAAAAAAAAAAAACTTTGACAATCGATTATGGGCTAGGTTGATGTGGGCCCTTAAGACTAACATACCATAAAAATGTCTTCATCCTCGGTGCCACGGTTCAGGTAGTTATTTAGGAAAAACTGCATTTTTTGGATTTGGGGGGGGCCAGCGCGGGGGGGGAGGGGCCCCCGGGGACCAGACGAAATTTTTCCGTAAAAGTCTAGTGGGGCTACATGCCCACCAAATTTCATGTTCCCCGGTGTTTCGGTGTCCCTGGTATCGTTGACGAAAAATTCAGATGAGGAAAAAAAAAAAAAAAAAAAACTTTGACAATCGATTATGGGCTAGGTTGATGTGGGCCCTTAAGACCAACATACCATAAAAATGTCTTCATCCTCGGTGCCACGGTTCAGGTAGTTATTTAGGAAAAACTGCATTTTTTGGGTTTGGGGGGGCCCAGCGAGGGGGGGGGGGGGTGGCCCTCGGGGACCAAACAAAATTTTTCCGTAAAAGTCTAGTGGGGCTACATGCCCACCAAATTTCATGTTCCCCGGTGTTTCGGTGTCCCTGGTATCGTTGACGAAAAATTCACGGGGGCCCCAGCGCGGGGGGGGGAAGTGGCCCCCGGGGACCAAACGAAATTTTTCCGTAAAAGTCTAGTAGACCAACATACCATAAAAAATTCTTCATCCTCGGTGCCACGGTTCAGGTAGTTATTTAGGAAAAACTGCATTTTTTTGGGTTTGGGGGGGCCCAGCGCGGGGGGGGGGGGGATGGCCCCCGGGGACCAAACGAAATTTTTCCGTACAAGTCTAGTGGGGCTACATGGCCACCAAATTTCATGTTCCCCGGTGTTTTGGTGTCCCTGGTATCGTTGACGAAAAATTCACGGGGGCCCCAGCGCGGGGGGGGGAAGTGGCCCCCGGGGACCAAACGAAATTTTTCCGTAAAAGTCTAGTAGACCAACATACCATAAAAATTTCTTCATCCTCGGTGCCACGGTTCAGGTAGTTATTTAGGAAAAACTGCATTTTTGGGGGTTTGGGGGGGCCCAGCGCGGGGGGGGAGTGGCCCCCGGGGACCAAACGAAATTTTTCCTTAGAAGTCTAGTGGGGCTACATGCCCACCAAATTTCATGTTCCCCGGTGCTTCGGTGTCCCTGGTATCGTTGACGGAAAATTCAGTAAGGTGACGGGAAAAAAAAAAAAAAAAAACTTTGACAATCCCTATATGACCGCTTTCGCTAGCTACGCTAGCGGCGGTCATAATTATCATTATTGTGTTACAGGAGAACCTGAAGGAGCAGAGGGGAGGGGGTAACAGCTGTCCAGTCTGGGCACTCTACCAAATTATTCTGGGCGTGTGGCCAAAACGGCACTAAATTAGTCATAGAATTTATATTGTATTGAGTTGCAAGTGAAAACCCAAATTTAGCAGAACTAAGCAGAGGATTTGATTTAGAAAATATTATAAGAATAAAACTATTAAATTTGGATGGATGGTGAAAAACAAATTAATGACAAAAGAGTACAAAGATATAAGTATTAAAGAACAAAAAATATTCCAAGAAGTTGGTTTTGTCGGCTATTTGGCCATCTTCCGGACTGTAAGCGTGATCCGGATAGGGAAACACAGCCCATATTGTTAAAAGTTTGATTGATTGACTTTGTCTTTTCATATGTTACAAGAAAAAGAGGAAAATAATAAATAAGTGTGGGAGAGCGACTCTGTGTGTGTGTCTGTGTGTGTGTGTGTATGAGTGTGGCTCTGAGTGGGTGTGAGAGCGGCTTTGCGTGTGAGTGTGACACTGTGTGAGTGTGTGTGATTGTGTGTATGAAATCCCGAGTGTATGAGTGTACGTGTGAAGTTGAGTGTACGATAATGAAGTGCAGAGACAGGAGTTAACAGACCAAGGGAAGGATGAGCTTTTGAAAAAAAAAAAAATAATTGATAGGAATAACAAATTTTAACCAGATTGAACGAGAGTGGCCCTTAGTGGATTGGCGTGATGTGATAAAATAGCAGATAACTCTTGAAGCCCTGAGACCACACTTGAACAAATTTGACCTTCCCAAAACTACCCTTTTGGATTCATAGCTGACAAAATCAGAAATAAAGCTAAATCCATTGTACATCCCAAACCTGAAAAGAAATGCGTGGTACACTTGGCCTCGGGGTTTCGGAGGAGCCATGATTTTGAGGAACATGTATATGGTAGTGAGCTCAAGGCCAGAACAGTGGGAAAGTGACACAATTGTTAAAGTCGGACAGGGAGGAGAAATTAGACCAGCACAGGTAGATATTTGGACACTGGAAAAACTGGTGGTAGTGGTAGTTTTGAGGAGCAACCCCAACCAGTCATATGTTGGTAGAAATTCATGAAAAAGACAGAAGTGCAGTCAGTTGTCAAAAAAGAGCAGTCAGTAACAACTGAGAATGTTGCAACGATGGACAAATAGGAGAGGCAGGAGAGGAAACAGGAAGACAAATCTTAAACAAAAAAAATTAATTAGAAATAATTTGGCTTTGCCTCTTCATTGTTACAAGAAAAAAAAAATAAAGTAAAAGTGTGTGTGTGTGTGCGCGTAAAATGCACAGATTAGGACTGTTTGAAAAAGAACGATATTCATTTATAAAGAGAAACTAGAATTATGAAAGAACACTTGTTTCTCTCTCATATAGCAAAAGTAAATGTTGACTGTGATATGAGAAAGAGAGGCAGAAAGGAGGGGCTGCCTCTGATTGAGAGAGGAGGGGCTGCAAGAAGAAAGTGAGACTGCATGTGTGTGTGTGTGAGGAAAGGAGGGAGACCGAGAGAAAGAGTTCACCTTTTCAAGTTCTGACTAGCAGATAAACCAGAAAGTGAGTAACCATTTCCAACATACACTGAACAACACATCGAGAGATTTTATTTGTAACCGTCATCCCCACCAGTGGACCTGAGAGGAACTGCATTTGTAGAATACCTGAGAAAGACTAATCAGATATCTTAATAAATGTCTGACCATCTTGCTGAAAACTAGTTAAGAATAGATGCAAGCTGGGTTTAGTAAGATATTCTAAGAAGGTATGAAACACACTGATAATAATTAAGATTATAATGGCACCAACACCTGTAGAGATACCAAGATCAAAATATTAATTTTGCAGAGATAACCCTCCAAAAATGGGGAAAATGACCGGCTGAGGGAACATTAGATGTGGCTATGTGCAGAGACACTAAAACATTCGTAAACAAAAACAAACAAATAAATAAATAAAGAGGTATTCAGAAACAGTTTACTAAGAGATCAAGTAAGATTGGTGAAATTTGCTAATCCAGTCAGAATTAAAAGTAGACTAATTTCACAAATACCAAGAAAACACCAATAGAATAATTGATAAGAAATTAACCTTAAATGAAAGAAATTAAAGAAAATATAAAAATTGCTTAAATGTTAGTTGACCGGTCTATGGGGGAGTTAAATTAATAAGCAGGCCTAACAGGGATTGATATTGAGGATTGTGCAAACTGGTGGCCATCAAAAACACTGGAGTTTTCTCCTTAGTATAAGTGGTTTGTGTAGTTCCCAGAGGAAAAATCAAATAATGAATAAAAAGGTTTATAGAAATATCTGACATTTAGAGATAAAATATTTATATAAAGAGCTAGATGTGGGTATGACTGACCGGTTATATAAAGACGTAGCCTATGATGTTAGCATCTTGTTGTCCCTGGGAGACAGTTTTAGATTTGAGCCATTGCAGAAATTGAGATCTTTGGATCGTGTTACTTAAAATAACTTGTGCATTGTGTTGAATGAGCAGGATTGGGTGACCATAAACAGACATTTTTAACAGCCATACTGTATTATACACATTTCACAGTGAGACTCATTGATTTAATCATAAAATGCTTGAGAGAGTAGGGATAGATATAACGAGTGATAAAAACACTATGTGACTGAAAATAAGGCAACTCAGACAGACTGAAAGACTGCTATTTTCTGCATTCTGCAAAGAAGAATAATGCTTGCTCTTTTCTGCAAAGAAGAACTTGCTTTATGAATCCCCATGAATTGCATGGGGAAACTGCTGTTATCAACCAGATGATGCTTCTGAAATTAAGGGAGAGATGGTTGAAGAATTTACAAAGGATGAATTTGATTTGATTAATGCGGATCTCTAAGTGTTCAATTTCCAGATGACACCAGACAGCTCTTGGGACGGCTGCCGCAACGTAAACAACAGCAACTGGACTGTGCAACAAGTGAGAGCGAGAAACATAAGGACACGGCTGCAGAGAAAAGAAGAGACGTTTGGTTGGTGGGCCTTCATCCCCTCTGAAAGAGGAAGCTGAAACTTCTGAGGGACTGGTATGGACAAAGACTGTGTAGATGCAGAACAACCAAGAAAAACATCCTGCTATTATGCAAAATTGCCTCCTCCGTGGCTTGGCCAAAAGCCAGACTGAGGAGAGGCAGAGAGACAACAGCATCCAGAGTCAAACCACTATGTCCCAACATGACACCAGACCCTTGAATGCCAACAAAGACTGACAGATCAAATGCATCAGATTAGGAGGGAAACATTCAGAAAGCAGCCCAACCAGTTCAACTAAGCTGGTCTAAGCAGAAGGGCTTCATCCTTTACTGAGTGGGCACAGGTGATGCGTTTTCAATGATCACTACAGAGACCGCTTCAAATTTCATTGATTGGCCATATTAATTGTATTTTGATTATTCACTGGTCGGACAGCAGTTCTCTATATTCTGTGAAGCTGACACTCTCTATTTGCTTTCTTTCAATAGACATTAGTCCAGCTGTAAGCATTAAAAAAAATGGGAGGGGAAGTGTTTGCATGACTCAATAATTAACTACAACTGACGCTGGACTTTGCATAATGAGGGACTACTGCATTAACCAACTAGGGGTAAATGCATAATTAGATGATGATGTTGTCCATTGAACAGAGAGCTTTTGGGCTCTGCTTTCAAGACAGAGCTGATATAAGCTTGAGTGATACTGAGCTCTCTATCATACGGTGACGCATTGCTGCCACATACATATTATTTTTCCCCCTCAATTTTGTCGTAATAACGAGATCTTATGTCGTTTTAACGACATCTTTTCTCGTAATAACGAGATCTTATGTCGTTAAAACGACATCTTTTTCTCGTAATAACGAGATCTTATGTCGTTAAAACGACATCTTTTTCTCGTAATAACGAGATGTTATGTCGTTAAAACGACATATTTTTTTTTGCCCTTAAAAGGACATGTGTAGTCATGTACAAAATATGCATTTATACACATAAAATTGACGCCTTTATCACACGTTCAAAAAGCTTAAGCAAATAGTAGCAGCCCCCAATCATGCAAAATTAATCAATAAGGCCCTTTTTTGAAAATATATTTTAAATAGGCCTATAAGTTTTTTTATATATATATAATATATTAAGATTTATTTTTGTTAATATGCTAGGCCTATATCTTCATTCATTACCTAGAGATATAATTAACCAAAAAGTAGTCAAAACACATCTAACAGAATATTTTACAACATTGTGTTCTTATTTTGTTTAATTAACGAAATGTCAATCTTCGTCTTTATAACAGAAGATTCAATACAATACAAAAATCTTCAAGATACAGCCTACAATCTTCACATGTATAATGGATTGTCACATAAACAGTCCTTTGTGTAGTGGAATAAGCAATGATATATATAAATATATGGTTAGTATCTTAATTTAAATTTTATTTTATTATTTTATTAGTTCATTAATTATGCTAACTCAACTAATTAAATGTGAAGAGCTGGATACTAATTACTAATGAAATAATGTCAGATATTAAATGTAGGCTATTGATTAGAGTTGCCATAGACTAAAGGATTTTTCTAGACTAGTAGTCATTCATTTAAGCAATTAGGACTAATCGCACGTTTATATTCAATGCTGGGTGCATGTACGCTATATTCTGCGTTCAAGCGCATGCATAAAACTTGCCGCAAAGCGCCGGCAAAAGTATGCTAATGATATGATAAATGTATCTGAAAAAAAAATAACGAAGCATTTTAATTGTTTATTAATGAACTAGTCTTTTCTAAATCAGTGTAGGTTGCCTGCATACATATCTCCATACATCTCCGCTGTAATGTATGAGCCTTTCATACGGACAGGATTAATCAGATGGTATACCGTACATGCTTTCGATTGGCTTTTTTTTCGTTGGTGGACATTTTTTTGTATAAACTTTATAGTTATATTTCTCATGTCTGTGAGGCTTGTCTATACACTGTTTTCCAGTTCATTTTTGAGGCGCACTCCAATTCACAGAGATCATGAAAGCGCGCCCTGTTCGTTTTCTTTTATTTTACAAAAGCACACCGTTTTCTTGTTGTTGTGAGTTTACACAAATAAAATTAGTTGCGACTGATGTATTATTATTTTCTGTATGACCAGAAATGATGGAGTATTTTAAGTTGTTTCCACTGTTGATGGGAAAATGCGAGTGATGGCACCGGCGCCTCCATCCATGTCAAATTGCGCGCTCCACACTCCGCACAAACACTATTATACGCTTCATAATAGCAAACATTTATCTAGGACGGATATTGCGCCAGTTTGAAAAGGGCGGCTGAAACACTTAGCCTATACAGATAAACGCCCAACGCTGGTGTTTTTCTTTAAACAAATTCGTTTAGGCTTTAAAATAAATATTGTTTATGGGCTAATTAATGCCACAATAATTTGTTTATTTTATTGGCTACTTGTATTTTTCATTTTTGCTTTGCATTGAATAGGCCTAACATTGAATATTTGCATTGAATGCATTGAATATTTGCTGTGCACCGCAATGCCATCCTAGAAAGAAACGTTAAGAGCCACCTATTTTCTTTATAATAAAAGGGTTTCTATGGAAGGACAACAAATTCTTTATTACTGAAGCTTTTTCTTTATTATAGGCCTAAGGGTGTATTATTCCATTAAAAAAGGACTGTTTATAAGGTGACAATCTGTTATACATCTTGAAGATTTTTGTATTGTAGCCTATTGTATCTTCTGTTATAAAGACGAAGATTGATATTTCGTTAATTAAACAAAATAAGAACACTGTTGTAAAAAAATAAACAACTTAAGCTATGTTCTGTTAGATGTGTTTTGACTACTTTTTGTTTAATTATATCTCTATGTAATGCAGATGAAGATAAGAATAAATCTTATTAGGCCTATATAATATATCATATTAAAAAAAACATATATAAAATATAAAAAAGCCTATATAAAATATATTTTCAAAAAAGGGCCTCATTGATTAATTTAGCATGATTGGGGGCTGCAACTATTTGCTTAAGCTTTTTGAACGTGTGATAAAGGCGCGATAGGCTGTCAATTTTATGTGGATAAAGGCATATTTTGTACATGACTACACATGTCCTTATAAGGGCAAAAAAAATATGTCGTTTTAACGACATAACATTTCGTTATTACGAGAAAAAGATGTCGTTTTAACGACATAAGATCTCGTTATTACGAGAAAAAGATGTCGTTTTAACGACATAAGATCTCGTTATTACGAGAAAAAATGTCGTTAAAACGACATAAGATCTCGTTATTACGAGAAAAGATGTCGTTAAAACGACATAAGATCTCGTTATTACGACATAATTGGGAAAAAAAATAATATGTATGTGGCAGCAATGCGTCACCGTACTATCAGGAAAAAAAGAGGACATAATATGTTCAACAACAAAAAATGTGGATGATAAAGCTATGGTGCTGGTCACTCCATCTTGGTCAATAGTTTAAAAAAAATAAAATAATAATAATAATAGTTTAGGTTTAGAAATAAAAGTAGTGACTACACAAATTACAAACACGTGATGTCACAAGTGCTGTCATTACCAGGGATTTCACGATTTCGAGATTATGCTAAAATCTCCAGTCATTTAAAAGAGCATCTCATAAGCAACAGAAGAAAAGATTTTGAAGAGAAATTAAATTAACAGATGAATGACAAATCAGATAAGAGAAATTGATAATGGTTCTTTCAAACGACAGCATGTCCAGACCTACCAGAAATTTTTATGGGGTTTATGACAGCAGTGGTTAACACAATCAAATGGCAACTGATATCGACCAGCTGTGTTATTCAAAACACTTATACACTGTCACATGGGGAATGACACATTGCCTACATTCAGTAGCTTTTGTCATCAGAGTTGTGTTTCCAATTTACAATTGGTTGTATTCGCACCTTGAAATTTAGAATAGATAATTGAATATAAAATTAAGTCTATCATTAGTAAAGAAGACATAAGCAAAACCCTCAACTTCAGACTATTGGACAAATGAGGTATTAAAAGACAAATAATTACACTAGCAACCCTTTTTACTATTTTAATTTCAGATGCGCATGATTTTGACCATTGCGCAAGGGGGGAGAGTATTAGAAAAATAAAATTAGAAAAATAAAAAAGATTCACAGAATAGAAAAGGAACAGCAACTCCAATAGGCTCTATCTCAGTTCCAGAAGGACCCTTCAAACATCTAGTGATGGATTATGTGGACATGATAAAATCAGTAAGAGGAAAAATATACAGATAGTTTTCATAGATAGATTTAGCATATGGGTCGAAGCAGAACCCTCAGCAGACCAAGGAGCAGAAACTGATAAAAATTTTAACCAAAGAAGTCATCCCAAGATTTGGCACCAGCAAAATGACATGGCAAAACAGACAAGCTCTGAATTGGCTACTGGCAGAAAAAGGAGGGGTATGTGTGATGTTTGGAATTGACTGTTGCACCTTTATTCCAAATAATACAGCCTCTGATGGAGCTTTTACTAGGGCCATGGAGAAGCTGAAGGATCTAAGACAAGAAGTTGCTGAAAATGCGCGGAGAAACAGACAATTGGGAAACTGGTTTGATTCTTTGTTTGGATCCTGGAAAGAATGGTTTATTCAGGTGGGAATAATAATAGCTGTCGGTGTTATTGTTTTTCTTTTGTTATTCTGTTGTGTTGTGCCTTTCCTCAGATCACTGCTAGCCAACGCAGCTGCCAAGCAGATGGTCAATGTGATAGTGAGGCAATCGGGAGTTGATACTGGATGCAACAACTCCAGAGTGCATTCATTTGGACCAGGCATGGATGAGCTAGACGACTTCCTGTAAAGAGTCCTGGTGGAGGAGTAAGGAAGAGGGTGCCTTGTTATTATTGTTTTCTTTTTTCTCTTTTACTTTACTATTATTGGGCTTAACAATTTGACTTTGTTTTTGGTAGGAGAGGGAGATAGCCCCACTGTGTATTTTATTTTGGGGTAAAAATAGACAGAATAATTAGAATGTGGGTAGAGTAGGGAGTTAGTTAGAGGGATTTTTGTATTTATTTATTCTTTTTATAAGGGCCCTTTTCTTGAAAATATTTTACTCATATAATCTTCCTGGATATTATGCCTATATAATCCTATTGAGAATATTTTTGCATATAATCACACTAACTGTCACAAATATGAATATGTGAATGAGAGGGGACGCTAGAAGGTTTAAAGCAGGTCATTGCCCGTGGTACGAGGTAATGCAACCAGACATAAAGGGAAAAGATAAGAATGTTTTTATTACTAATAATCACTTTATTTACTTTTTACTTTTATATTTTGAATATATCCTGTAACAAGTTAGAAGTTTGGAAATTGCATGCATTGAACCATTGGAACATGTATATAGTTATAGTGCAAAAGAGGAATTATTTGCAAGCGCGGTTGTTGACTGTTGAAGAAACATGAGCTGACTCAACTGGTGGTTTAAAAACCCGCTGTCAGCTCCAACACCAGATAGCGCCCTAGGCGAGAATAGGGCACCTCTGGCAATGATGGAGCAACCCAGATAGCACTCCAGGCCACCGGAAGCGCCTGTGCAGTTCCTCTGGCACCGATGGACAGATATTAAAGCTCCAAGTTAATACAACAAGATGAGTTGAATGTATTTAAAGTTTGATTGAAAGCTTGATGTTTGAAGTAACACATCCCTTAAAATGATGGTCTGACAGGAAGGTGAGATCTTTTACTCCGCTCTAGCCAAGTGGGGGCGGAGATGTTTGGTCTCATTCTTCCTCCAGGGTGTACCTTGGTGATGAGGTCAATTGGTAAAAGCTGGATGGTCTATATTGACCATATAGAATAGGTTAAGAAAGAAGCGTGACCTAGCCATGAAGATACATTCTGGGAAAATAGTTGAAGGTGGGACTAATTCTAGTAGGGGGGATGTGTTGGAGAATTTTATACATGAGTCTATGTTGGAGAATTATATCTGTCTCATACATGAGTCCAAATGCATGATACAAACATTGAAGGAACTAGGCCTAGGATAAGGGAGGCCTACAACCAAGGGAGAAAGAGAAAACAAAGAATGATGGGAAACACAGGACATGTCAAAAGTGCATTTGAGGATAGGAGTCGTGTGAGGACAAGACAGAAAAACTGGGTGAAAGGTAGAATAAGACTAGGGATGGAAAAGTACCCAAAAAACCATATGCAAAGTCATTGTCAGAAAAGCACATGCGCCAGTATGGCCACCAATAGGAATTGGACATTAATGCAGGTGTTTCTAATCGTGGTGAAGTGATGAGGAGGAGCAAGAAGAAAAAGATAACTATATGAACGCTAATTGGACACCAAGTGTACATTAAATGACGTAAAAAAGGGTATAAAACATGAGTGCAGACCATTGTAAGATCAGATGTCCGGATGGCCAGCCGGCTTCTCACTTTATTGTTTGTCAATAAAGTTATTTCTCCTGAGACCTGAAACTTAGACTCTGAAAGATTTCTTCTGAGACCTGAACCAGATTTTGAACACTTGAACCAAAGATCATGAATTCGCCACAACACTTTTAAATGATCTTCTCCCAAATTTGGTTGGAGTGGATAATCTCAGAGTACATTTGTTATCTTGTTTTTCCTTTAGTGTGGGAAGTCACATGGCTGGATTTAGAGTACTGGACTGCTTGTTTCCATTTCATTAAAATAGCTTAATGCATAGCCTATCAAGGTTGATAACCAAACCTTAAGCCCATGGTCAAACACTGTGTTTCTATGGGCAGGAGTTCCCCTAGAGCAGTGGCTCTCAAACCTTTTAGAGTGGTGTACCCCCTGAGGCTTTTTTCTGAATAAAATGTCTGTCAGGTTAACGTTATTATGGCATTTGATGTTGGAAAAGAAACAAATACTTCAAATGTTGCGTTTCCAAATGAGAAAGCACGTCCGTTGAGTGAGTTCTGTACTCCCGTCATAGAAACGGGGATCCGTGTGTGGACCACGGAAGGTCAGTGTCATTGACTTGCGTTGGAGTTATATCCGTGGCAGCATCACGGAATTTGGGGCGATTCCGTGATGGCTGCACGGATTTTGAGTTAAGGGCCCGTGGACATTTCACGGAATCCTGTGAACGTCATTTTAGAGTTAGTAACGGAGGTTTGAGCCACTGATAGCAGACTAATGCTGGGGACATACTAGCTGACACATTCTCTGACTGTTTTCATCGACTGCAGCAGATTTTAAACACCGATTTTGAACACAGACTGAACGCGCTGAACACGCGTTTGGGCATGATCAGTCAAGTATCAAATTACATTCATAACCGGCCTTAAAGTGTGTCCTCGGCTTTATGCAGTTATTAATGCAGTTATTAGAGAGAGATGTTGCAATAATGAGACAGAAAAGCATGTGCGTCATTATTATTTTTTATGTATTAATTCAATTCGTTTTAATTCGTTCATTCTTTTTTTTACTTTTTTCTATTATTGACAGATGACAGTAGACTAGCCAAATAAATGAAACACAAAGCCCTTTTAACAAGTAGGCCTATCAATAATTATTTACTTGTTAAATTATCTGCAATAAAAATCCGTGCTGCAGGACTATCCATTTATTTAGCCTATATTCAGTTTAATTTTCTATTGATTATATAGGACTATATACTTTATTTATTAAAATTAAACTGCATGTTTCCATTGATTGTGAAGCTAGACATTGAAAATTGCAGATCAAGCGCATGGGGCTAAATGTTTTTTTCTTGTTATGAATTGTATCCTATTTTCCGTTATTACAGTTGACTATGCGAAGTGATATGGAACTGTAATGCGGTCAAGACCTGCCTGGAACTACTTTAGCCATGCGTTTCCCTGAAAATAATGCACACCTTAGAACGTTCGTCAACCAATCAGATTCAAGCATTCAACGGCCCTGTAGTATAAATAAGGGTTAATGCCCGACGAGGTGTCCATTATCAGGTTTTAATGGACGACGGCGAGGCGTGAACCGTCCGACGCGCAGCGGAGGACAGTTGCCTCTGCCGAAGTCCATTAAAACCTGATAATGGACACCTCGAAGGGCATTAACCCGCTTATACCATGGTTACTTACGAAAGAAAGAAATATTTAATCAATTAATAATACTTTAATGTGTTTTAGAGTAAAAATCGTGAGGGTTTTTATTTATTAAGTCGAGCGCACTATTTAATATCTCCCGTATACAGGCGTTGCCAAGCAACGTGGCCACAGCGGCCCGACCGCAGCAGTTGATCAGTGAGTTTGAGCCAGCGCAATCATTTAGAACTGTCATCAGGCAAATTGACGGGACGCCTTTCCTAGGTGTCCATTATCACTTTTTAATGGACACCCTGCAGCCAATCAGAATCGAGTATTCACCCAGACCATGGTATAATTGCAATTAATTGCATTTCCCCCAAGCTTGTAATCATCAATATTTAAACTTAGAATCACCTAATTAGATTAAGGCGAGACACTACAGGTGAATAGGGTAAAAATTTTAACTAGCAGATATCACCATGAAACTTTCACAGTTGATTACCAACATTAAGATGAGAAAAAAATGTATTACAAGTTTTCTGTAATTTAATGTTTAAATATGCAAATTAGGCAATATCTAATCAAATATGCACTAATTTGCATATATTTTAAAAAACGAAATCTGTGTATTGGATAAAGCCAGGTTAAAAATTATTTTTTCAATGTGTTCACATATTAGATGGGAAAAAAATTACAGAGGGATTTATGGATATCTACTTTTGTTATCCTGTAAATCAGAAAATACTGTCAATAGCCTTAAAAAAATGATTTTCGCCATGTTTTTTGGAATAAAATGTTATATAAATCAGGCTAGGAATAATATATTTACAAATCCCTCTGTAAATGTCTTCATAATATAACTAGGTACAAGACTGGAAGGTTTGGTGTATATAGGTGCTACTGAAGTGGAGATTTCGGACTTGGAGAATGAGAGAACAGTCATTTTGAGAAAACAGGCTTTAAAGATTTATCATCAGCCAATGAGATTGCGCATTCAGCCCTTTTACTTTCACGATTGGTTGCTTATAAAAAGGAAATGACCATATTTGGATCCGACAGGATTGTACACAAGAGAGAGAGCTTCCTAACGGTGCTTGTGATGACAGGCTGCCGGCAGAGATCGCGGAGCAGCATGTTGATTTACAACGCGAACTTTTGTTGAATTTATGAGAAATCTACAGACGCAAACAGACAAAGTGTAATAAAATAAAGACCTAAATGTGTATTTCGGACTTTTTTTCAACACAAGTCTGAAAGAAGACATGTTATTGAAGACAAATATCCAAAAATCTCAAAATTGACCAGTAAAAAAAAAAAGATGTTTTTGCCTGCCGTGTCTCGCCTTAAACACAGGGGGGAAAAAAGGAACAGAAAATAGCCCTATAGGCTATTAAAATAATATTAAACATCAATATATCAATGTATTCTTCTTCAATAATCAATCAACATAATTAATTTAACAGATTTTTTCTAATTATCAAAATAATATATAGTCCTACAAAACTATTATTACCAGAGCATGTGATCAGAGCAGGTCATTTTACCATTGTTGCCCAGCATGACTATACCAGCTCAGCAAACAGAAGTCTACTACTGAGAAATTTCACGTTATTTGAGCGGACTTCGCTTTTCCAGTGCGTGATCAGGACATGATTGGAGCGTTTGTGCCGTTAACGACAGAGCAGAACATTGAGCAGAAAGCGCAGAGCTAATTGTTGAATGAACACACGGTTACTGCAGTGCTAAATATTAAAATAGAAATTCTATACTGATAATATTCTCAGCCTTACCTTTGTGTTGAGAGAATTTTACATCTGAAGCAAGTGTTGAAAGTATGAAATCAGAATTTTCATAGATTGAATCCATTCATGAGCCTGTCAGAAGACGTGTCCGCTGAGACTTCAGTGCTGCTCGAGTTTGTTCAGAATAAGGAAGTCACATAAAATGTTATTCACATTCATAAAGGAAATAATGAAGTAGTCTGAAGAACAAATCTAGCAACTAATATTTAGAATATTTAGTATTATTTTTATCTCCTGTTTAGTACAACCTATGTTGTCTTTTGGGAAGTAGAGACAAATCAATTAGTTGTTATTTTAGACTCATTTTCTCTTTATTTTAGTAATTGTGCATATTTACAGTGTGTAGTGAATGTCTTTTAACTTTGCACAAGGCTCAAATCTTAAGATGTACAATTTAATCAGTTCAGATTTCTAAGTGTTTCCTCAGACTGGCTGTAAAGTGCATCAAACTGGTCTTTTGTAATTTGCATCCAAAACAAAGAAGAACAGTGAAGATCAGATACAGGTGCAGCCTAGACTTTTATGCTATTTTCATTCTCTACACAAATCAGAAGTGAAATTTTCTGGTTGCTGTATTTACCTCACCTGTGGCATTGTGGTCCTGATCAGACACAGACACTGAATTTAACACAGACACAGACACATTTAAAACTGAATTTAAAAAGCAACAGGAATGGAAGAAGAGTTAAGAAGTAAAATAGTGACGTGCATCATGTGTTAGAAGCACAACCAGGGTACAGACGCCTCAGAGCAAAGACGAGACTATGTTCGTACTGATTGGGCTATGGGCTTTGTAAGAAAAGGTTTAAGAAACAGCAAATGCTTGATAAAATGTTTGATTTAGGGTTAAAACCAACACATACATACCACTGTGAATATTTGCCTATGCAGCTGTCCGTCTCCTCCGTTTACTTCTCCTCAAACAATAATGGGCTGACTGAGTCCGAAAGGTCCTTTTGGTCTTTTCAGCTGAAAAAAAGAGAAAATAAAATATCATTATGTATAATATATAGGATTATTTAAAGGAAAACGTACTGATTTACCTTACAAATATTGGATGTTACATTATAAAGCATTAAAAGCATGGCAACATATCACTTTAAAACTATCAATACTGTGGTAAAAGCATGGTAAGTTTTGTGATTACTGTCCTTTACTACACCAATCACAGTAAAACTAAAGTTACTGAAGTTTAAAGCATGGTAAGTTTTGTGGTTACTGTCCTTTTACCACTATCACAGTAAAACTAGGGTTACTGTGGTAAAAGCATGGTAAGAGTTGTGGTTACTGTGCATTTACAATAAGTGTATCACATTAACTACAAATAGTGTGGTAAAAGCATGGTAAGTTTTGTGATTACTGTCTTTTTACTACACTTATCACAGTAAAACGACTTTGTTTCATTTACAAATTTTAATTTACATAACCAAAATTATATTTATCTATACCAATCTCTCAAGAAGAGAAAACAGTCAGTCTATTCTCTCCCTGTTCTCCTCTCAACAAATACTTTTATATTATATACAAAAAATGCATCGTGTTTCCATCTGGAGCAATAGTGTATGTTTGAACCTTTTGTAATACTTGTAATACTTGCGTATTCCCTCAATTGTCCTGTGAAAAGATGGATCTCAAAATCCACACAGTCAGTCACTGCTGGAAAGGGTTCAAATATGCAAAAGATTCTGGAAATTCAAAGAATTTGCAAAAGGATTTCTGAAGAACTGTTCAGAACAAACAAAGGTCTCATTAACAACCATCATAAAACATCACAACCATTGTGGATCATTCAGGTAATGACACGGTATTAAGAATCAATAAATAAACTTCATTTTTATAAATTCAGCCATTTTTTGCCTTTTGGACTATATGTAAACATCTTTTATTTAAAATATCCCTCAATAAAGAAGTTGCTCTGAATAAATGGGCTAAAGTTCTTCTGATAGTTCAGTGTCTGTCTTGTCTTTGCTCTCAGAGGCGTCTGTACTCTGGTGGTGCTTCTAACACATGATGCACGTCACTATTTTACTTCTAAACTCTTCTTTCATACCTAAATGTGAGTTTTGATATCTGTTTATTTGTGTTGCATCTGTTGCTTTTTTAAATTCAGATTTCAATGTGTCTGTGTCTGATCAGGACCACAATGCCACAGGTGAGGTAAATACAGCAACCAGAAAATGTCACTTCTTATAGAGAATGTAAATAGCATAAAAGTCAAGGCTGCACCAGTATCTGATCTTCACTGTGCTTCTTTGTTTTGGATGCAAATTACAAAAGACCAGTTTGATGCACTTCACAGCCAGCATGGTTTCCCACTACTTTCCCTAAAAACAACACAGGTTGTGTACTTTGTGCCGTCCACTGGATTCAAGGTCTCATTTAAAAAAAAAAAAAAAGTTTTTATACGCTGACAGTTAAGATTTTTTTTTATTTTTTTTTAAAGTGAATAATACGTCAAAATTCTTACATAAAACATCCATGAAACCTTTACACTGCGCAAAAGGTTATTTATAGTGGGAGGTTATTAAGATTATTAACTCTTTCCTCGACATTGATGGAAATTTCCAGCTTTCTGTGTTTGCACTGTTATATGGTTGGGATGCTATGACACATCTTCTGAAAGAGTTCTGAATCTCCCGATAAAAAGACATATGAAGATGATGCAGAAACAAGTGATAGCATGTAATCAGATGCATATGTAATATAATGTGATCAATAACAATAAACAGCATATAAATCAAAACTGCCTAATGTTACTGAATGAAATGTTGAACCAGGATGAGCTGTAGGACTGTGAAGCTTTGAGGGTGTTGATGGACTCCAAAAACATGTTTTTCTCAGCCTTTTGCTCAAAATGTTGTTTGTTTTTTTAAATGAAACTTACCCACATTCAATTGCTGATAAAAAATAAAATAAAATAAAATAAAAATCCATGAAGCTGGAATAAAACGTTTTGGGGTTTTGTTTGTTCTGTTTTCTGTTTTTTAAAGCAGAGGGTCTGTTTCTTGTGATATTGCATGTTCAGATATTCATACAACAAAATATTCTGGGGCCATGAAATGATCAAAAATGCTGGCAGTGGCTGGAAACTTTCTTTTTTTTAACACTGGTGAGAAAAAGAGTCAAATGTTTTTCAAACTAAGAAAAAAATTTAATCACTGAAGGTTCTTTGGAGAAGAAAAAAATGTTTATTCTATGACATCACTGTCAAAACCCTCTTTTGGAACATTTCATTTTAATAATGCATATATTTATACTACATGTAATGCATCCTTATTACATTTGATTTCATATTCTACAGTTAAAGATTGTTTATACTGAGATGGACTACACATAAATATTTTCTATAGGCCTGCATTAAGACTTCTTTGCAACCATTGATGACATTTTAGCAATCAAAATGTTGCTAAACAAAATATGCTAAACATTACTGTAAATATTCGACATGAAAATTGAAACCATTTTTACTTCCATAACGCAGAATATTTCTGAGTGAATCTGAAAGAAAGGCAAGAAGTTTTGCCTCTGCAAATGATTTATATGTTTAGAAAACACTTTTATCCAAAGTTACTTACAAATGAGTTTATTATAAGAACAACATTTTATTATAAGAATTAACAATATATAGTACATAATTCCAAGTTTAAAGTATACGATTTTAAGATAAAGCAGAAGTTAAATGCTGAAGAGAATTATAGGAAGTTCATGTGATTATGGTTTAGTTTTCTCTAGAAGTGTGACTATTTCTTGAGAGCTGTTTTTACTTTGGCTCTGAATCACATGTCTTACATCTGATCTCACTGTTAAAACTGTTAAGTTTTACTCCATCAGTATTTTCTTTCCTCTAGAGTTAAAGTGACACACTGGATTGGTCTTAATGATTTGGACACTGAGGGACACTGGGTCTGGGTGAACAACAGCCACTAAATGATTCAGCAGAGTAAGAGCTTCATTCATGTTTAAAATACAACCTTTGCTTGGAAAAACAACCAATACTAGTTGTAGTTTGTTTTTTTTGGATCTGCAGATTCTGGATAAAGCGAGAGAATGTCAGAGAGCCTGATACTAAAATTTAGAGATGTGGTATGAATAAAGCAAGCACTAATGTTTTAAACTGCAAGCTGGCACATTCTCATATATCCAGTTCAGAATCACTGAATCAAAGATATGATTTGTTTACTTTTTATGTTATCTTCAGTGAGAATTTGTTGTAATATGTGTGCACTTCGGTATTATTAAATATTTTCTAAAATCTATTTTTAAAAAGTATGTTAAAATTATTTTTGAAGGCTAAAATAACATTCACACATTAAGTCAGTTTTCAAAGATAAAAATAAAAACCTTAAATGTTACTCCAGGAACCTTGGAAATAAGTTAGTATGATAGTCTCAGCAAAAAAAAAAGAAAGAAATGTCCCCTCACTTTCAAATGCTTTTTTTCACCATCAAATTTCTATTTCTATTTCATTTCAAAATAATGAGTCTCTGAACAAGCGAGAGGGGTCATGCAAGCTTCTTCATAACTACAATTAGACCTAGAACTTTTTACCAATCTTATTTCTTTATTCTCTTGAATTCGTTTTAATCCTTTAATTATTCAGATCAATGCACTCACTTCTCTCTTCTCTCTTCCAGCTAATAGGTGCCAAGTCCTATATATCTATAATCAAAAGTTGTAAATGTTCTGCACTCTAAAATTATTTATTAAGTTAAAGCAGGAGATACAAACTAACACAAACGTTTCGGCTGTCTAAATATTAGTTGCTAGATCTGTTCTTCAGACTCATTACTTTATTATTTCCTGTCTGTATAAATGTGAATGACATTTTATGTGACTTCCTTATTCTGAACAAACTCGAGCAGCACTGCAGTCTCAGCGGACACATCTTCTGTCAGGCTCAAGAAATGGATTCAGTCTATGAAAATACTGGTTTCAAACTTTCAACAGTTTCTTCAGATGAAAATCGCTCTCAATACAAAGGTAAGGCTGGGGATATCATCAGTATGCATTAGAATTTCTATTTCTAAGATTTAGCACTGCAGTTACTGTGTAAGTTTTTTTTGTAATGTTCATTCAACAATTACACATTTTTCAGATGTTTTTGTCCAAAGCGGCTTACATTATATTCAAGGTATACATTTTATCCATTCATGTTTTCCCTTGGAATCAACTCTATCATTTAACCCTCATATTGTGTGTGGAGTCAATATGATCCCGATCGACTATTCCTTAGTTAAAATAACAGGTTTCCCTTCATCTCAGCAAGATTTTGTGACTTTTTCTACATTATCTACATTATCTATCTATACACACCAAGGTTACTATGGTTTTGCATTTTTAAATTAGTTTTTATTTTAATAGTTTCAATTTTGCTTTAAATTTCAGTTTAGTTTTAGTTAGTTTCATTAATGGTTTTGTTAGTTTTAGATTAGTTTTTATTTTGTAAACACATTTCTATTTAGTTTTTATTTATTTAGCTTCAGTTTTAGTTTTAGTAATTATAGTTTAGCAGAGCAAACAGAACACTTCCAGTGTAGACCTGTTGGAAACTCAGAAGCGAAGACCAGGGCCCGTATCCCTAAAGAATTTTTGTGCAAAAAGTGGCTCCTAGCGGCCAAATTCTAAGAAAATTCTCAGAGTCATGACGTTTTCTTAGAATTTCCCCTAAAAGTGACACGAAAATCCCAGTTAATATAAAAGCTATTCCTCAAGATTCCTAGCGCTTAAAAGGGCTCCTAAGGCGAGATCTGCTAAGAGCAGGGAAGAGGACTTTTAGTGGCTTAGGAGTTCCCCTAAGCAGCTGCACAAAATGGCCAACAGAGGAGGCAGGAGAGATGTCCTGCAAACACTGGATGACAGGGAATTATTGAGACGCTACAGATTGGATCGTGCAGGAATCATGTTTGTGGTGGAGTCCAGTCCAGTTCGGCTTGCGATTCCTTTTTTTCTCCATTTTCTGTGTTTGTAGGATATTTGTTAACAAGCCTTCATAAATAGACCAGCCAGCAATCACAGACATTGATAAAAGCTGAGCCGTGTTACCCTCGTTAAGACCACACTGAGTTGTAACGTTGCAATTTCTACTTCATTAAGGACAGCCCCTTGAGATAGGCCATCTTGTTTTCAATGGGGTCCATATGGGAGTGAAAGTACAAAATATGCCAGCTAGGATATTAATATGAGCAAATATGAGCAAATAAGACACGAATCATTATTTGAACAGGGTGTAATGAGCTTAAGTTTTCACATATTTTAGATTCTAATGTTAGGCTATAACCCCTACAGCTTACTATTCATTTTCCAGATATTTTCTTGAATGTGAAATATTATTTACAATTACAGTCTGCATAAGATTAGAGTGTATAATTATGTTTATTGATTTGAGGGTACATCCTTAACTCATTATCACCAAAAGTTCATTTTCATCAAACTTGTAGGATCAACCAATCACAGCTTTTGAAATGATGACTCATACCTAGCAACGGGGTCAACCACACCTCCTCACTAAGATAGGATTTTCCATCCATTCCTTGCTCAGAGTTCACTGAAAATGTTCTGGAATTACTTCTAAGCTAAAACTCCTGGCAAGGAATTTTTAGGTTAAGTTAGGAGCTCTCTGAGAGGATTCTCAGAATCTTTAGGGATACGGGCCCAGGAGACTTGGTTCTTTCTTCAGCAAGATTCTTTATTGAGAACACGAGCTGTCAGTAGCTGCAGTCATCAAGTCTAACTAGGGCAGTAGACATTGTAATTTATATACATTTCAAGGGGGAGGGATTTACATTGAGGTGGAGACACTCTGAACAAAGCATGTAAATTAAGTACATGAGTCAGCTCGTTACCAAAATGTCCCTAACCCTGATCTCATCAGCATAACAGTGTCATTCAAATGCATAGATGCTAATACAATCAGCCTGACAGTATCCCCCATACCTTCACATTTTCATAGCTTAACTTGGGACAATGACACTGTTCAGGAGGTGCATAAAGACAAAAGGTTAATGTCAGACACCTGGGTTGCTTGACTTAATCTACTTTGAATCTCATCATCTATGCCCCAAAATGTAAAACACAGAGTACAGAACTTTCTCAGTTTATATACTATTGTGTTGTTGTAACATTTTATAAATTTGTAATACAACAATTCCCCCTTTGAGAGTTCTAATAACTCTCAAAAAATACAAATTTAGACATTTAAAAGTTAATTTTTGTAACCCGTGATTGTTACAGGCACATAGCACAGATTTTCTGTAATTGCATGCTGACACAGAAACAAACATACAATTAGGGTCCGTGAGGTTCTTATGGGTAATAGTCTTTTCTGGTTGGAACTGTCCTTTTCTTGTTAGGGGTGTGTGTCATTTGTTGAATGAAACACTTGATACTATGTACGCATAGATAGTACGCCAGTATAGGAGAAACAACAGCAAAATTGCTATTTCCTTGATCCACAGCCAGGGTTTACCTAACAGGTTTCCGAACCATGAAGAATTATCTTCAGTCATCTGGTGTAATTTTGCTGAAAGATCAAGAATGTCTTATTGAATTTTGTTCAAGCCCTCTGTTGGATCTATTAACCCGGTGCAGCACTCAGAGCCAATAATGGTGCAGGCTCCCCCTTGCTTTGCAAGAATGTAATCCAAGGCCACTCTGTTTGTAAGATCAGTATCTTGTGCAAAGCGAGAGTGTCCATGATGTTACCCAGGGCCAAAACCATATCATTGGCCAATTTCTGTACAGAATTTGATAAGCTTCTGACTTGATCAAGGGCCTGTATGACACCATAAGATGGGATTAATGCTCCAAGAGTTCTTGACCACCATGTTTGTGCACAAGTGAGTCCTGTAATGCAGCCATCTTTGTTTGTGGTAGGAGATGAATTTTGTAGATGTAGATGGGGTGTGCCACCCATGAGATTCCTGCTCCTACTGAAGGCGGGTGTGGCATGCAAACGTTCTTTCCAGCAAACAAGGCGTTTTTTGACATATTCATCAGCTCTAAGAATATATGTTGTTTCTGGAATCTACACTTTGTGCGATGTCCAGGATGGTTACTAGTACGGCAATCTTGATCATGTTGATGGATGACTGAAGTTCCCGTATGTGAGACTCTGCATTGTGTATTTGATTTTTTTGATTTTTTTTTTTTTTTGTGATAGTTGGCTCGGCAATGGGTCTAGTTGTTTTCTAGAGGTTGTGACTTCATACACAGGTGAGGAGGTCAGTGCATATGGGCCTCGGGACAGCCATCAAGTGGTATCTGCACAGAATAAGAAAGAAAACAAAAGACAGATAGAGCAGTATTTGTTCAAACACTAGGGTTGTATCCTTTTCTGAGTCTGCTATTGTTGTTCCTTCTTTCCCTATTTCTTAATTCCTGCGACACCTAAAGAACAGTGAGGTAAGGATGGACTACTGGATGGGGAAGGCCTATGAGGGAGTCTTCACCGCAGGGTTGGCCCCCGAAGCCTGTTGCATTCGGTTCTTCCCTGGGCTGCTCACTGGTCCGTGTCCTATCCTATCCCTGTAGGTGGGGGAACAACTTTACAGTGTGACACATGAGTCCAGGTTTTCCTTCCCTGACACAATACTGCAGCTGCTGTAATCAACATCACTTGATGTGGTCCGTGCCATTTAGGCTCTAATGGCTTGTTTCTGAATGACTTTATCATGACCCATTGACCTGGGATGATTGTGTGTCCACCTTCTGGTGGAGTCTGCCAACAAGACTCAACTCTCTCTTTGGCGCTCTGTACTGTCTTTGTGAGGTTTTCACAGTAAGCATTCAGGGCATCTGAGGCAACGTGTACATCAGCATTTCTAAGATCAATCACACCTGTCATCTGCATCAGGTGTCCAGTAATAATCTCATGAGGGTTCAGTCCTACTGATCTGTTAGGTGACGCTCTCATACTACACAGTATATGAGCTGGCAGCGTTTCGACCCATGGTACTCCTTCCTGATGCATTTTGCTTTGCCTGGTTTTGATTGTTCCGTTCGATCATTCAACCTGTCCTGATGCTTGTGGCCTGTATGGACAGTGAAGATTCCACTTAAACTTCAACATTCTAGACACTTCCTTGACTACCTGTCCTGTGAAGTGTGTACCTTGATCTGAGTCAATGCAATCTGGTAATCCCCATCTGGGGATGAAATCAGTGACAAGACATTTAGCAGTGTGTGCAGCTGTAGCACGACCTGTTGGATAAGATTCTATCCATCTTGAGAACTTGTCTATTACTACCAAAATGTCAGTTTTTCCCTTACAAGGAGGCAACGATATGTAGTCAACTTGCAAGTGACGAAATGGTCCTGGTGGAGCTGGGGTATGTGTTGCTGCTGGCACATCATTTTTCTGACATGTAATGCATCTCTTGACTGTTTTGGTGGCTACCTTTCTGAATTTTGGATTCCACCATTGATTTGAGAACCTGTGATTCATCGTTGCTGGACCACTGTGACCCAAATTGTGTATTTGTTGAGCCAAATATGGCAGCAGTGATTCGGGAGCGACATACTTTCCCCCCTTTGGTCCAGCAGCCGGAATAATCCACAGTGGCTCCTTTGTCAGGCAGAATTGTCTTCTGTGCTGTACTACCTGAACACACCTGTACAGCTGCATAGGAACAAGCCTGTTTAGCCGCTACATCAGCAAGAGCATTACCTTTAGCTTCCGTAGTATTAGTTGTGAGATGTGCTTTCACTTTGATCACCGGTAATTTCTTTGGAAGTTTCATGGCAAACATTAGATATTTCACTAATCCAGCATGCTTAATGTGGGATCCAGCAGAAGTTAAAAACTGTCTGCTTTGCCAAATGACACCAAAATCATGAATTGCCCCAAAAGCATACCAGGAATCTGTGTAGATATTTGCATCTGATCCTGAAGCTAGCGTGCATGCTCTAGTTATGGCTACTAGTTCCCTTTCGAGGGAACTCGCGATGCGTCAATGACACTTTGGGAACGCTCCTGCGTGATTGCGTCTGAAGCACCTATGTCAACTAGTCCAATGGCGAGAGTGGGCGTCACGGGCAGGTGACGTGACGACCAGGAAAGGATAAAGGACATCCGGTTTAGAACCGCGCTAGCTTCTGTGCCTCAGCAAGCGCTCTGTGTTATACTGTCTGTGTTATTTATTGTTGTCTGTCACAAGCATAGATATTATGGCGAACAATACAACCTTATATCGTGTGTTCTTCCCTGCCCTCTGTCTTTACGGGTGGGGATACACATGATGTATGTGTTGTTTGTTTGGAACGGAGCATGTTCTGTCAGCGCTCGAGGGTGCTGACTACAAGCATTGCGAGTTACTATCGTACTCGCTCCGTTCCCGCTTGTCACTCTTTGAGGAGGGTGTTCAGGCTCGCGTTCCTCGCAGTACCGACCCCGTGTTGCCGAGGCAGCACGGAAGATGGTATTGTGGGTTCGCAAATGGATCTCGCAAAGAGGTTAGAGACGGGCTCCGCCTTTTCTCTGCTTTATCCGGGGGATCCAGCGCTCTCTCTCTTCGATCGGAAGCCCGCGCCGCGGCTTCTTCCGTCCTGGTTAGAGAGCCCGGTGTTTCAGCAGTCTATCTCTGAGGAGGTAGAGTGCTGAGCATCGATGCATGTCCACAACCACAAGCATATTATATATATCTAGACAGGAGTATGGGGAGCAAACAGCTTTGGATTGTGTGTTCCTCCCTGCCCTTGCTTCATTACGAGTGGGGACACACGCGATTCATGTGTTGTTTGTTTGGGAGTGGAGCATGCACGGTCAGCTCTAGTAAAATAAGGGGGCTGACAGTGTTCATTCATAAATTCCCGACGTGTAACGTTTGCACTATCGAAAGTTTAGCCCTGCTCCCGATGGTTTTCTTCTCGAGGGAAAAAAAAAAGTCAATAAAGATTATTTGGCTCGGATCTCGCGTTTGCTGAGGCAGCGCGTAGATTACGGGTCTGCAATAAAGATTCTGTTACTCGATCTCGGATCTCGCGTGTGCTGAGGCAGCGCGTAGATTACGGGGTCTGCTATAACAATAATTGTGGACTGGCTACGTTCATTCATGAACATTACCGACGTGTGTTCACTATCAAGAGTTTCCCCATGCTACTGTTTATTTAAAAAAGACTGCAATAAGAATCCAGTGGTTATACAAATGCAATGCATTGATTTAAGAGATACATAGTGTGTTGCAAGCTACGAATTTAGGATTCTTTTATTGTATGTTGAAACTATTTTTATATATAAGCTTATATATAAATATATATTCAGCCACAGACTATATTAACTTGTCTGGTTGATCTTTTGCTGTTTGATTCTGAGGAATTAAATAAGTGGGCTGCATTAAATTTGCTTATCTGACTTTCATTAGTTAGATTCATGTATAAGTTCAGCATTTCATCCAGACTGTGTAACTTGTCTGGTTGATCTTTTATTACATTTTATTTGGAGGAATTAAATGGTAAAATTATGTGCTGAGCATCGAGTTAAGGGAATTGAAGATTCTAAAAACCATCTCAATCTCCTGTGTACAATGAGTTTGGAGTTTATAACTTCATAAATGGGGCTGCTGGGCGGAGCAGCACTAGCCATTAACAAACTCCTTGTACAGGCAGAGTGTCATTTCCTGTGCTCCCCCTCAGAAAGATTGGGGACCAGAATGGCATTCTCAACAGAAGCCTGTAAAGCAGAAGATGGATCTGAGGACTGTTTTTTCTGTGAAAAAGGCTTCGGCCAAGGTCCTGATGCCACTGGTGTCAGACCTCTGAGGGCAGCCCCGACCGGGGTGGAGCGGTGTTCACCTCAGTATACGGTGCCCGCCCCACCTCGGTGCCCTCAGGAGGCCGTTCTGCCAACCCCGCACCCTTGGTCTCGGGGCGCAGCGGTCTCCAGCGAGCACATGGCTCAGTGTCACCACGACACCGTGTCAAACTCGCACCCTCTTAGGGGGGTTCAAAAACAGTCAGTTCGGTTGTTTCCTGCCAGGATGCTTCAGGTCACCGAAGTGGCTGTTACAATAACATCAGAGGCCAGTCTCGAGAGACTGGTACCCTTAGTAGATTTTCTGACAGAGTGGAAGAATCTGCTGAATATATCTCCATGGGTCCTGCAGATAATAGAGGTTACAGAATACAGTTTCGTTCTCCTCCACCTTGTTACAACGGGGTGCTACTCGTGTTAGTACATCCCGAGCAGGCTCTGGTAATGGAGAAAGAAGTAGAGTCTCTATTAGCGAAGTGAGCTATAGAGCAGGTGTACTCGCCCGTCAGAAAATCGGGGTTTTACAGTGCTACTTTATTGTTCCGAAAAAGGATGGGGGGTTGCGTTCCCATTTTAGATCTTCGTCTGTTGTATCGTGCAGTCATGAAACTCAAGTTCAATATGCTCACACTCAAACAGATCGTGACTCTTATCAGATCCGAGGACTGGACTGTCACAATAGATTTAAAAGGCGCTTACTTCCATCCTCCCTCAACAAAGGAAGTTCCTGAGGTTTTCTTTTGGGGGCAAAGAATACCATTATCGGGTGCTTCCATTCGGTCTAACTCTATCACCCTGCACGTTCACGAAGTGCATAGATGCAGCTCTGGCCCCGCCAGGCTGCAGGGCTGCGCATTCTGAACTACATCAATGACTGACTGATTCTGGCGGAATCAGAGCAGTTAGCAGTTCGGCATCGAGATGTCGTCCTCGCTCAGATGAAGAAATTGGGGTGAGACTCAATGCCAAGGAGAGTGTGCTTTCTCCACTACAGAGAACCACTTTCCTTGGTGTGGTATGGGATTCAGTCACGATGCGAGCCATAGTTGAAGCAAGAGTTGAAGCTAGGCCAGCCACGCACTGTGAAACAGTTCGAGAAACTGTTGGGCCTCATGGCAGCAGTGTCCAATGTGATACCCTTTGGCCTACTGTATATGAGACCCTTGCAGTGGTGGCTCAGAACCAGAGGGTTCTCCCCGAGGGGAAACCCACTTCGTACAATCAAGATCACGCGGCAGTGTCTCCGCGCCTTGGTTATATGAGGAAATACTGGTTCCTATCCCACATGAGCAGTCACGCACTGTGAAACAGTTCGAGAAACTGTTGGGCCTCATGGCAGCAGGTCCATTGTGATACCCTTTGGCCTACTGTACATGAGACCCTTGCAGTGGTGGCTCAGAACCAGAGGGTTCTCCCCGAGGGGAAACCCACTTTGTACGATCAAGATCACGCGGCGGTGTCTCCGCGCCTTGGTTATATGGAGGAAATACTGGTTCCTATCTCAAATGAGCAGTCACACATTGTGAAACAGTTCGAGAAACTGTTGAGCCTCATGGCAGCAGCGTCCAATGTGATACCCTTTGGCCTACTGTACATGAGACTCTCGCAGTGGTGGCTCAGAACCAGAGGGTTCTCCCCGAGGGGAAACCCACTTCGTGCGATCAAGATCACGCGGCGGTGTCTCCGCGCCTTGGTTATATGGAGGAAATACTGGTTCCTTTCCCAGGTTCCGGTGTTGGGAGCTCTTTGCCATCGAGTTGCTATCTCGACAGATGCTTCCCTCACAGGCTGGGGAGCAGTAATGGGAGGCCGCTCATCCCAGGGCCTGTGGAGGAGTCATCATCTTTTTGGCACATAAATTGCCTGGAGATGATGGCAGTCTTCAATGCATTGAGACATTTCTCCCAGTCCTGAGTTACCATCATGTGCTTGTCCGTACAGACAACACATCAGTGGTCTCTTACATAAATATATAGGAGCAAACATCCTGTTGAGGCAGGGGCTGAGGCCCGGGGAATAGAGGCTCCACACCGAGGTGGTGGAGCACATTTGGGGGGTTTATGGCCAGGCACAAGTTGATCTGTTCACGTCTCAGGATACGACGCACGGTCCACTTTGGTTCTCCCTCACACACCCAGCTCCCTTGGGGCTGGATGTTGTGGTATGGACATGGCCGAGGCTACGTCTATACATCTTTCCCCGATTATTCTGCTCCCAGGAGTTCTGGAGAAGGTCCGCCGGGACGGAATAAGTCTACTACTAGTAGAACCGTACTGGCCGGGCTGACTGGTTCTCAGACCCGGTGTCTCTCCTCGATGGCTCTCCCTTGGAGATTCCAGTCAGGAGGGACCTTCGGTTTTAAGTGGGAGGGGTGACCCTTCACCCCAGCCCAGAGATTTGGAACCTGTGGGTTTGGCCTCTGAGGGGGCCCAACTCATTGACTTTGGTCTCTCAACTGAGGTTGTGGAGACCATATTTCACTCCAGAGCTCCCTCCACGAGGAAACTCTATGTATCTAGTGATGGGTTTCCCTTCATATTGCGGGTCTGTGGACAGTGGGGCCCAGTTACTGCCCGATTGGTACAGTGCTGGAGTTACTGCTGGTTTGTTTTTCCGCAGGGTTATCCCCTTCCACACTGAAGGTGTACGTGGCGGCCTTAGTGCCTACATGTCCCTTTTGGTGGTAATTCCCTGAGGGGGGGGGGGGACCTTTGGTTGTTTCCTCCGTGGTGCTTTTAGACCAGGACAGGAGTATGGCGGCTTAGAAGCCTTATTTTATGTAGATATCCATGTAGGATGTGGTATGCGGCAGGCTGGTCCTCTCCGCTCACATTCGTAAGGTTTTGCAACTTCGTCCTGGGCTCTTCCCCAGGTTCTCAAGTGCTCTTGTCTTAGTTGTGCAGTATTCACACAGACAGGTTCTGGTTCGTATGGCGTGTTGGGCATTCTCGTTCCCAAAGCGTCATTGACGCATCGCGAGTTCCCTCGAAAGGGAACGTCTCAGGTTACGACTGTAACCCTAGTTCCCTGAGAAGGGAACGAGACGATGCGTCACTTTGCCATACTTCCTACATCCCTGTGATCGACTTGCTTCGGCCCTTTTCGAAGCTAGCGCGGTTCTAAACCGGATGTCCTTTATCCTTTCCTGGTCGTCACGTCACCCGCCCGTGACGCCCACTCTCGCCATTGGACTAGTTGACATAGGTGCTTCAGACGCAATCACGCAGGAGCGTTCCCAAAGCGTCATTGACGCATCGTCTCGTTCCCTTCTCAGGGAACTAGGGTTACAGTCGTAACCTGAGACGTTCTGCAGCTTGAGCTGAAAAATGATCTGGAAGACGACCTGAAGTTATCACTTTAGTGGTGGAAGTTACTGCATAACCTGCTCGTCTGTTACCTTCATTGACTTAAGCTGAACCATCAACAAACAACTCAAATTCTGAATTCTCTATGGGAGTTTCTTTTACTTCACTCGTAGGTGTGTATGTAAGCGTAACACAATCGTGAGTCATTTCTCCTTCATCCTCTAACACAACTTCAGTCATTGCAGACATCATACATGAGGATGGGTTCGTGACAGGGTTATTATAGTTTTGCATTTTTCATTAGTTTTTATTTTTATTTCGTTTTGACTTTTTGTTTTCAAATTCAGTTTAGTTTTAATTAGTTTCTAAAGTGGGTTTGCTAGTTTAGTTTAGTTTTTATTTTTTGAAAATGCTTAGTTTTAGTTTAGTTTTTATTAGTTTTAGTGTTAGTTTTAGTCTTTTTTGTAATTTGGGTAATTTGTCAGGGGCAAGATTCAAAAAGGTCAGAAAAAGTATTGTGTAATAATAACTCAACAAAAACATCATACAATTTTAGAAAAAAATTCACACCCCATTGAAATTCCTTTACCTCTTATAAAATCCACATGCCATACCAAAAATCTACACATCTTCTATACAGAATTCACACCCTATACAAATACCACAGCTGTACAATTTTCACACCCTATACTAAATTTACCCTATACAGTCAATAGCCTACTCATCTGGATTGAAGCAGCAAACATTCAGTGTAAAAGTAAAAAAAAAAATTATGTAACATTATTTAATATCTGAATTACAGCTTTTGACATCGACACAACACAACCAAAAAGTGCATTTTACCTCAAACTTGCGACTAGTTAACTTTCTAAAGAAGGCGCAATCGCTTCTCAGGTCGACATTAAAGGGATAGTTCAGCCAAAAATGATATTTAACCCATGATTTACTCACCCTCAAGCCGTTCGAGATGTATATGTCAATCTTTTTTCAGACGAACACATTTTCAGTTATTTTAGAAAATGTCTTAGATCTTTCAGTGGTTATAATGTGAAGTAATGGGGTCCACCTCCTTCAAGTCCCAAAATCTGCATGCATCCTTCACAAAAGGCATCCTTCACATCGTGACGTAGAACGAACCTGACAGTGCAGCCAGAGAGCAGAGCAAAACAAAACTCTACGTTCGTTCTACGTCACGACGCTTCCTACGCTACGTCCTACGTCAGCATCCATCTCCGTGAACGCGCGACAAAACCGCACGGATTACCCTCAGAAGGCCTTCGTTTATCCCCCTGGACCTGGATGGATTACTTTTGTGAAGGATGCATGCACATTTTGGGACTTGAAGGAGGTGGACCCCATTACTTCACATTATAACCACTGAAAGATCTTTTCTAGAAATAGAAGACATTTTCTAAAATAACTGAAAATGTGTTCGTCTGAAAAAAGACTGACATATGGATCTCGAACGGCTTGAGGGTGAGTAAATCATGGGTTAAATATCATTTTTGGCCAAACTATCCCTTTAACACACTGACAAAATTATATACAGAATTTAAAATATTTTTATAACACTTTTTAATGTGTGATTGTGTAAAGGTGTTCACAAGATAGAGATACCAACCTTTCGCGAACTTGCTTTCAACGCCGAACGAACACTCGTTCTCATGGAGTCGCGGTGTGCACAGAGGGGAGGGGCTGTGTGTGTGTGTGTGTGTGTGTGTGTGTGTGTGTGTGTGTGTGTGTGTGTGTGTGTGTGTGTGTGTGTGCGCGCGCATGTGAGAGACGTATGAGTGACAGAGAGACGGAGGGAGAGCAGGGAAAGGAAATGCAGCTGAACGAATACGCTGCGTGTTTTAAATAGCATTAATGAAATGAAATGAAAATGAAAGACCTTGACAAAGACGAAAGCTAAGGACATTTACTCTATAATTTTATTTTATTTTAGTTAGTTTTGCCAAACACACATTACAGTTTTAGTTAGTTATCGTTTTTTTGTAATGCCTCGTTTTTATTTTTATTTCAGTTAGCGACAATGTTTTTTCCCACCTAGTTTTCGTTTTTTCCTTAGTTTTCGTTAACGATTATAACCTTGGTTCGTGACTGGCGCACGCTGTAAAACAATGTTCGGGGCTGTGAGGGTAGTTAATTAATTTCCTCAACGGGAGGAGGTGACAGAAGTGACTTTTGCTTGATTCATTAGTGCGGATAATGCATGAGGGCATTTTACATTTACAGTCTGACCTAACACCATTACAGATGAATGGCCTGTGCTGTAGCATAACATTTAAGGCTGTGAGTCTACTTAACCAGTGTCCCCCAAAGGAAGGCTGAGACAGTCACTTTCCTTTTGTTCTATTAAACAAAAATAAGTCTTTCATCTTTGCTGTAAGTTACTGGGGAAATTAAGCACTCACAGCCCAAAAGGTTAACACCTCATTAAGCTGTCCCACGAGTTTAATGACGAGGGGAGGAGCTGCTTCAGAGTAGCAAGCAGACTGAGTAGAACTGAGTAACATTGTTAACTTGTCTAAAGTTATTTTTGTTTTTTCTACACTCGTTTGTCCAATGTTGCTTACCACAGCAATAACAACTGCTCTCTCTTAGGACATTTGCGTTTCTGTTGATTCTCTGTGTTGACCTTAAAGGATGCTGCTGCAATTTTTACTCTTGCCTTGACATCAGAGTCTCTTTCCCAAGTAGCTAACCTCTCCAAGTTGTTTTGCAGGGTTCTAGTGGACCATGTGAAGTCTAAGAAAGACTTTCTATGTTCTGACAAAAGATCTTTCTATGTTCTGACAAAAGATCATCAAACCATGTGCGAACAAGGGGACCATTATCATCTAGCACCTTCTCTGAAGTGTCAGCTATCCCACTGTATGCTGCAGCTGACTGTCAAAATCTTTCAGTGTACTCACTGACAGTTTCATCCTTCTACTGTACACAACTAGTGATCTTTGACCAGTCCACTTTTGGTCCAACAATGTTCTTTAACACTCTCAGAACTCCCTCTTTATATTAATCTTTTCTGGGATGTTGAAAATCAGAATTGTTTACAGCACTTTCAAAATCATTGAATTCTGACTCAGTCAAGATCTGTGATATTAGCTGGGTGACTTCAGCTAAAGACATATCATAGAGCCGCATTTTTCTGAACAACTCTCTCCTAAACTCAGAAAAATGTATATGCACTGATGGCAAACTCTCAGCAAGTCTCTCTATGGCTTCAGGACCTAAAGTTATATTGACTGCTTGTAACTGCAGTATGTGGGTTGCAGATGGAACTGTATCAACCCCTTTTCCCCTACTCTGAGCCTTTTGTCTTGCTCCACACACTTCAACTGCATTTACATCTTTATTCATCAATCCAGCTTTGACATTGTCCTCTATTCTATAGAAAGACTGTAAGTCAGGATAAATTGCATCTGATTGGTCTTCTGAGTCACATTTGGTTGAGGCCTTGTTATGGCCCACCTTTTTCGTGAGACAGGACACTGTGCAATTGTTTGTCCTGTTCTTTTAACTTACCAATACACCAAGTTTGTTCTTGTGCAATGGATAAGCTAAATTCTCTGTGGCAGCAGATGATGCCTTTTATGTTTTTCTTCCTGATACATGCACCTAACACCTTCTTGCATTCTTCAATAGACCATACTTTTTCTGGGTGAACACCAAATTTCTTTGTCAAATCCAATCTGACTGACTCAGTCACTATGGAGTCCATGTGCTCTCCTAACAATGACTTGAACTCACTGTCTGTCCATAAAGGGGTAGCTAGTCCACCTTTCTCAGTTGTTGGAATCAGCCTAGCATTCCTTCTAACCATTTTGTGATGTTTTCCTGACACGGTACTTCCCTGACAAAACAGAGGATAAACCAATAACTTCTCTGACAAAGCAAAGGATAGCTAGTTATGGATACTCATCATAATGTATTTAACTTTCCCTGGCAAGCAGAGGAGAACCAATTTGCTAACACACTTTTAACAGTTGTTAAACTTCCCTGTTTGAACAGAGGATTAATCTTCTATGACTGCACAGAGGATATATCACTTTCCCTGTAAAAGCAGAGAACAAATCTTTCCCAACTTTACAGAGGATAAACCTTCTCTAACAACGTAGAGGATAACTATTCCATTAAACAACCTTCCCTGATTAGACAGAGGATAAACCAACTTCCCTGACTATACAGAGGATGAAACACTTCTCTGGCAAAGCAGAGGATAAATTACCTTCCCTGGTAAAGCAGAGGATAAATCTTCCCTAACTTTACAGAGGATAAACCTTCTCTAGCAACATAGAGGATAACTAGTCTGTTAACCAAACCCTGCAGCTGTTTAACACTTTTCTGGCTGCACAGATGATAACCACATGTACTGGTCTGTTAGGTTCTTTTGGATAGAGTGACACTCACCAACGCTTGGTTGTACAGAAAGATTCAGTCTGGAACTCAGTCAGACCTTTGTTGAGCTTGAAGTTTCAATCTATCTGGATTCAGGTGAGTAGCTCTATCCGGGTCATGGCACCAAAACTGTTGAATTCTCAGAAGCGCAGACCAGGAGACTTGGTTCTTTCTTCAACAGGATTCTTTATTGAGAACACGAGCTGTCGGTAGCTGCAGTCATCAAGTCTAACTAGGGCAGTAGACATTGTAGTTTATATACATTTCAAGGGGGAGGGATTTACATTGAGGTGAAGACACTCTGAACAAAGCATGTAAATTAAGTACATGAGTCAGCTCATTACCCCAATTTCCCTAACCCTGATCTCATCAGCGTCATTCAAATGCATAGATGCTATTCCAATCAGCCTGACAGTATCCCCCATACCTTCACATTTTCATAGCTTAACTTGGGACAATGACACTGTTCAGGAGGTGCATAAAGACAAAAGGTTAATGTCAGACACCTGGGTTGCTTGACTTAATCTTCTTTGAATCTCATCATCTATGCCTCAAAATGTAAAACACACTGTACAGAACTTTCTCAGTTTATATACTATTGTGTTGTAACCTAGATGTAACATTTTATAAATCTGTAATACAACAGACCAAAGCAAGATGTTTAATTTAAGCTAAATTTAATGTTTGCACAGATTACAGTTAACTTTTTGTGCAGACATCTTAATAATAAAAATAAAAAATGGTTTGAGATTGAACAAAGCACCAAATAAATGGAACTTACAGTTTTCGATTGTTAAATGACAGTGGGCACAACTGGAGTCACATGTGCAAAGCTCTAACTACAGTCTGTGTAAAAGCCCTGAAAAGGGGAATAGTTGAATGAAAGATGCACAGACACAAACTTTCCTCAGATCATGTGTGTAATGACTGAATATAAAAAAACATATGCAACATCAGTACAGTTTACATACAAAATAATATTCCATACGTTATTCATACAATTCTAACCATTATCTCTAGTCAGCAATTATACCTGCAGAAGTATTTCCCACTTTTAACTACAGAGTAAATACGGCAATACACAAGAGATACAAAACACAATTATGCTGATAACATACATGCATAACACTTTACAACTCTAATAATACTCAGTATATTTTAGAACCGTATAACTTACAGACCAAAACTACGACAAGTGCAACATCACTGCATAGCTACTAAGGGCCGTTCTTTCATCCACGTGGTTAACATTGCTAAAGGCTCAATTTGCTAGCTTACTCGTCGTCATGTAATTGACGTCCTAACTTAATAATGTTCGACTAACTGTGCTAAAAACACTCTCCTCGACACATGTACTCATTCACATAATACCCTGGTAAACAATAACACGTATTATAAAAGGTTCATACCTGAAAAGGGGAATAGTTGAATGAAAGATGCACAGACACAAACTTTCCTCAGATCATGTGTGTAATGACTGAAGGGAGGTGCACCATAACATAGCTCACACGTTCCCCCTGCTGGAGCCCTCTAGTAACTACAACACTCTTGTTCACACTTACTGCTGTTGTTGTTAGAATGACATTTTGCACATGAAAAATAAGAAATAAGAAAAGTACTGTACTGTAACTGCTGCAACTAACAGTAACAACTTTAACCATAATATATGATATACCATTAAACTATGAGAATGGCAAAATTACCTTAATATGAACCCATTACAGTTTTTTTCGATTGCTAAACGACAGTGAGCACAACTGGAGCTACATGTGCAAAACTCTAACTACAGTCTGCACTACCAACAGTCACCTGAGCTAAACAGTTCACATCACCTGCAAAACTCATTCCAAGCAACACAACTCTTAACACATGGCTCAAAACAGGCTCAGTGCAGCCAAACACTATGCACAACCCTCACTGAGATAACACACACTGTCACTCAGAGCACACTGAGAGTAAAAACACTAGCATCAAACACCAATACAGAAAATACAAACTTTTCATCTTTACAGTTTGAACAATTTCAGCGACTTCATACAAAGTAATATTTTCTTAAAAGAAAAGAGTGACATTCTTTCACATGATTTATTGAAATTTTTAGAACATAACAATTCTTTAAGGTAAATGAAAATTAGCAGTTTGCTTCAATAGTCTGTAGTAATTTACGGAATTACAGTAATGAGAAAAAAAAGGCAGAAACTAAAAGTACATACTGTAATTCGAACAAATAATTGAGAGGCTAATCCTGCCTCTCTCTAGCATCAGGCCACAGGTTTTCATCAACATCACATCTAATGTTCTCTCTTGCCATGCACCTGGGGAAGAACCTTCTGGAGTGCCTTATCCATCCCTGGCAGTCGTGTCCTCACATCCGGCACGCATGGCTTCCAAAAGAGACATTTGGTCATGTGGGTGGTGACCAAACACTTTCCACCTCCACCCATACAGAAAAAAAAATATTGAAATATATTTTACGTAAAGTGTCGAAAATATATGTGGCATATATTTCAAATACATTGAAATATATTTGCATTGTTGGTCACTTATATTTATCATTTTGAAATATATTCTGAAATATAACAAAAATATATGATGTTACAGTAAGTGTGAAATATATTTACATATATTTAACTAAAATATATTTATTAGGCCAATTTCGAATATTTGCATATATTCCAAAAATATATTTCAAATATATTTATTTTGTGTATGGGAGCCTTTCAGCTGAAATGGCAATCAGCAGTGTTTGAAAGGCACAAGGCTGAAATCTATTCTGTTTTGAATGTGTGGTTCACAGTTTTGACAGCAGTGTGTTAGAATTTGAACAAAGTGCTGTAAATCCACAGTGTTGTGCAGGTTGTGGTTAAAGTCATGGGATAAGTGTGTAGAGTTTTGAAAACTTTGTTCAAGCAATGAAAAACGAACTAGAGTTTGGTCCACATGAACTGCTGCTGTGCAGATGTGACAGAGTGTGTATGTGAAGTTATAGCTCAAAATACCCCACAGATATTTTTATATAGCATGTTAAAATTGTCACTTTTTGAGGGTGAGCAAAAACGCACCATTTTTGTCTGTCCCTTTAAATGCAAATGAGCTGCTGCTCCCGGCACAGAGGGCGGAGCTACTACAGCTTGTGTTATTTTCCCTCACACAGACATGCACTGAAAATTTCAAAACTTTTTGACTTTTATGTTACAACTGGAGTCAGATAATGATGGAGAGACTCAAGAAGAAGTGACAACATGTAGAAAGCAACAGGACATTTCTGAATGGTTAGTTGAAGAATTTATGTAGCTTATGTGTAGTTATCTTCTAGTCACTGGTTAGCGTATTCTGTTATGATAATCTATAAATAGCGTTCCCGAGGGCGGGGTCTATGTACATTTAGAGGAAGCTCCTGTAATCCCTACCAGCCCTTTTTGTTGTAGCCCTTAAAAAGCAATTTCTTTAAAATAAAATATCTCCCTTTGCTTTGAACTTTGAGCTTTGTAACTATGCAGATGTTGTTTAATGCACAAACAGCAACATTACACACTAACTAAAGTTAGAAAAGTGAAATCATAATCAACCACCCCTTTAAATTTTAAATTAAAACTGCCAGTAGGTGGCGGCAAGTCACATGCTGCATCCCAATTCGCATACTATCCGTCCTAAATAGTATGCGAAACTAGAATTAGTACGTCCCAAATCGTAGTATGTTGAAATGAGTATTCCAAAGATACCCGGGTGGTCTACTATTTCCGGTTAGAATTCGAAGGGCAGATCGATGCACACTCTAACTGCTAATATTGCCCACAACCCAATGCGTACGGGAGGGAGGAGCTTTGAGATGATGCAAACATGGCGACCGGATGCGGCAGCGGAGATGCGCCCTCAGTTTTTAAGTGCAAGAATTAAAACATTTAGCGCTAATTGAAGTTATATTTTATTGTCTCGTAATATTAATGGAGGCATGTTGTGCAAAAAAAGTACTGTGTTTATCTTGTAGGGTCCGATGAAGACACGATGAGCGATAGTGATGTGTGTGTCGATTGCAAGTGTCGTATAGCCTTGGTTAGTGTGTGTGTGTCGATTGCAGGTGTCGTATAGCCTGTGTGTGTGTGTGTGTGTGTGTGTGTGTGTGTGTGTGTGTGTGTGTGTGTGTGTGTGTGTGTGTGTGTGTGTGTGTGTGTGTCCTTTTAAGCTAGGTTTATACTCGACGCGTCCGCACGAGCGCGAAGGTGCGCGTGGCAAAGATGACATCATTGTGGTGTGGGCGGTCGTGCGTGTTGGGTGCGCAAGACCCCATTTCGCTTGCCGGTGTGCACGGCTTTTTTTTGTAACAGTGTGCACGGCTCCACATCCGAAGATGAACGACTTCGAGCCGAATCTGGCCGAGCTCGAACTTCTCGCCACACCGGCACACAGTTTGCACGTCTAAATTAGTTGCTTACATAAAAAAAAAAAAAAAAAAAGCATACAATAGCAAAAAAAGTATTTTTAATGAACATAAATGTCCATGTTTAATAAAAATGTTCACGATACTTAATGAAATGTTTAGTGAAATTAGAAATTAAGAGATCGTTAATTTAGTTATATTGTACACATTCTCATATCCATATATTTTGTTTTATTGTCACGAGTAATAATCTCAGGGTTTACTGGGTTTTACATTATTCTTTTTGTAGTGTGGTATTGGTGGTGGTGGAGTCCTAAAATAAACATTGTCAAGTGTGTAGCTTTCTTCTTCTCACCGCTGATTCCTGATGGTTTAGAGCAGTGGTTCCCAAAGTGTGGGGCCCGCCCCTAAAGGGGGGCGCAACGTTACCATTGGGGGGGCATGAGTGAAAAGCTGAGAGGGAAAATTATGTTTGGTTATTCTGGTTAATGCCAATTTTTGTATTTTGCCTTAATTGTCACTAGGGGGCGATCACAGTTTTAAAAGCTGATATAGCCTATCTTATTTCAACTGGTAATAATACCCACTAGCAGCTAGCAAAACTTTTCAGAGTGTAGAAAATAAGATGGATCGTTGGCTGATTCGTAAAAATATAATTGTTGATTCTACGCCTAAAATAACTGGAGTAAACAGAGATGAACCGAAATCTAACAATGACAGGCCCACTTAAATTCAGCAAAGCGAAGGAGATATCAAGATGATTACATTCGGTATGGATTTTTCGTGTCTCCTGGTTGATGGTGATGCACGTCCACAATGTGTAATGTGTACAGAGGTACTAGCAAATGACAGTTTGAAGCAGGGGAAAATGAAGAGACATTTACACACCAAACACCCAACACACATTGATAAAACCATAGATTTTTTCTCAATGAAAAGAGCAAGATTTGCGTGGTCAAAAGCAAGAATTGACTACACAGACTGCAACAACTACCAAACTCCAGGCTGCATCTTATGAAGTTTCATACCTCATTGCAAAATAGCTTTATACAAACTCTCCATAAGCGCATCAGCCTCATCTTCATCAATTTTCACTCATCAAGCAACTTTATTTATTTATTTCATTTTATTTAACTTTATTATTGCGGAATCCACATCCTACCCGTAGGGAGATCATCCATCCATCCATCCGTCCATTCATTTTATCATAATCATCATAATCTCTCCAGCGTGTCCTAGGTCTTCCCCGGGGTCTCCTCCTGGTGGGATGCGCCCAGAACACCTCCCCGGGAAGGCGTCCAAGAGGCATCCGGAACAGATGCCCAAGCCACCTTAGCTGGCTCCTCTCGATGTGCCTCCTCTCATTTCAGCCACCTGTATCCGGGATCTAGTCCTTTTCGGCCATGACCCACAGCTCATGACCATAGGTGAGAGTAGGAACATAGATTGACCTGTAAATCGAGAGCTTCGCCTTGCAGCTCAGCTCCTTCTTCACAACGACAGACAGGTACATCAACCGCATTTCTGCAGAAGCTGCACCGATCCGTCTGTCAATCTCCCGTTCCATCCTTCCCTCACTCGTGAACAAGACCCCAAGATACTTGGAACTCCTCCACTTGAGGCAGGAACTCTCCACCAACCTGAAGTGGGCAAGCCACCCTTTTCCGATTGAGAACCATAGCCTCTGACTTGGAGGCATTGATTCTCATCTCAGCTGCTTCACACTCGGCTGCAAACCATCCCAGTGAATGCTGAAGGTCCTGGTCTGATGGGGCCAACATGACAACATCATCCGCAAAAAGCAGAGACGAAATCGTGTGGTCCCCAAACCGGACACCCTCCGGCCCCTGGCTGCGCCTATAAATTCTGTCCAGAAAAATTATGAACAGAACCGGTGAAAAAAGGGCAGTCTGCCAGCAATGGGAACCAAGCTCCTGCTCTGGTCATACAGGGACCGGACAGCCCTTAGCAAAGGGCCCCCGACCCCATACTCCCAGAGCACCCTCCACTGGACGCCGCGAGGGACACAGTCGAATGCCTTCTCCAAATCCACAAAGCACATGTAGATTGGTTGGGCAAACTCCCATGAACCCTCCAGCACCCTGGAGAGGGTATAGAGCTGGTCCAGTGTTCCACGACTGGGACGAAAACCGCACTGTTCCTCCTGAATCCGAGGTTCTGCTATCATGTGGAAATTACACATATGGACTGGCGACAAAAGGGGGGCTGAGGGTGGCAGCCAGTGGCGGAACAGAAACAAAACTGAAAAAAAGATTCTCCAACCGACCTTCCTCTGGGGGAAGAGCAGCTCCGTCCATCTCCAGGTCACCCGTCTCAGGGGTGGTGTTTCACCAACCGCTTAGAGGATTAGCTGAGACGGGTGGCGTCACGCTGAGCTGGCCACGCCAGAGCACTTGCCCTTGGAACAGACGCCCTTGGCGATGAGCAGACTGAGGGGCATCTCACAATGTCCTAGTAGCATTTTGGTGCGGGCTCTTGATTGCCTTGTGAGATGGGAGCATCGAGAAAGTGTGTTTTGTCGACATTTCACACCCCTTCAATGTTTAGCCAGGGGTATTTCTGGACATCGTCCAACCAGATGCCGGTGCTGTGACTTGATCATGTGCAGTTCCTGGATCAACCCGGCTCAGAACTACTGTTGTGTATTTGAGTCCTTAGACTTGCAGGGCGCCATTTCGTGCAGGGCAGAGGTGGCCTAACCAGCAGAACGATAAATCTAGGTTTATACTCGCCGCGTCCGCACGAGCGCGAAGGTGCGTGCGGCAAAAAAGATGTCATTGCGGTATGGGCAGTCATGAGCGTTGGGTGTGCAAGACACCATTTTGCTTGGTGGTGTGCACGTTTTTTTTTTTACAGCGCGCACAGCTCTGCATCCGAAGATGCACGACTTTGAGCTGAATCTGGCCGAGCATGTATGTCGCACCGCACCAACACCCAGTTTGTGCGTCGTAAATTAGTTGCTTACATTTACAAAATGAGCCTATAGCAGGCATAAGCCATTTTAATAAAGATAAACATCCATTTTTTATAAAATGTTCAATGAAACTTAATGAAATGTTTAGTGAAATTAGAAAATATTTAAGAGATCATTAATTTAGTTGTATAGCCTACAGACATGTTTTTATATCCACATATTTTGTTCCAATGTCACAAGTAATAATCTCAGGGTTTACTGGATTTTACACGATTCTTTTTGTAGTGTGGTTTATTGGTGGCGAGTTAATAATATTGAGAATAGGCTTTTCTGCTACAGGTAACAACTCTTTCTGTAATTTTGTGGGTATTGGATCTAATAAACATGTTGTTGGTTTAGATGCAAAGATACATTTATTTAGCTCTTCCTGTCCTAAAGCACTGCAATTGTTCTTGAGGGGTGATAATTGAGGCTGAATCATAAGACGCTGTCAAAGGTAGTACATTTACTATTGTATTTCTGATGCATTTGATTTTCCCATGGAAGAAATTCATAAAGTCATTACTACTAAACTGTAATGGAATAATTTGTTCAGGTGATGTCTGTCTATTTGTTAATTAGCCATCTTTGGCATTCCATATTTATTTATATATATATATATATATATTTTTGCACCATTATGCTTCCATACTGCCAAAGTTCTTCATGCACATGCAGGAAGAAGGCACAGGGGTGGGGCAAGGAATTTTAAGCTTGGTTTATACTCGCCGTGTCCGCACGAGCGCAAAGGTGCACGGGGCAAAAATTATGTCATTGTGATGTGGGCAGTCGTGGGTGTAACGACTGGGACAATTAGACACATAACTATTTGTTACATACTGTATAACAAATAAGCTTCAAAGCTCTCTCTTAGGAATGAAACATCCCCCCAAAAGAGACAAGAGAGCAGGAAAGGTTTCAGTTGCCAGGGCGACGATCAGATAAGATGTATTTATTGCTGTTAAAAATGTGGTCATGTGGTCAAGACCTAGGCCATAGGAAAGACCTACAGACCTTAAAACAGACTTTCCTGCATTAATTTATAGTTGAACTGATCTATAAATGAGCATACATCCCAGAACATTTTGTGAATTATTTACTGTCTTGTGTAATTTCTTTTAATACTATTATTTTTTGATACTGTGTATTTTACAATAGAATCAATGGTCAATGTAACCTCACCTATACCATATTTGGTCTCTATAAATTGGTACTTTGAAGATTAGAATGATCGCGTATATGATACATTGATAGCTGCACAACATAGGATTACAAGAATCTTTCATAGTTTCTTCATCAGCAACCAATCCAGCTGTACATGCAAATGAGCACGCTTGAAACAAAAGATCCATAAATCGCCAACAGAGGAATTTTCCCGCTTGGAAATTCCACCTTTCTCATTGGTCAAGCTAACCCGGAGAGGTGGGACTTTTCTCAGGCTTTATTAGAGACAAATTCAAATATTAGTGACCCTCTCTTTTTCTGGTTTCTACTGCTGCTTCTTCAGGTTGATGTCTGTGGGGACCCCCACCGGGGCCCGTGGGCATTGGCAGGCCTTGACCACAACCTGCTATGCCTGCTCTCCCAACAGAGTCAGACTGTAATTTCTTCATTACAACTCAGAAGAAAACTGCAACTTTACCATCACTGAATGGACAATCATCAACTCTTCCAACTTCCTCCCTTCTCCTGGTTGCTCTGCGTGGCTTCTCTGGCCCAGGGCCGGCAGGCCACAATCTGCAATCCAGCCATGTGCTCATAGAGAGAGAGAAAACCTTCAACCAGAACAGTGTCAAATAAACCATTCGAGTTCATCACCATTTTTTCCTTCAACGCGGAAGAAATCATTTGAAACTCATGGAACCATTAAAATCCTTCTTCAGGAACTTCACAAAATGTTTTCACTGCAAAGGCCATCCAAGTATACATTTAATGAGGTGCTCTGAAAATAATATGCTGATGGTACTTTTCATAGTTAGATGGATCTTTTCCATAGTTCCATTTCCTGCTTCCGGTTTCAGACTGTCACTTAACATTTTTTGTGTATACGTGTGTTTAGATTAGTTATGTTTGTAATTTAATAAAACTTCTGCACAATGCATATTTGGTTCTGATTCTCTGCTTGCAACAAAGTTTATTTTATGATTTAGATTTTGACTACAGGCTCTTAGTAGTACTGTACAGTAAGAAAGACATTTCCCTGAAATGAAAATTTCTTAGAATTAATAAACAATTAAAAGTGTTCACGGGATGAACAGGTTAATTGATTGTAATATAAATTTTACTACATTAAATTAATTCTGTTAACAGATCCAAATATTAAGAATTAATTATTACAAGTTATGATTGATTATTAATATTTATTGTAAGCTAATTTGCTACATGGGCGGTGTGCATGGCATTTTTTGTAACTTTCCGCGCAGCTCCACATCCGAAGATGCATGACTTCTAGCCAAATCTGGCCAAGCACATGTACGTCTAACTGCACAGTTTGTGCATCTAAATTAGTTGCTTACAATTACAAAATGAGCCTACGATAGCAGACATAAGCCCTTTAAATAAAAAGGTCCATGTTTATTAAAGATGTTCATTAAACTAAGTGAATTTTTTTATTGACATTAGAAAATATGTATATTGTTAATTAAGTTGAATAGCTACGTTCTCATATCCATTTATTTTGTTCTAATGTCACGAGTAATAATCTCAAGGTTTACTGCTTTACACGATTCTTTTGTAGTAGGGTTTTGGTCGTGACAATCACGTTTACACACTGCCTCCGAAACTTTTGTCCATTATAAAAAATGTTTTGGATCGGGTAAAATTTTCTGTGTTTTTCGCATTCGTAGCAAGCATTTTGAGAGGTGTTTTGACAATTCAGTGCCACCGAATGACGAATGCAAGAAAACACGTCCGAAAATTTCGGACTCAGTGTGTAAGGACCTTTACTCCGAGTTGCCCCCTGTTGTTTCAAAGAATAGTACAACAGCGAGCGCCTCAAGTATAAATGCCTCGTCCATTTGGGGAGGTGCGCGTGCAGGCAGCGGACTGTTAAATAACTTCGTTTTTTTATTTTTCCTCATGTCATGATAGAAAGGATTCATATGGGCGTAGTTGTCACAAGATCTTTATTTTACTTACAACTTTATAAGCATTTGAGTCATATATTTAATTATACAAATGCTTGTTTTCTCTAGCAGTGGGTTTTGTATGTTCTATAGTTCTATTCCTGTTTGAAACTTAGAACAATATTTGTAAATTCTATCCTTCAAACTAATATTTATTTTTTTTTTTTTTTTTTTTTTTTGATATGATCGCAATAAAATCACACTGGTAAATATTCAGACAATAGTCAACCATATGATGAAGTTCGATTTTAACTTAATGGTAGAACTGAATTCTCAGGACTAGCGTACAATTCATAAAATGTCATGTACGGTCAATGTAAATGTATTCTGTCAAAAATCTATCATACAGAAATGAACACAGTGTAAATTCAGGAATGGTTCCAGATGGAAATGCTGCAAAGATTCAAGGTTCAGAATTAATTGCCTTTTTTTCTCATGAAATTTCTAACCCCAGGTAACTCCACTGAAGAGAGAGAGAGAGGGGTCACTTCTCCTAAGTGGACTAAAGTTCTTCTGATTGTTCTGGGTTTCTCTCTTGTTTCTGCTCTCGGAGGTCTCTGCGCTTTCTGGGTGATTTGTAAGTATAACTGATACTAGATCTTTGCTCTGTTCGGGGTTGTATTGACTGAGTTACTGTAAGTACTTCTATACTTGAGTTAACACATGTAGCATCATTACACAATTTTTAGTAGCTTTTTATTTGTAAAATCATACTTCTCAGCAAGCTATTTTATTAGGCAATATTGTCAAACAATCCTCCATACTGAATGTGTAAACTGCCACTAATTAAGCCTGAAGACTTCATTTACAAACTCCATTCAAGCTTTGTTTTTTAGATAATTTCAGCTTTAAGTGTGCAAAAAAACATATTTCCACTGCTGCTGTTGTCTTTAATCAGATAATCATAAGCTTGCTGATTTCGAATCACTGAATGAGCAGCATATCATGGTTTCAAAGACACTGGTGGCTCAAGAGATCAACAGCACAGGTGAGAAAACTGTATTTCATAAACAGTAGAGCACAGACTCTGTTTCATTCACAGCAGCAGCCATATCACCCTCTAGTCTAGCCCAAGACTGGTTCCTCACTGGAGCTAAGCAGGGCTGAGCCTGGTCGGTACCTGGATGGGAGACTCCTGGGAAAACCAGGTTGCTGCTGGAGGTGGTGTTAGTGAGGCCAGCAGGGGGTGCTGTTCACCCTGTGGTCTCTGTGGGTCCTAACAGCCCCAGTATAGTGATGGGGACACTATACTGTCAAAAGAGCACCTCCTTCAGATGAGACATTAAACCGAGGTCCTGACTCTCTGTGGTCATTAAAAATCCCAGGATGTCTTTCGAAAGAGCCAAATTTGCCCAATGGCCTCCGTCCATCATGTCCTCCTAAATATATATATTGGCTTCATCACTCTGTCTCTTCTCCACCAATAAGCTGGTGTGTGTGGTGGTCGTTCTGGCGCAATATTGAGGAGATTCCCCACCTATGTAAAGCGTTTTGAGTGCCAAGAAAAGCGCTATATAAAAGTAATGAATTATTATCATTAACAGTGTTGAGTGTTCATTGAACTGACCATGTGAGAAACGTTATCTGCTTGTTGTCACATATTCTCCAAGCTATAATAAGAGAACTATTAACTTAAAACCAACTACACCAGAGTTAGAGAACAGCTTCTGTTTCATGTTAGTGAGTTGTTTTTTATGTGACATTTTCAAAAAATGACCCAAAAATGACCGGCCTACTAGAAATTGCTATAAATCTATCATTATGCTATAGTACATCATCACACAATATTGGATTCAATCTTTTCGTCAACTTGTTTTGTTTCAATTAGGACCGGTTTTATATTTATTTTTGGACTGAGCTTACATACCTCAGTTTTTGAAAAAGGCGTTGAAAAAGCCGCTATTTGTGGATGATTTTGTCAATTTTACATAAAAATAAAATAAAAATGGCACTGTTAATCACACTAATGTGCTTTAATGTTTAACCAGGAAATTTGTTTTGAAATGCTTTTATTTTGTACAAAATGCCAAAAAAGTCATATTTGTGGTGTTTACGGTCAAAAATGACTGGCCTACAAAAAAAAACAAAAAAAAACCCTTATAAATCTCTTGTTATATGCTATTTTATCACCAAATATTGGATTCAATCTTTAAGACATGTTATTTAAATTATGACAAAAAGTAAGAATCCAGTATTTGGTGATAAATATAGTGATTTTATAAGCAATTTTTTTTGCAGCCATGGAACATCACAAGTGTTATAGGGTTTTCAACACAGGACAAAGGGTTAAAAATGCCACAGTCTTCTGTTCTGACTTCAATTTTCTAAATGGCTGCTTGTTTTCTCCTTCTCTTTTCTATTTAATTGTCTTTTCTCCAGCCATGAAGAAAGAGTTTAATGATCTTAAAGCCAGATATGACACATTTAGAGAATGGCTGTTTGGTGGTGAGTGTCAGTTTACAAGCTTAGTGTGACACAAAGTGTGAATATTTCAGCACATGAAACCAGTTTGATTAACTTTATGATCTAAATGATGGAAGGTGTAATCATACTTTCTTCTTTTTTTTCTTCTTTTTTTTTTTACAGCTCAGTCTTGTAATCTCTCAGTGAATGGCTGGATAGCTTGTCGTGGAAAGCTGTATTTATTCAGCTCTGATAAACTGAACTGGAGAAGCAGTCGAGATGTCTGTGTTTCAAAAGGAGCCGATCTGGTGACTATAACCAGCACATCAGAACAGGCAAGTCAGATCAATTATGAATTAATTGACACTTTATGCAAGCGTTGTGAAAATTTGACTTACAGCTGACTTGATTTAAGATTTGATCACACAGTTGAAAGTTTTATTTTAAAGGATTTTTTGTACCTCTAATTTTACCTACGAAACAATTATTTGCACTATCACCTGTGAATATATTTTCTCCTTTAGGATTTTCTGGTCTCTAAAATTAAAGTGACGCACTGGATTGGTCTCAATGATCTGGACACTGAAGGACACTGGGTTTGGGTGAATAACCAAACTCTCAATGACACCAGACTACAGTAAGAACTGATCTTAAGATCTGTTTTAGCTATTTATTTATTTATTTAGCTTTCTCAATGGTGATGGGTAATTCCATCTCAATGGTTCAAAAATGGTAAAATTGGTTGCTTGATCATTTTTAATTTTTTTAATTTTCTTCTTTTTCTGTGATAACCTAATTGTATTGGTGTTTTAAAAAAAACAGGATTTTTTTTTCTTTGTTCAACCATAGACCAAATGCATTATTGCTTGTTTGTGTGTTAAAGGTTCTGGTTCACTGGGGGGCCGAGACAACCTGATAACTGGAGAGTACAGGACCCCTCTGGAGAGAACTGTGCTAGTCTGGGAGATGGAAATGGCAATTTTCAATCTTGGTTTGATGCTTCTTGTAAAACAGTGAAAATGTTTATCTGTGAAAAGAAATATTAATTTACCTCCATCAGTGATACTTTTACATGTCAGTTTGTTTTTGGACTTCTTTCTGTTTGCATTTGTTCAGTTTCTCGCCACTGCTTTGTTTCCATGGTCATGTCATCATTAGTTCAATTGTTTCAGCTGTGTGTAATTAATCATCTCATTAGTTCTCTTTGTTTGTCTAATGTATGTGTATATTCCCTGTGTTCTCCCTCTGTCTTGGTTGGTTCTCATTGATGTTTGGTTGTGTCCCACCATTCTCCTGCGTTTTTCCCTTTTCCAGTGTGTTTGATGATTAAAGTTTTCCTTCCAACGTTCTTCCTCGTTGTGAGCATTTCTCAGCACCACCATCCGTAACAGAAGAACCGACCTAAACTGAAGATGGATCCTGTGGTACAATTACTGTGCCTAGATCAGGACCAGCTTTCTCTCGATGCTCACACCATTGCGTTCCTCAACGAGGCATTCCTGGAATGGATGTTGGCTGTCTGAGTCTCCGTTCCCCATCGGCCTTCCTAGCAACGGTGAACTCGAGTCCGTTCCAGAGCCTCATCTTAATAGCCTTGGAATAAACAAGTGCTTGCTATACGTTCCCTGAAACTAAAATACATGGACAAGATTTGTGCATGCGTCTAAAATAACATGTGTTACAACTAGACTAAATAATGTTAATGTGATGTGTGCTACAGCTATTTCAAGTCTTGTGAAGCAATGCAGTACTTTTTTGTTAGAAAAGCAAAATAATTTTATTACTGATAATTTTGCACTTTTACAACAAGCAATTTTGTTCTGTTCTGCCAAGAAGTCACTAATGCAGTTGTCCTCTAAAGCTCTACATCGATTGCTTGTAAATTCCTTTTTTGTTAGTCGCTTCAATGATAAAAGAGTGTAATAAATGTGATTTAGTAATGTTATTTTATTACCGCATTTAGATATTAATTTGATTGTGTGAGACATCTAAAGGGTTGAAAACAGGAAAAAGTCTTGTAAAACATTAATGCTGCAGGAATATATCTGTCCATAGTCTTTATACACCATTATATGCCATGTATTTTGCTTTTTGTTGAATCTAGAACTTATGACTTAAATTGTTACGGCTGTCAAAAGATATAATAATTTAAAATAAAAACAAAAAAGTTGTGTTTTGAAGTATACACTAATTAACCTTTTATTTTTATTTTGAATTTTTATAATATTTTGACAGTCCTAACATTTAAGTCATAATTTCTAGGTTATACTTAGGCCTGAGGGCTGTTCCATAAAACAAGATTAGAAAACAAGCCAGGCTTATTTTGGTTAGTCTGACTTATTGTCAGCTGATTCTGTTTCATAAAGCCCAAACTTAAAGGGATGGTTCGGAGTAATTTCAACCTAGGGTCCTTTGCACTATGACCTCGAGCCAAACACCCCTAATTGTACTATTCACAACTCACTATTTATTTTATTTTACTGACTAATTTATTTATTTATTTTTTTCAATTTATGCTACATATACTATTTTATTCAGTTATTATGTTACTATGTTCAAGGTGCAAGGTATTTTACTGTCATTCTGTACATGTTGACACATGAGAACGAAATATGTACTCAGGTCCAGCTGTGTACTATATATTAAAAAAATAAAAATAATAATATATAATACACATAAGTTAAAAAGTAGTTTACAGTTTTTTTCAGTCGCTAACAAGCGTTTGTCCAATCAGTTGTCACATTTTCAAAACTCTAAACACAATTAGCACAGCATCGGTCTTTTGTGGCCATACCATTCACACATTTCTTGTCGTTTTCACACAATATGCAGTCAGTGAACACATTTCCACAATGCTTACATTTTCTTAACAGACAAGCTATACCTCCCAACAAAATGATGGATTGTTTTTGTAGTATTTACAAATGTTAACACACAACATCCCACAATAGCAAAAACAATATTCCAAACCTTAGATACAGTATGGACTGCATTTTTTATTTACCATTTACATGAAACTTTTACCATTTTTGTAAATTTCATGATTTTAGCAAAATGTGATTTTGATTGCTAGCAAAATGTGTTGCTTTTGAACAATGTCATGAAGAAACAAGCTTTTCTTCCTGGAGTAATGATGCTGAAAATTCAGCTTTTCATCACAGGAATAAATTACATTTTACACAATTTATTATATGCCATACATATTTTTAAACAGAAATCAGTTATTTCAAATTGTACTACTGTAATATTTCACAATATGAAAGTTAATAAAAACCTCTGCTTCTGCAATGATATCAGTTCAAAAACAATATCAGTGAGAGAGTCAAGGAGCTACAACGACAATATGTCCAGGTATAGTGTACTGTATATTCAATTCAATGTCCAGTTCTATAAGCTTTGCACTTTGCAAGTAGGTAACCTACACAGTACAGTATAGTATACAGTAATGACATGATTTACATAATCTTTGTTTTGAGAGTTATGGAATTGGAGGCCAACCAGGCCCCTCATGAATTCATATACATAGATGAGGCAGGATTCAATCTGGCCAAAAGGCGTTGACCTGGACGAAATGTAATGTGGAGGAGGAAGGTTTATGACCATCAGCCACATGACCAGATATCCCTCCTTGAAGCCATGGATGCTGGCTCCAAGGGTGGATCCGACATACCAAGCAGTTTTATCCCATGCATCGCCTTGGATGATATCAGATGTGATCTTGATGAAAACATGTGGCCTAACCCTGAAGATCGCAGAGATTAGATACAGTAATTTTATGTTTTTTTGTTCACAATGCTCTTGTGAGTTTAATGGATATTTTGTTCACTGTAAGCAATACTGTAAAACTTTTTCTGTTCTATCAAACCGTGTTTCTACTGTACCTCCTGTAGTAAACAGTAAAGGAATAAAAAATGAATTGCTTTTTACTGGAATGCTTATGAATGTGACTGTACTGTACATGTGGACATACAGTTCCCAACCAAGAAATTTAGTGTAAAACGGTGAATTGCACGTTTTGCATGCAAATACCTGTAAAACTGAAACATAAAAGTCTATGCACTTTTAGTAATGTCAACAATAGCCAGTATTTTGAAACCTGGTGTACTTTGATTGACTGCATGTACCTTGTGAAGTGAAAACAAGTGTTATTCTTTGACAGAATTATTTCATTTTGAGTCAGATTTCCAGTGTTTTGCTAAAGTTAGTGTGTGCGCAGAGAAACATGTGTTCTGTTTTGAAATGAAGAGTTAGTATATATTTAACAAAATGTGTTTTTGAGAAGACAATTAACCATTTGGCAAATTGTGTTTTGTAGGTGTGAGTCTGTGTTAAGAGTTTAGAAAAAGTATCTGAAGTATGGGTAAGCGCTTGTTAGCGATTGAAAAAAACTGTAATAGACTAAATTTAAAAATAACTTAGGAAACAAGAAATACCTGAAAAGTATTTAGTAAAGTAATTAGTGGTGCTTTTCATTAAGTGAAGTTTTGGAAAAGGCAAAGCATTTTATTTAGGAGTCTGTAACTATTTTTCAGAGTTTTGTTGTCAAAGTGCAGCACATCATTTGAGTGTTCACAAAGTCTTTCCACCATCAAACATTGCTGTCCTTCATCTTGGATCATTAATAAATATGATGCCATTCTCAGACAGGGTTATTATTATGTGATTTTTATAGTTGGCTTTCAAATAATTTTGAAGTTAGGACACCATTGGGGTTGTCCTAAAGTTAAGACAGTTTTTAGGATTTTTTTGTGGAGTTGGGCTTCTGTAATGCCCTTTTCCTATCTGTAGTAAAGATAAGATTATGCACTTAAGAAATGTCGTTTTGTAATAGATTTTGTCCTAAATGAGGTCCTAACTGAAATTGCCATGGTTACCAAACAGATAAGATATGATTCTAAAGTTAGGATCTTTCTGTAATGCGCACAATGAATAAGAGGTATAAATGATTAGGAGAGATCAGTCACTAAGACAGGGAATTCATGAGTCTCACAGCCTCTGGAAAGAAGCTGCATTTGAGTCTTTTGGTTCTGGCTTTAACGCTTCTTAGCCTCCTGCCTGAGGGGAGAGGATCTAACAGTTCGTTTGCCGGGTGGCTGGGATCCTTCATAATACTGTACATGATGCCCGGCTTCTGCACCTGCTGGTGTGAATGTCCTCAACAGAGGGAAGGCTGCAAGGAGTTGTTTTTTTGGGCAGATTTTTGCCCACCCTCTGCAATTCCTTCTTGTCAGCAGCAGAACAGTTTCCGTACCAGATGGAAAAGGTGAGTGTACTCTCCACCACACACCAGTAAAAAAGCTAACAGAACCGGAGTGCTGAGACCAGCCCGCTTCAACCTCCTGAGAAAATAAAGGAATTGTTGGGCCTTTGCTGGCTGTGTTGATGACCCATGTTAAATCATTGAAAATGTGGATCCCAAGATACTTAAAACTGGAGACCATTTCCACATCTGCTTCTCCGATGAAGAGGGGAGAGGGGGTGTAACCTCTCCTCCTAAAGTCCACGACCATTTCCTTCGTCTTCCCACATTAATGCAGAGGTTGTTTGCTCTGCACCAGTCTTCAAGTTCTTCAACCTCCAGTCTGTAAAAGGACTCGTTGTGGGATATCGATCCCACCACAGTCGTGTCATCAGCAAACTTCACAATATGACTGCCCGGATATTTAGCTAGTCATATGTTAATAGCGTGTACAGCTCAGGACACATCCCTGGGGGGAGCCGATGTTAAGGATGATAGACGAAGATGAAATGCCATGGACTTTGACAGTCTGTGGCCTGTTCAATAAAAAGTTAAAAATGTCATACTATAATGTCATACTTTTATAATGTTTTACTTTTTAATAATAATAATATGCTATAGAATAAAACTGCCATATACTGTATATTCAACTATTACATCTGTCCTAATATTACGCTTATATTTCATGCAATTTATACTGTACTGTAGTTGTACAATTTTTTTCCACCATATCACATAAATGTCAAATGGTTGTATGAAATACAATGAAACACATTATGCATATTTCATGTACAGTACATTAAATTTTATTATATTAGGGACGTCTCTACAATTATTAACCCTGAAAAACAAACAAAAACAATGCTTGACACGCATGAGTGAATTTCACAATTTCTAATTAATAGGCCCCGATTAACATTTAAATATGTTCAAGCTCCTGACTAGCGAGATTCTTAATAATTTCAGACAGAACCTTTTTCCTACGTTATCGCTCCCCGTTTATTTGTTTATAGAGCGGTCTTGCCCTGATCAATATGGCGGACTCGTTGACGTATCGCAGCAACGGTCAAAGGAGGCCAATGGGACGTCTATGTATTTATTAAGTCTATTAAGACGTGCCACAGACATTGCCACAATGTACAGTAAATGTGTTTGCTGGGAGGTTGCATCATGTGTACTGTGCAAGCTTTTGAATGTTTGTCTGAGGTGAGAAATGCAGTTATTCATGTGGCTGTGTCACTAGGCATTGTTTAGTGCCAGGTTTGCTGCTCATAGCATATTTTTGTGTGTGTGTGTTTAGCACCAGTTTAAGTTGCATCAAGTTTGTATTTTTTATATATTTTTTTACTTTATGTGGAATGCACCTTGTGAAATGCAGATTGTAAAATAAACCGCAGCTGACATTGGGAAAACTACTCCATTGTACTGAGCCTTCCTAAATTCTCCCAGGCCTCTCGACAACACACTACATGACACTGACCAAGTTGAAATTACTTTTTTGTTATTGTTAATTTTGCTTAACTTAAGTAGAGTTTACTTAATTCCATTTGTGAAATTTAATTAAATAATATGCGTGCAAAAACTTTACTTATTGTTTTTTTTTTGGGGGGGTTTTTTGGTTTTTTAGGGAAGGCCTGAATTAAAACTTCTTTGCGACCATTGAGGACATTTTAGGAATCAAAATGTTAAGCTGGAAAAAAACATGAAACCCTTTTTACTTCCATAACGCAGCATATTTCTGAGTTAAACTGAATGAAAGGCAGGAATTTTTGCATCTGCAAATTATTTATTAGTTTAGAAAATACTTTTATCCAAAGTTACTTAGTGACCTAACAAACATTTTATTATAAGAATTAACAATATTTGCAGTACATAATGCCAAGTCTCAAGTATAAACTAGATTATAAGATGAAGAAGTTAAATGCAGAGAAGAGAATTATAGGAAGTTCAGTTGATTATGGTTGTGGTTTAGTTTTCTCTAGAAGTGTAACTTCAGCTATATTTCTTGAGAGCTGTTTTTATGTTGACCTTATATAGTCTCTGCTCTGAACCATGTGTGTCTTACATTTTATCTCACTATTAAAACGGGTCAAATATGGGCAAACACAGCTGTTGGGTACGGTGTTTAGGACATCCTTAGATCTCACTCATATGACGAAAAGGCTTCATGCCACAGACTGACAGGCTTCAGGTCTCAGGAAAAACAACATCAGGTGTCAGGTCTCGTACAATTAGGCATCGGACGAAACAGCCTCAGACTAAAAGGCATCAGACAAAACGGACTCAAGGCCTGATATATTCACAGTGAAGTTCTTTTTTTTTCTTATATGGGTAAAACAAAGTTGGAAGTATATGCAGGGCAATACAATGCTAGTGAACACCCCGACACTGTCCACGCTGCTGAAAGCTGCATTTCTATAAATATGAGCACAAAACAAAAATTACAGCAGTTCAGAAAGCATCTGATCGTAGTTAGTGATGTGGATATATTCGCACCAGCTCTGCAATTCAGCACTCCAGTCTATTCACATCACGTTTATTAAAGGTAATTTATTATACACATGTGTTTGTGTGTGTGTGTGTGTGTGTGTGTGTGTGTGTGTGTGTGTGTGTGTGTGTGTGTGTGTGTGTGTGTGTGTGTGTGTGTGTGTGTGTGTGTGTGTGTGTGTGCGCTTGTGTGTGTGTTAATGTAGAATCTATAGCTATATATAATGATCCCTTTGGCAATGTTCTTTATGTAGGCTAATTGTTATTCAAGAATTAAAAAAAGCAGAGAAAGAGAGAGACCGAAGTTAAGCTGTACTTGATATTTTATTCTTAGTTTTAATTAACAGTCTTAACAGTTACACTGGTCAGCAGAAATACCGTAAACCAGTTTCCCCAGTAACATACACAAAACAACAACAGGCCTCGAAAGATTTGCCAACATAAAAGCAATAGTAGTCCTAAAATATACACCGTGGTACGGTTGCTTTTTTTAACACAACGGTTGGGTTTGTCCATATTTGACCCCAATTTTGGGTTAAAACAACCCTGCATTTTTTAGTGTAACTATAACATTTGTGTGCTATAGCTAAAGGAATACTGTAAATGCAATGTGGGCTTCTCTTTTGAGGCCATATTATAGGTTTGTGTGAAAAACAGAATGGAATTAAATCACTAATAATCTGATAATTTTGCATTTTTAGACCATGCAGCTTTTGCCTGTTCTGTCACTTTGTATTTCTCTGTTCTTTTCTCCACAATACTTCCCTAATGAAATGTCTTCTATCTGCTTTATTGAAGGCTCTAGTATGATACATTGCTTGTGAAGTTCATAATTTGTAAGTTACTTTAATGATAAAAGAGTGTAATAAATTAATAAATGTTTTGATATTTTATTACTGCATCTAGTCTGATATGTGAGACATCTGAAGAGATGAAAACAGGGAAAAGTCTTGTAGAAACATAAAGAACAACACAGCAGTAATATATCTGTCTGTAGTCTTTATATAACATTATGTTATATTATTATACAGAAAACTAAAAATCTGCTGAATCGTTTTCAATTATTTCAGTCTTTTTACAGCCCTAACATTGAGTTCTAGGTTTAACAAAACAAAGCAAAGTTGGTTTGTTCACCCTAAGATGAAAATGCTCATCATTTACTCACCCTGGTGTTGTTCTAATGCAGTATATTGTTCTTTCTTTTTCAGACCACAAAATATATATTTTTTTAAATGTTCAGCTCCTGCTCGTCTATCTATATGGCAGTGAATAATGACCAGCATCAAGCTTTAAAAAAAAAAGATACAAAGGTATCACAGAATGATGGTCATGTATGAACTCATATACTATACATATACTGAACTGCAATATCGTCCAATCCACAATGTGGCTTGAAATTATGTTGAAAATTACTTTAAAAGGTTTCAAAATCTGCTGCAGCAAAATCTAAATGCCAACAATATGAGATTTGATGCTTAATGTTGGGGGTTGTAAATCTATAGTAATCAGCCTCATTCTTCACTTTTCGAGAACACAAACATATAATTATACTTTATTTTTTAGAGGTAGTCAAACATGTAGTTGCCCAATTTGTTTGTCAGCCTCATAACTTCATTACTTCCAGTCTGTATTAATAAGGATGACATTGTATGTGACTTCCTTATTCTGAACAAACTCGAGCAGCACTCAAGTCTCAGCGGACACGTCTTCTGTCAGGCTCATGAAATGGATTCAATCTATGAAAATTCTGATTTCACGCTTTCACCAGTTGCTTCAGGTGAAAACTGCTCTCGACACAAAGGTAAGGGTGGGATGTTTTCAGTAAGCATTCATTTCTATTTTAATAATTTAGCACTATCGTAATGGTGTAAGTTTTTATTTTATTTATTTTTTTTGTTGTATGTTCATTCAACAATTACACATTTGGCGGGTGCTTTTGTCCAAAGCAACATCAAGGTATACATTTTATCCATTCACACGTTCCCTGGGAATCAAACGCTGTCAACACTATCATTTAAATAAAAAAGTCTAAGTCATGATGATACCAACACCAACCCTGCTGAAAAATCCAGCATAAACTAGCATGGGTTCCTGGTATAGTGTTGGTATATTGCTGGTTTATGCTGGTCTGGCTGCGGGACTAACATATTCATCCTGTTCTCAAGTAAAATGGAGCTGGTGAAGCTGGTTTATCACCATGGTATTGTAGGGTAGAGTGTGAGTAAGGCGCTGTCTTTATGAAAGCAGTGTTTTGGGGACAAGCATTGTGTCAGGGTCCTGCCCCGACAGACTTGTCTGTTTTGTCTTTTGTTTGTCTTGTGCTTGAACTCATGGCTCTGTCTTTGTATGTGTTGTCCATGTGCTTCTCTCGTCCCGTCTCCTTGTTTCCTGTTACCACACCCCCTTGTTTAGTCCTGGGCCAAATCGCCCATCTCTATTCCCTACGTTAGTCCACTAATACAGTTCACTTGAAGGAGTGAATGAAAACGAGTGAGTGAATTCGGACAGCTGTTGAGCGTGCATTGGTTGTACACTCGTTATTGCAGTGAAATGTGGGAATGAATGCACTCAATAACGTCACTATGGTTTCGGACACCACTACAAATGGCTGTCCCCTTAAATAGTGCCCTATCTGAGGGCATAGGGGGCGATTTCGGATTCAGCCCTTGTCTAGTCTTGTTGTGAGCACCAGATTCTAATGTGCTGCTCCCTTTATATTGTGCTCCTTTATATTGTCCTCATGTCTTTGCTGGTTCGTTGGGTGCCTTTTGTGTGCACCTTGCTTGCTTGTGTCTATGGGTCTTGTTAGCTATTGCTACGTTTAATCTTTTCCTAACAATCTAGCGTAGTCTTGTATTTATTTCTTTTCGATTCTAGATTTTCTTTGTTCCTGTGTGTGTTTTTTTTACTCTAGTTCCAGTCTTTATTTTGCTTTAGTTCTCCCAGTCCTTAATTGTAGTTTCTCTTTTGATTTTGAATGAGTTGCTATCTAGTCTTTTATTTCTTTTTGTTTTCTCTAGTCATAGTTTTTATTCTTGCTCATTTCTCGTTTTTGTCATCTCTTGTGGTCTTGTCTTGTGTGGGTTTATGCCCTGTCCCACTTCCTGTTCCTCCCTGGTCTCTAACTCTCCAGGCCTCCAGATAATCTGGTGCTATGTCTAGTCTCATCACCTAGTGTCAAGCCTCTGCTTCCCTGAACCGCTGCCTTTTCTCCGTCATTGGCCATCGCGATTGGTGTCTCATACCAGACCAGCCAGTTCTCCTCTTGCCCCTATTGTTTGGACTTTGTTCCCGCCTCACTAATCTTGTGCTGTGTCTTTTATTGTTAATAGCCTAGATATCACACCCCGTCTGGATCCTCCCTCTCAGAATCGTGACACATTGTTTTTGCTATATTAACATATTTCTATAGTTAACACATTAAAGGCAGTGGCGTAACTTTTTAAAAAGTGGGTGGGGAGGGGGGGTCCGTTGCTAACACAATGCTAAATCATAAATCAGATGGATGTAGCAATAACATTACGATGTCCAGCAATCGATTTAAATAGTACATTGGGTTTAATTTGTCGTTTAATTAGGTCTACTATATGTAAATTCACTATTTTAAATAGTGCTCGTCCCTTGTCGCCTGTCAATGACGTAATATCCGCATCATCCCTGGTTTCCGCTTGTACTGCCATAGTAACCATGACGACAGACGTGGACAACTGCTTTATGTCTAGCGGCACGCTCACGCTGTTGTTGTTTCCTGCAAACATTATGGACCATGGCAAGCAGACTTTGGGATAAAAGGAGAATTAAAACGAGGATCAATATCGGCATGGCGTTATCGAGATGCTGAGAGCTCCATGTCCGTGACAAACTTCGACTTGACAGAGACGCCACTCTTGCATGAACTTTATTAGACAGGTGAGCAAATGTACATAAAACTAATTAATGTTATATAGCTCAACATGATGAAATGTTAGAATATGATCAGTATGTTATTCTAATGTTGATCTAGCTAACTGTCTCATACAGCCAAACTAACACATAGAATAACATTATAACTTTCAAAGCGAACATTCAAATGCAGTTTAATGTGATAGTGGAGACCAAGTGAAACAGCGCTGTGTTACCTCACAAGTTTAATTTGTTACGTAAACTGGTAAAACATTTTAAAGCATCTAAGGAATTGTCTCGCCTAATCTAGCATAATCATAAGCAGTTTGTTCAATAACAGTGATTATGTGAAGAGCTCTTTCAATGGGACAGTTAGTAACAATTAGATAATGAAAGTTCAAAACTGAAAGTTGCTGTTTTTAAAGACTTTCATACTCAATTGGGAACTCACGTGTCAAAATCCAGCTGTCAGTCACTGATTCCAAAAACTGTACTTAATAAAAGGTACAGTATGTCATTGCATTCAGCATGGAATATTGTTGACAATAGTGATAGCATGAAATATTGTTGACAATAATAATAGCATTAAATATTGTTGACAATAATGATAGCATGACATATTGTTGACAGTAGTGATAGCATGAATTATTGTTGACAACAGAGATATCATGAATTATTTTGACAATAGTGATAGCATGAATTATTGTTGACAATAATAATAGCATGAAATGTTGTTGACAGTAGTGATAGCATGAATTATTGTTGACAACAGAGATATCATGAATTATTTTGACAATAGTGATAGCATGAATTATTGTTGACAATATAGATTGTGTGGCAACGTGATGGGTTGACAAGAAAAGTTGAAAGTTTATACCATATAAACCTTATATATATATATATATATATATATATATATATATATATATATATATATATATATATATATAAACCTTATATATATATTATTGTTATTAATTATTAAAATCATTACATCTCTTTCGTAGTTTTGATAACTGCACCATCCGTGGACAACACTTTAAACTGTTTTAATTCTCCCGTGAAAAATTGTGGTGGTGGGGGGGACAATCCTTGAATATATAGTAGCGGCCTAAATACTTATAATTGTCCAGTACACAAAGTATGGCCCATAATCGCTACACTGATCTGGGCCACACACCTCCCATGCACAATTGGCCCAAATGTTGTCTGCCATCATGCAGTGCCATCATTGCCACACTTGGCCCACAGTTGGCTGACATGATCTGGGCCACACACCTCCCATCCACAATCGGCCCAAATGTTGTCTGCCGTCATGCATGCAGTGCCATCATTGCCACACATGGCCCACAGTTGGCTGACATGATGCATGCCAGTGCCGGCAACACACCAGCAGTGCCATGGTGAGGCCACATTTGGGCCAAGTCTGTTTGCTATGTGGGACAGTCTGCAGCACAATGCTGAACTGAAATCAGTAGTGTAAACGTCAACATACAAGAATACGGCCACAAAAAGCCCCGACGAGAAACCCACTGCACTGTCTCTCCCTCTGTCTGTAAACTAAAAGGATAAATACAAAAACTTAGAATGGTCGATCCAGACCCTTAGTGCAACAACAATAAATTCAAACAACCTACCGGTTTGAACTGCTTGCGATGCACAGGGGATTTAAACTCCAGGACATAAAAAGACAATCTGGTACAACACACGATGTACCGCAGGATTCCTCAGTCCACACTAGAGAGATATGCAAACCAAATAAGTACATAAAACCCGGTTCAATACAAACGTTCAAAAATACAGCCGCGACTGCAGCTACTTACCGGACAAACACTCCAGCGACACCCCGGAAATGCAGGATAACATCACCCGTGACTATGAGACGCTCCTTCATACCACACCTAAGGTTGTCTTTATAGGCCACATAAAATAAGGCACGCCCCATAACGAGGATTACTACCATTGGCTACAATCGCATGAAATATTGTTGACAATAGTGTAAGGCTGGAAACTTAGGCTTCTATTTTGAACCAATAATCGGAACAAAAGGCAGTTGAAGGATGACGTGTATAATTCAAATATTTATCTGACTCCAATATAATTAATCTGACTCCATTAAAGTTGTTGTTATTCTTTAACCTCTTATTCTTTAAAGGAAAAGGTCTTTCTTAGAACTGATAAGAAAACGTAGGATTTAACCTGAACGTTTAGATAACGATAGTTATAATCACTTTAGCTTTCAACATAATCAGGGATAAAAGGAAAGATTCTCAAAGCCTTTAAAGCAGGCAAAGTTATTTATTAAGTTACATGTTTAAATATACAGACAGTAGAATGGAACAACATACTGTATAGAAACTTAGTTGTAACAAATAATGCACTTCTTGTAGTATGAGGTTACACACCGGTGTGCGGGAGTGGCAGGGTTAAATCCTTTCTCCTAAAATGAGGCAAAGTGATCAAGAGGGGGGGAAGAACATTATTCTCCTCAATGCATGTTTAACCAATTGTACCTAGATTGTACATTAGGATACTTTAATATCTCTATTAAGTTCACCACCATTTATTTCAGTTTATAGGCTGTCAGATGAGACCAAACATGGCATAGTTACATATTAGAACACACTAGTAAATAAATAGTATGTCCTGTGAAGCAAATGGTACAGACATGTCATTGAGGTGCAAACGACTCTGTCTCTCCCGACAGAACCATCCTGTGCCTGGAGTGTCCCAACAGTCCTCAATCAGCATATTGATGAAACCCTTGTACTAGATAGGCATTAGCATACTGGGATGATGAAGGCCATTGTGCCATGTTTAATTCACATGTATACCTTTAAAAGGCTTTATGAAATACTAGGGCAGTAAGGAGTTCTGCCCATATTTGCTCAGCCCTACAAATCCCTCCTAATAGTGATAGCATGAAATATTGTTGACAATAGTAATAGCATGCAATTTCAACAATCGCTGAGAGAGAATTAACTCCCCAATCAATGGGCTTCAACAACCTTTGTACAACCAAATGAAAGAAATAAAGCCAAACTGGTCTGTAATAAGTGAATATGGTAATGCTGTTTTTGGAGTTGTTAATCATCCTCTGGTGAGATATAGATTTTATATGCAGTTGCTTTCATCTAAGGCCGTGTGGTTGTAAGACAGATGTAGTTGTTGTGTTTCTACTCATCTCTTCCCTTTTTTCTGTTCATGTTGTTCCTTTTATCTTCAGTGATTCTGTTTGTTAAAGGAACACTCCACCGTTTTTTGAAATAGGGCTTATTCACATTCTTTTCTACATTTAGATAGGTGTGCAAATGCATTTTTGTCTCAGTGCATGCATTGTTTTAGTTTGACAGGGTCGGCGTTAGCTTAGCTTAGCACAATGAATGGAATCCTTTGTTGCCAGTTAGCATGGCCTGAGTAAAAGTGATCAAAAAAAAAAAAAAAAAACCCACGTAATTACTTCTTGTGGCCTGCGTATTCACAACGAGTACAAGAAGCGATCCAGATTAACACTAGGCGATTTCCTAGGCAGATATTGACTTGGGACTATATTAGGGGGAAGCACAGGCGAAGCACTGCTGCTTAGGCGAAGCACTGCTAGTTCGGCGCTGAGATCTCACGCAACACATGAAATCCCACGACTTCCGTCAACATACCGGCGTGAATAGTTGCTGCCTGACTATTTAGCTTACAGTATACGAATGGCGATGAACATGGCTGATTTTGTGAAAGACGAAGAGGGTGACTTCTCAGACAGTCAAGAGCCTGAACCATACCTATTTGAACCAGAGTTTACAGAAGACGAGCTGCGTGCTTTGGAAATAGAACGCCAGGAGGAGGAGGTTGCGATCGCTCAACAGCCTGAGGACGCGAGGATGAGAGTCAACACGAACTGGAAAAAAATAAATAAAAAATAAATAAAAAATAAATAATATTATATATATATATATATATGTATGTGTGTATGTGTGTGTGTTACATAAACAATGAATACTGTTCTGCTACATCCTTTGGTCAAAATGCTAGTAGCCTTCTCCTCTCTAGTAGTTATACTAAAACTCCTGAGTCTAACTCGTTGAGAGAAAAATATAGAAAACTTAGCCCTCAGTCATTTCATTTTACAGGTCACGATAACAGCGATTTTTATTTTAGTTTGTTTGTTCATGCTAAACAGGTTGAATTCAACATGAGATTCGTAGTCTAGTCTAGATAGTATTCTAGTCTATCCGTAGTCTAGTGCAGCATCTATTTTACAACCGAATAAAGACAGATTAACATAAGGAAGACAAATAAAAGACAACTTACATGTGCACTTTGTTCTGCCTGTGCTTTGAAAATAGATGGGACGGCCGTATCTTTCAGACGTAGTACTGCTACCGTCTTTCTGGACCCATATTCCATTTTTTCTAAGTAGTCCTCTGGTGCAAAATGTTCTTCGCAAACACGATACTGATTTATTTTGTTGAGAGGCGTTGAAGTACATATCTCCAGAGCTGCTAGCCATTTATTTCTCAGTTCCAGATTTGAAGGAATTCTGTGAAACATTACATTCGTGTATGTCCTTTGCTTATTCTCACAACCTTTTGCTACGCAGGTAATTACCATGTTTGCTGTAACTTCACAAAATAAAGAATCCAAAAGCGAAGACACTCGGTGCAGGTCACGCTGGTATGTTCTTCTTCATCTGTTTTTTTGACGCGTTGCACGCCGGTATGTTGACGGAAGTCGTGGGATTTCATGTGTTGCGTGAGATCTCAGCGCCGAACTAGCAGTGCTTCGCCTAAGCAGCAGTGCTTCGCCTGTGCTTCCCCCTAATATAGTCCCAAGTCAATATCTGCCTAGGAAATCGCCTAGTGTTAATCTGGATCGCTTCTTGTACTCGTTGTGAATACGCAGGCCACAAGAAGTAATTACGTGGGTTTTTTTTTTTTTTTGATCACTTTTACTCAGGCCATGCTAACTGGCAACAAAGGATTCCATTCATTGTGCTAAGCTAAGCTAACGCCGACCCTGTCAAACTAAAACAATGCATGCACTGAGACAAAAATGCATTTGCACACCTATCTAAATGTAGGAAAGAATGTGAATAAGCCCTATTTCAAAAAACGGTGGAGTGTTCCTTTAACTGCAGGTGTCATAACTAATGCTCAATCATCACTTTTGTGAATCTTCTTTATTTCCCTAACTGCAGCATTGCTTCAGTGTTACTTTTACTCTCTATACTCTCTCTCTAAAAGTGTTACTTTTACTCTCTAGATTGGGACCATATGAAAACTGAGCAGTGTCTGTTTAACACTGAAGATTTTACTGTGCCAGTAAACATGTAACCAGCAACATTTACATTTATTCATTTAGAAGACGCTTTTATCCAAAGCGACTTACAAATGAGAACAATAGAAGCAGTCAAACTAACAGTAGGACAACAATATGCAAGTGCTATGACCCTTCTCAGTTTAATCTAACACAGTGCATGTCATTTTTTATTATTCATTTTTTTATAAAAAAAAAAATAGAAAAGAAGAGAAAGTGTTAGTTTTACTGGATCAAGTGCTGTCGAAAAAGATGTGTCTTCAGCCGTTTCTTGAAAGTGGCTATGGACTCAGCAGCTCTGGTTGAGTTAGGCAGATCATTCCTCCAGCAGGGAACAGTCATGGTAAAGGCCCAAGAAAGAGATTTTGTGCCTCTTTGAGATGGCACCACAAGACGTCTTTCGCTTGCAGAGCGCAAGTTTCTGGATGGTACATAAGTAATGAGTTTAGGTAAAAGGGAACAGAGCCAGTGGTTGTTCTGTAGGCAAATGTCAGTGACTTGAATTTGACGTGAGCGGCAACTGGCAACCAGTGAAATTTAGTGAGGAGAGGAGTGACGTGCGCTCTCTTCGGCTCATTAAAGACCACTCTAGCTGCGGCATTCTGGATCAGTTGCAGAGGTTTGACAGAGCAAGCTGGAAGACCAGCCAGGAGAGCATTACAATAGTCCAGTCTGGATAGAACAAGTGCTTGGACAAGGAGTTGTGTAGCATGCTCTGTTAGGAAGGGCCTGATCCTCCTAATGTTGTGCAAGGCAAATCTACATGACCGAGCAGTGCTAGCAATGTGGTCTGTGAAGTTCAATTGATCATCAACTACAACTACAAGGTTCCTGGCTGACCTTGACAGAGTTATGGATGACGAGCCTAGCTGAATGGAGAAGTTGTGATGAAGTTTTGGGTTGGCCGGGACCACAAAGCAGCTCTGTCTTCTCAAGGTTTAGTTGAAGGTGGTGGTCCTTCATCCAGCCAGAAATGTCTGCCAGGCAGGCTGAGATACGATCAGGCTGGAATGAGAGGTAGAGTTGTGTGTCATCTGCGTAGCAGTGACAGGAAAAAACATGTTTCTAAATCACAGATTCTAGTGACGTCATGTAGATGGAGAAGAGAAGTGGTCCAAGCACTGAGCCCTGAGGCACTCCAGTAGCTAGATGTTGGGTTTTAGACACCAGACCCCTCCATGACACCCTAAAAGACCTACCTGAGAGGTAAGAATTGAACCATTGGAGTGTGGTTCCCGAGATGCCCTTCATCTTTAGGATTGACAGGAGGATCTGGTGGTTAACTGTGTCAAAGGCAGCAGACAGATCCAGCAGGATGAGAAGTGAGGATTTGGAAGCTGCTCTTGCCAGTCTCAGAGCTTCAGTTACCGAGAGCAGGGCAGTCTCAGTTGAGTGTCCGCTTTTGAAACCAGACTGATTGTTGTCCAAGAGGTTGTTCTGTGTAAGGAAGGAAGAGATCTGGTTGAAAACAACTCGTTCAAGTGTTTTCGCGACGAATGGAAGAGGAGATACTGGTCTGTAATTTTCGATTGTGCAAGTGACAATTCCATCATGTCCCGACTCCTAGACGTGTAGTTTCGTACGCTTGCCTTGTCCAACCCATTTTGAGAGACAGGGAGAGAGAGAAGACGCAGCACCACTGAACACTCACATGGTTTGTGAAATTGCGTCTTGGAGAAAGTTTTAAAATTACTGATTTGATTTTATAATCTGTGTGGATTCATTTAGGCTACCCATACAATCTACATGCTAAAGTATATCAATGTTTGCGAGGGAATTTCCCACATTATAAGTGGTAGACCTGTGGGAATTATACTTAACAGATAATACAGATAATACAGATAATACTTATTGAAGTATTATCTGTTATATTATTTATTTAATATAGTTCAAAAAGTACAATAAATGTTAAAATTTCAATTTTTTAAGAATTGTTGAAAGGTGTCTTTTTAATAAATGCAACCCTTTCCCAAAGTCATGTGAAATAATCGTGTTACATAATCGTGATTTCAACACTGACCAAAATAATCGTGATTATGATTTTTCCATAATCGAGCAGCCCCAGAGCGTAGGTTTCGGTGAAAGGTGACCTGTGGAGGAGTGTGAGTTGTGTTCTGAGGCAGGTTGAGAGTGAGGAGGAAGTGATCTGAGGTGTGCAGTGGAGTGACCAGTGTATGGTCAGTGGAGCAGTAGCGCGTGTAAATAAGGTCCAACTTGTTACCTGATTTGTGAGTAGCTGCAGCCGATACTCGTTTGAGGTTAAATGAGGCAAGCAGAGTGTGGAAATCAGCAGCCTGAGGTTTTTCTAGGTGGATGTTGAAATCTCCAAGAACTATGAGAGGAGTACCATCCTCAGGGAAGGATGAGAGTAGCACATCAAGCTCCTCTAAGAAACTTTTTTGTCATGAACTTTGGTCTTTAAAACTTTGTGAACCTTTTACATTCACAAGCTATATACACATGCACTGCATTAAAGGTAATATTCACATTTTGTCTTACGTTTATATCCACATGAACCATATGTTATCTTTTCAATAACAATGGTCACAATAAAATCACACTGGCAAACATTCAGACCAGAGTCAACTATGATGAAAAAATATTTTAACTGACATTTTAAACTCTTCTCAGGAGTCATCTGTAATTTCAGGAATAGTTCCAGACAGCAGTGCTGGACTGATTCAAGGAATCAGAAATAAATATAATTTTTTATTTTATTTTTATCTAACCCCAGTCAACTCCACTGAAGAGAGAGAGAGAGGGGTCACTTCTCCTAAGTGGACTAAAGTTCTTCTGATTGTTCTGGGTTTCTCTCTTGTTTCTGCTCTCGGAGGTCTCTGCGCTCTCTGGAGGATTTGTAAGTATAACTGATACTAGATCTCTGCTCTGTTCAGGGTTGTATTGGCTGAGTTACTGTATGTAATTCTATACTTCACTTAACACATGTAGCATCATTAGAACACACAATTTTTAGTAGCTTTTTATTTGTGAAATCATACTTCTCAGCAAAGATGTTTTATCAGGCAAATATTGTCAAATAAATCTCCATATTGAATGTGTAAACTGCCATTAATTAAGCCTGAAGACTTAATTTACAAATTCCATTCAAACTTTACTGGATAGTGTGGACTTTCCTCAAAAACACATTTTCCACTGCTGCTTTTGTCTTTAATCAGATAATCATAAGCTTGCCGATTTTGAATCACTGAATGAGCAGTACATCATGGTTTCAAAGACACTGGTGGCTCAAGAGATCAACAGCACAGGTGAGAAAACTGTATTTCATAAACGGTAGAGCACAGACATGGTTCATTAACAGTGTTGAGTGTTTATTGAACTTACCATGTGAGAAACATCTGCTTGTTCTCCTGTTGTCTTTTCACCAGCCATGAAAAAAAAGTTGAATGATCTTACCACACTCAGGCTGTCCTTTTACAGCTGAGTGATGGTGAGTGTCAGTTTACAAGCGACACAAAGTGTGAATATTTCTGCACAGGAACCAGTCTGATTAACTTTATCTAAATAATGGAAGGTTTAATCACACTTTATTCATATTTCACAGCTCAGTCTTGTAATATCTCAGTGAATGGCTGGATAGCTTGTCATGAAAAGCTGTATTTATTCAGCTCTGATAAACTGAACTGGTCGAGCAGTCGAGATGTCTGTGTTTCAGAAGGAGCCGATCTGGTGACCATAACCAGCCAATCAGAACAGGCAAGTCAGATCAATAATGAATTAATATATTTTGATCACACAAATAAAACAAAGCTTTAAAAGGGTTTCTATTAACCTATAAATTTACCTTCACATTTACCAAAAACACTTATTTTACACTATCACTTACGTACATTTTCCCTATTAGGATTTTCTGGTGTCTAAAATTAAAGAGACGCACTGGATTGGTCTCAATGATCTGGACACTGAAGGACACTGGGTTTGTGTGAATTACCAAACTCTCACTGAAACTGGAGTACAGTAAGAAATCTGCTTGTGTAATCATGTCTAGGAATGTTAATCAATATACCAATATACATGAACTGTTTTCTAAAGATATTATTGCAAGTGTATTATTGCTTGTTTGTCTCTTAAAGGTTCTGGTTCAGCAGGAATCCAAAACAACGTAATGGCAAGAGAACTGCTAATTGCGCTGCTCTGGGAAATGTGAAAGACCACTTAGACTCTTGGTTTGATGCTTCTTGTAAAACACAGAAAAAATTTATCTGTGAAAAGGAATATTAATTTACCTCCATCAGTGGTACTGCATGTTATTTAAGAGGTCTAGCATGTAAATGCACAGAAAAAAATTTTGTCAGCAAATTTCAGTTTTTTTTTATATGATTGTGCCTGATTTTTGTCCAAAAATATTGTTCATGAAACTGTGCTGCGGTCAGCAGGTGGAAAGCCTTGCAGTTCTTCTTAGAATAAAAAGTTTTTCTTGGAATAACCAAGTGCTTAAGTTGCCTACAAATAAGAGTATATATGGACAATATCTCTTTTGTTTATGTATCTAAAATAACTGCAAAAAAAGAACAAAATATTTTAAGTTTAAAGGGTTAGTTCATCCAAAAATGTAATTCTGTCAATGAGATTCATTCACGTTTGAGCTTCAGCAAGAACCAATGAGGTTCATTCTCATGTTACGCAGCACGCTTGAGCTTCTGTAAGAAACAGGAATTTCAATTTAATGGGAACACCAACAATTTAATGACAGGTGGGACGCTGTCACGATCCCAGTTCTGTGTTTTATAAGGACTTTTGTGTTGAAATATATTCTGTTTCCATTGTCTGATTTTCTTTCCTGTGTTTGGTTTCTGTTTCTCTGATTACCTCGTTAGTTCCTGTGGTTCCGTCATCAGACACACCTGTAGTTAATCATGCTCGATTTCCTTTAAACTCTTGTGCTTTGGTCATGTTTTGTTAGTTGTCGTTTGTTCTCATGGTGTTTGGTCGTGGGGTTCCTGGATGTCCTGGTTTTGCCCTTTGTGTTCGTGTGGACTATTTGCCTCTTTCCTGTTCTGGATTATCTGTGTTTTTGTCCTTTGCTAATAAAGTTGTGCACACTTGGATTCTCTCTCTGCCTCGTCCCTACAAACCCATTACAGACACACATTAAATATCTCAGCTGTATCACACAGGTACTTTAACTTGACAATAGCACACACAATTAAATTAATCACAGATAAGGCTTTCATTTGCTCTGATGCCTGTATATACAGGTTACTATATACAGGTTCATATTTAATATGAATAATGCATAATGTATAATTAATTCTAAAGTGAAGATCATGGTAATTCACTAGCAATGACTCTCCTATTAAAGATGATACTCCTATTAAAGACTGAATTCATTGTAAACTTTTGAGTTTTTTTGTAAGGTTTTGGACAGTAATTCCTTCCGGTGGATTTGGCAACACTCGAGTCATTACCAGGATCTTCACTTTAGATTACTGATCAAATAATCAGTAGTTCCTTTAGAAAGAGCCATTACTATCCAAAAGGAATATAATGTAAACTTAGAAAGTAATGCAAGTCACTTTGAATAAAAGCATCTGCCCAATGCATGAATGTAAAAATGGTTCTTGCACCTTGATATTTGTCTATGAATTATATGTTGTTGTTTTAAATCCCCAAAAACATGTAAATGAACAGCAATCTCATCAGAAAATAACCATATTGTTCAAATAACAAACAGAAGCCAAAATAGGGACATATAAAATAAATTTTATTATCCATTTTCTGAATTTCTACACTGTAGTGGCTTCTATATAGACACCATCATCAGGAAAGACTGCCGGACACCGATGCAACATAACAACTGTCTGCTGTGTGTCCCAGCTTCAATATATAATTATTGTATGGAAAAAAAACAAGAAAAAAAGGAAGAAAAAAAAAAAGAAACCTAGTTTAGTCTCTCTTTAGTTTGTTTACACTCAACATAAAACTGTGGCCCAGGGCAGAGAGAGCGAGAGAGCGAGAGTGTGTGTGTGTGTTCAGGGCTGCGCACCGGCGGCTGCAGGAACCTGTGTGGCGAGAGCACTGGGAGACGAGATGACCGGAGAGCCGGCGATGTTGGCCATCGGCTGGGACGAGGACATGGATGTGACGCCTCCTACAGGCAAACAAACACACTCAGCATTTAGAAGCAAACACACTTGCAATGCGTCAAGGATCAGCTGACACTCTGACACCTTGAAGACCTGCAGATCAATGCCTTTTAGTAACGGCGTGTTTCTCATGAATGCAGAAAAATACTTTTGTAATCTTAATTATAGTTTGTAATTCTCAATTCAATAAGCATGATCCCCGGAGGGAGTCACATGACTGACCTGTGATCATACTGGACGTGCTGACAGGAGTGGATCCAGCGGACAGTCCTGAAGTGGAGCCCATCCTCGCCTGGTCCTTCACAATGGGATCTGACACGAGACATAATAATAATAATATATCGCTACATTTATATAGCGCTTATCTGGGTACTCAAAGCACTTCACATATGGGCACAGTGATGATGCAATCAATAGAGTACATTAACCTTTTATTTCAAATGAGTGAGCAAATCCTGTGTCCACATGACAACCGCTCTAGTTCCTACAGAGACATTGTTCACACTTCTCAATCATTTGATCACAAAACTGACATAAATGTCAACTTTGCAATCAATGTGTTTTTGAATCAGATTGGGATATTGGTTCTGCTTCCTTGGCTATTTACTAGGTTTAAGAGATCCTAGACTCTGGCATGAGGAGCACAGCAGTTGATCTTCATAGTGTCTGTAGATGAAGACACTCACAGAAATAAGGGTGCTCCATGGCCTCGCGGGCGGTGAGGCGAGCTTGGTGGTCGTAGCGCAACAGTTTGTCCAGGAAGTCCAACGCTTCGGTACTGACCAGGTGCTGGTTCTCACTGTGGACAAACCGTTCCCACCTTTTCCGGGAATGTCTGGAGAGAGAGAGAGCATTACGGACGAAAGAGAGATAGTAAAGTTCTTAAAGTGAGCTCAAAGTATTACATGGATAAACAACCACACATCTCAACGTACCTTCCCAAAATGTCGTTGAACCGTGGGTCGAGTTCAATGTTGTATTTGTCGATGTAGTCGTAGAGGTCCTCTGTGCCCAGGACTTTGGCAATCCGTACAAGCTGGACAAAGACACAGTACTGGTTAAAAACAGCAGAGGGCAGCAGACACACATCCAACAGATCAAACCAGCTGACAACTGAAGTGAGCATTACACTGGTTCCCTCACACAATAAACATTTTTCCACTGGCTGTTGGATTATTGCAGAAAATAAGTTCCGTAACCAACAAAAGTTTATGATTCTTGCCTGTTTTATTCATCATATAAACCTTCACAAATTAAGATACCTTTTGTAAATTTTGAAGCATAAATTCAGAATAGTTTGCAAGTACGTGATTGTAAACAAGGCTGTGAAAACAGACTTTTCCAATTCAGCCAGTTATTGTTGTTTTTTTTAAATCACAAGGAATTAGTGATGTATTTATGTCATAGAATAAAATGTGAAAATATCTTGAGCTTGTGTTCACCAGGAACCTTATTTTAGGCATTTAACCACAAATCCATTCAAAAACCTCATTGACTTCAGAACGTAGACTGAAAATGCTGAAATGCACTCGTTTTCAGGTTTTGGCCTACAAAGAAAATTATATACTTATAATATAATCATTATAATTTTAATTTTGTATATAGTTATATAATTTCTATATAATTATATATAATAATATATTTTAGGGCTGCAACTAATGATTATTTTGATAATCGATTAATCTGTCGATTATACAGACTCAACTAATCAAATTTGTTGTCAATTTTTTTCATTATCAATAATGGCCGATTAGTTCAATTAGTTGTTGCAACCCTACTATATTTTATATTAATATAATTCAAACACTTATGAGTATACAAAGTATGTACTGCACTTTAACTTATGCAGACAGACAGTAGGACACTGGGAGAAACTATAACATCATCTTGATAACATCGGAAAGCAGTCACAGATCTTTCTATTTGCGAACACAAGGGATTGTGGGAAATATTAGAGCACAAAATACTCAAATGTGCATATTTCAAAAATATTCCACCATCCAAGCACATCGTCTTCCATGCTATGATCTGAGGCCAGTGTTGGGTAAGTTTCACTAAAAAAAGTAATTAATTACTAGCTACTAATTACATCTTCAACAGTGTAATTAAATTACTAACCAATTACTCTCTCTGAAAAGTATTGGATTACTAATTACTTTCTCAATCCCATATCAACCTCGACCAGTTGAACAATACAAGGACAGACAATAATCTGCTCTTTTAATTCTTTCAAATAAACAATATACAATTGCATAAATTATTCTTGAACTGACCAAAGTGTGTAAAGGATGAAGGTTACATTAAAAACATACATTTTAACATTAAATTTTGATGTTAAATCCACTATTGTTTTATATAGAATTGTTCTATAGTCTATACCGTATATAATGCAATTACATCAGAAGTAATTGTAATTAAATTACAGAATTAAGAGTAATACCTTACTTTACTTATTCAAGGGTAATTAATTACACCCAACAATGTTTGAGGCAAATTAATTCTAATAATCTTTTGTGATTACGCCACAAACATCGGTCACTATAAATTGCCAAGGCAACAATGAATATTTGAAAAGACCTAAAAGCAGCAGGTCTCACCTGATCATAGTTGTCGTGTCCGTGGAAAAAAGGCTCTTTCCGGAAGATCATACTGGCCAACATGCAGCCTAAGCTCCACATGTCTAAACTGTAGTCGTACATCTGAGGGACGAAACCAACATGAGCGTCAAAAAGCAGCAAAACAAAACAGACGACTTCATGTTACACTGTTTCTGTATGTGCAATGCATGTTTATTCAACAAATGCTTGAACAGATGCTTTTGTCTTGTTTGCATCTGGTCTCACCTGATAGTCCACCAGCAGTTCAGGTCCTTTGAAATATCGAGACGCCACCCTGACGTTGTACTCCTGACTGGGGTGATAAAACTCCGCTAAGCCCCAGTCTATCAGACGTAGCTAAACAACAAAACACTCCATCAGACATGAGTCAGATGTCAACTCAGTCAACAGGGGAATAATTAACAATTCATAAATTACAATTAGTGATTCACTCAGCATCTCATAGGAGTGTCCCAGATGATGCAGGAAACTTGCAAAATTATAGACCTTTTAAATTTGATCTAGCTTAAAGTAATGTGCTTGATGTCACAGCAACAAACAAAGCTTCTCTTTTACTACAGCAATCTCTGGTTTGTGATTGGTGCACGCAAGTGAGCTTGTCGTCATTCAGCCAATCAGACGTGTGGAGTGAGAAGCCGCAACGCGAACGATGACGCGAGCGGGAAGTACCTTTCTGTGTTCATGGTCGATCATTACGTTGTGTGGCTTCACATCTCTGTGCATGATTCCCATACTGTGGCAGTAGTCCAACGCCTGAGAGAGAGACAGGGAGAGAGAACCAGACTTAAACACCAGGCTTCTCAAGCCTTTTCACTAATAAATCGTTATTTAATCGTTTGTGATTACTGGATTACTTTTTTTTTTTTTAACTAAAAAAAGATGATAGCTGATTAAATATATGTAGATTAAAAATATTGGATTATTTTATTTAATATATTTTTAAAATAAAATGCATCTATTATAAAATGTAAGTAAAATTTAAGATTAATTTAAAAAGATTGAATATTAAAACATTAAGAGAACATTCTAATTTTATCTTGTAAAATCACCCAAAGAAAAGCTGTATATTATATATTAAATCACAATGCAATGTCTTCTATGCATTTAAACATTCCCATATATAATATTTATTTTGGCAAGGACAGTAAATTGATCAAAATTGACAAGATTTCTATTTCAAATAAATGCTGTTCTTTTAAACTTTTTGTTCATCAAAGAATCCTTTTCCCACAAAAATACGAAGCAGCAGAACAACTGTTTTCAACACTGATAATAATCATAAATGTTTCTTGAGCAGCAAATCATCATATCAGAATGATTTCTGACGGATCATGTGACACTGAAGACTGGAGTAATGATGCTGAAAATTCAGCTTCGATCACAGGATTAAACTACATTTTACAATATATTCAAATAGAAAATTTCACAATATTATAATATAAACAGGAGATTGTTGATCCTAATACAAAAAGGGTCTGGGAATCAAAGACAAAGCGAGAAACGGAGGGAGGGCAACGGGGCGATGAGTGGTGAAGGTACAGAGGTTAAGCCAGTGGACAGATGCTCTTTCTGCTGCAGTGACGCAGTTTTACCTGATCCAGATTAACACACATGAACTCCAGGATTCCCACACAACTGACTAACAGCAAATGCATATGAACAACATACTAAAACTGCAGCAATAAGATCTGGCCAAGGTTTGAAACAGATTGGGAAAATACAGGTACAGTAAAAATGGTATAAACAAAACTAATATTTAGGTACAAGTGGCCACAGACTTGATATTCTCTGGGGTTTCTGTGAACAGCTTTAAGATGATATCTGAAGGAACTCACCTTTAGGATCTCGTACATGTAGAACCGAATGTCGTAGTCTGATAGCGTTTGATACAATTGCTGCACGACAGAACAAGCGGATGGTTGAGTTTAAACGAACTGATTTTTTTTGTCTTACATTTTGGTGCTAGAATTGATTTAGCAGGAAGCAGAACTGATTTACCTTGAAGTCTGTGTTGTTCACATGTTCAAATACCAACGCTGGGGTTCGAGACTTGAGGGAGAAACACAAGAGACTTCAGTCAAAGATGCATTTGAAACGTCACTCTCAACAATACAGAACATTTTCATATCAAACATCATCTTCAAGAAATCCAACTAACCACTGGATCCTTGACAATGTCTAGAAGTGTGATGATGTTGGGGCCGCCTCTCAAATTCTCCAAAATTTTGATTTCCCGCTTGATTTTCTTCTTCTTTACTGGCTGCATGTGGAAATAATGACAAAACATGCGACAAAATCATTAAAGACAAAATAAAACTGCATTTGCAATACATTTAACTTCCATAATGTGTTAAACAGAATATTCAGAGGGAAATAACATAGGACAGGATTTGATCATATCCATCTGTGTTTGTTTGACTGCACTGACACTATCGGATGAGAACTGAAATGAGCTCAATGATGAACTTTACACAGTTATTGAGCAGAATTGAATCAACACTGAACAGACTTGAGCTGAATAAACTTTTTTAGAGCTACTTTACAGCAGAACTTAAATTTGTATCATATTTGAATTTTTTTTATCATTGATTCTGCTTTTTACCTGTTTATTACTGTGAAGCTTAGGACTGGGTTAAAAATACTGATTTCTCGATTCTCATTTTAAATCAAAAATGAAATGGAGAATTTTGAAAAAAATATATGCGCTATATTAAATATTCATTATATTTTTATTTAACCTGTTCCTCAAAATTTCATATATGTTTGAATAAATCTGTCATTAAAAACAAGTTATGACAGCAAACGTTTTAACGAATTGGAGAAGAAACATAATTGTCATTAAAAAGTTGTTATTATTATAAAAACTGCCTTATGTGCAATTCAAATATTTGTATTGAAATAAGTTATTAATTTTAACAGGTTTTTTTTCCTTAAGAATAATTGACAGTGTACCTGATATATATCCAAATCGTAAGCTTGTGAATCGAAATTGAATCAAATCGTGAAATTTGTGTCAATGCCCAGTTCTAGTGAAGCTGCTTTAAAACAATCTATTGTATAAAGCCCTAAATAAATAAAGCTGATTTGACTTGATTGGATCATGAAAAGTGGAGAGATTATTGGTTAATGTTTGTTTTTTTCACAACCAACATGGAATTGGTTACATCAGAAGAAAATAACTCATTTTATTAAGAGTAAGATAAAGTTATTTCACTCTGATAATGGGTTTGAGAAGGAATGGAACAAGCTGGACTCGTATCGCCACAGCTCCTAACCAAAGTACAGTAGATTATTAAGGAAGTAAATTTCATCTTGTGTTGAAGTACAGATGAGTTTGACGCAATGACATCTGATATAACTGCATCTAGACTCAATCTGTGCGGCTTCATCCTCCGTGTCTCCAGGTAGGGGAAGTTCATTATACACGACAGGCTACATTACGGGACAACGGCGCTAATCTTCAAAACTATTTATCACTTAGCTTGAAAAGAAGCTCTCAGCTCGTCGGGTGTTATCGCTAGAATCTAGAGCTTTCTCTGGTTTAGAGGAGGAGGGGGCGAGGAAGGAATTCGACAGGCGCCCGTTCATCTGAACGCCGGCCAGCAGCTTCTGGTTTCGATACCGTCCACAGCCTTCCATAACGTAAACAGGCTTATCTCAGCATACGTTCTTGTCAACGACTCGGAAAATGAAGTCTACGGGTCTTCCCAACCTGAACCCAACCGAACGCCTTTAAAGCTGTCTGGAACAACAACGCTCTTCACCTTGAGTATTTTGACGACTACTTTCTCGTTGTTTGTGATGTTGATGGCTTCAAACACTTCGCTGTACTTTCCTCGGCCGAGTTTCCGCACCAGCTGGTAGTCGTCTTGATTCCTGTTGACAAGACCGACAGCTGTTATTACAAGCGCAAATGAAATGCCGATCCAGACAAACAAAAGACATCAGCGCTGTATCCCTACAGAGAAATACTTCACACAACCTTCTGCAAACTCTGACCACTGAATGAAAACTAATAAGATTCTTAATATTTGATCATTAGCCATGTGAAGTGTTCAAACTAATGAATCAAACACCATTAGCTTGCAATTACCACAGTGTTTATGAACAATAAAGTCCTCAAGACCCCTGTGTTCTGTTCAATTCAACTGCATTTAATTGAGATTAAATCTGCCCTAAACACGCAATCGAGAATCAGCGTCACTGCGAGAGAAAGAGCAAATCTTGTGATATATCTCAATACATTACTGCGCTGGCACAATCCTACCCCTTTCCGATTTTGCGAGAGCAATCTGTGAACCTGTTACACTGACTTGTTAAAAAAAAGCCAACTCAAAAGAACGATTCACTAACAAATCAAACAATCACTATGGATTGTGAGCAAGTTTTACCTTTTTTATTGTCTCTTCTGCTCACCAAGGCTGCATTTATTTGATCAAAAATACAGTAAAAACAGCAAAATTGTGAAATATTATTACAATTTTAAATAACTCTTGTATTGTAACAGATTTTAAAATGTAATTTATTCCTGTGATCAAAGCTGAATTTTCAGCATCATTACTCCAGTCTTCAGTGTCACATGATCCGTCAGAAATCATTATAATATGCTGATTTGATGCTCAAGAAATATTTTGTATTATTATCAATGTTGAAAACAGTTCATATTTTTGTGAAAAAAAAAAAAAAAAAAAAAAATCAGGATTCTTTGATTAATAGAAAGTTCAAAAGATCAGCATTTATTTGAAATAGAAATGTTTTGTAACATAAATGTCTTCACTGTCACTTTTAATGAATTGAATGCATGCTTGCTGAGTAAAAGTATACAAATATATATGTATATATTGCCTCCAAACTTCAGAATGGTACAGTGATGATTCATTATAGAAATTTCCAGGCTTAGAAAACATTATTAAAACAATCCAATCTTGACTGATAACAACCCTGTAATTTTAAAAAAATTTGTGATCTTCGACATTCCAGAAGTCTAATATCAGCCCACAATCATTCTCACATCAATATCAGGCATTGCCATCACACACTAAAAAAAATAAATCTGTCTCGGCACTCACCCCCACTCTACGACGTGAGATTCATAGTCCCAGTATTCCCGCGGTCTCTGTGTGTTGACGTCTGGATAAACGCGGGATCGACTCGTGACAGGGCCGGACATGATCTGTGTGTGTGGCTGTGCCTGTCAGGGCTGAACACACACACACACACACAAACACAAACACACACAAATAACCAATCAATACAAGGACAGAACTATCAGGCCAACGCACATCGATAACATTGACTGCAATGCAATGCCTGGGGCCTGAAATATGTGGCCCCGTTTGAACGTGGACAAACAAAAAGGATAAAAAAAAACCCTCTACAACTGGGATGTTCGGCTTTACAGGCCCCCGCCCACGACACGGACCCCTGACTGTCTTGATAAATTGGATTAAGGCTCTGAAACTCTGCCCAGATGGAGGAAAGTTTTAATCTAGATGCAAGCAGACCGAGGAAGACTCGACCACCGCAGTCCAAAAGGTGTCAGCACATTCTTTCAGGGTTGAAAACACACACACACATAAAAAATAAAAATAAAAAACACAAGTTGGCTCCATTTTCTTTTTGGCTTTCTATTCATTTTAAGTAACTAGAGCTGTAGTACACAACTTTTTTTTTGTTCAAAATTAACAATTTAAATAATGATTCAATACATCATTGATCCTTCAAAAATGTGTTTTCTTACCCTCGTTCCCCATGGTAAGCCTATAAGTGTTTACATTTTAGACATTTAGGATTTTTTTTTGAGAGAAATTGCATACATACATCTATTAAAGGTAGGGTAGGCAATTTTCGGAGAGATAAGATCCCACCCTCCCTTCGGAGCGTCTCCAAAGCCACGCCTCCTTTGAAACACATGAACACGTACAGCAGGGAGCAAACAAAAGCGTCACGAGAGACGCTGCGTTAAACTACCTCATGTCTCAAAGCACATAACATTACAATAATAATGAACATAAACAACTTAAGAGCTCTGACCTGTACCACTTCATTTCATTTCGGCGTTGATATTGTTGCCATTGAAACATAAACATTTTCTCTCTTCTGACCAATGTAATCAAAGATTTTTTTTCCTTTTTTGAAAATGTGCAGAAATTATATTTGTTGTAGTTTCCGTTCACCACTATCGAAGTTTACCCAACTATGACGACTTCCACTTTTGAAAACCCCATTATCAAATGTGAAAAAGATCAAAAGTAACGCTTATGCTTCAGAAAACACCATTCAAGGCAATACGGGTTGGTTAAATGTAAAAATATTTGAATAACTCCAATAAAAAGATGTCTGCCATGCTATATTAACAACTTATCTGTAGGCACTTTAGTTAAAAAAGCAGCGTTGCCACATTAAAATAGAAATCAATCTATTTTACAAGAGCTGTGAATGTCTCATCACATTTTAAGCCAGGAACCTCCTGTTTAATAAACCATTTTGATACAGTACTGGAATCAGTGCTGTGATGAAATCAGGCCTGCAGGACATAGTGTGATTAGATTTCACTCATGTCTGTACTACTGTAATTTCATTTAACTAGTTGAGAATAGAAGGGAATAACGGAAACCATATGGCCTGCTCATATCATCATTAAAAGGACAAGTTTGCTAGTTTTCAACCAGCTTTGCATTGTTAGTTACAATGTCAGAAGTATATAAATGAACAATGTGTAGTCTCTCTTTGTTAACCTGCACCCAGATGTCCTCATTTACAGCGTTGGGGAAAGTTACTTTTTAAAAAAAGTAACGTGCTACAATTTTGCATTTCTAAAAGTAACTAACTTCTTTACTTTGTAACTTTTTATGGAATGGAATGCGTCACATTACGTTACTTTTTCTCACCTGGGCTGAGCTTGCTTGTTTGTTTTTTAATAACAAAAAAAGTTGTGTTAAAGGACAAGTTCGATATTTTACACTTAAAGCCCTGTTTACAGATCGTTTCTGATGAAATAGGTTAAGATTAAAATTTTGACACATGCTGCTGTCCCGAGAATTTTAGGTTTCTTTCGCTTTCCCCCCCACCTCCAGAATGGCTGCATAGGTGCACTCGAACACTCCTTCATAAAACGCATTAAACTTTCGTTTACAAAGACGTGAAACTCACCGAGTGGTCAGGGGTGTTCACTGATATGCTCATACAAAAATCGCTGCAAAATATGCTTTTCAACAGGTGTTTTACCATTCGTTGTAAAACTGTGGATTAGGGCTGAACGATATATCGTTATCGTATCTATATCGAGATATGAACTTTCAAGATATTACTATCGAAAAAAGCAACGATATCGACGATATAGATTTCCCCTCTCCGCGCTCGTCCTGCATACAACTCTGGCAGTCACAACAAACATCAGTTTTACGAGTGCCCTTGAATGCACCGCTAAAGCCAGCGTGCACACGCTACCAGGGACTTGGGAACTATATTGTGAGAGGGGGGGCGGCGTTTCCATGGTGACGCGTCATTGCTTGTCACGTGACACCGCAGCAGCAACAGCGCTGAATGAATGATGATCTGCTTTAATGTCATTTTTCCTTTTTTATTCAGAATATTCACAAATGTGTTAGCTATGGCATGAAATATCTGATATTCCGATTGTCAAATACATGCAAGTGGAAGTATATTGTTGTTTAAACACCTTTATAACGATCGCGTTAGTTGAGCTGTATGCGCGATGGGCGCCGCCGTGTTAGTTTGTGCCGCAGACGCAGGTCAGAGAATCGGATCTGTTGGATTTACAACCTCTATGTTTACAACATGTGAATTCACCCACTTCTCCCGAAATACTTAAAAGTAAGTGGCTGGTGAACTGGGAATAGAATAGAGTAAACATTGAAGTTACTTACACAATGTGTAACTGATATGAATAAAACGTGTCGAATTATAATGGAAAGGATTATTATTACCTCTTCCATAGACATCAGTGTGTATTTTACAAACTCTAAATGTATTGTTTTTTTAGTACTTACGTAGTCATATCGTATTGTATCGATATCGAGATATCTGGCATGAAAATCGAGATATGAAATTTTGTCCATATCGTTCAGCCCTACTGTGGATCTATTTTTCCAAACGTCTCACACCCGTAGATTCTTCCGTTGAGAGCTTGAATAATAGACACTCCAGCCCAGTTGGTGGCGATAATGCACCTTTGCCAATTGCAAGCAAACCACTGGCATTTCATTGAATACACAGAAGAAGCAGAAGAAGAACTCAATACAAGTCAATGGAGTTGGACAAAAACTACGATAAAACCTGTTGGAAAGCATATTTTGCAGCGATTTTTGTATGAGCATATCAGTGAACACCCCTGACCACTCGGTGAGTTTCATCTCTTTGTAAACGAAAGCTTAATGCATTTTAGGAAGGAGTGTTCGAGTGCACCTATACACCCATTCTGTAGGTGGGGGGGAAAGCGAAAGAAACCTAAAATTCTCGGGACAGCAGCATGTGTCAAAATTTTAATCTTAACCGTTCTATTTCATCAGAAACGATCTGTAAACAGGGCTTTAAGTGTAAAATACCAAACTTGTCCTTTAAATCAGGCTGAAGGAACTGCAAATTCACATCTGTACAGTAGAGCGCGCACCGCAAAGAAACCGTTTAGCTCTGATTCCATTCTGTTCTGTAGAAGAATAGGATGCAGGAAAAGAAAATTCAACACTCTTATTTCAGTAATAAAATAAATGTCGTCATTAAAGTCATCATGGTTAAATTGGATTATCAAGGTCAGCAGCAAAGACTAAATTTGCGTACAAAGACGCAAAAACGCTAACAAATCTATCTTACAGACATTGTAAGAATATAGAGTTGATTAAAAATTGGTGGAGTTGCTCTTTAAATGTTAGGAACACAAGATACAAGACATGCAACATGCCAAAATATCTGTATCTGCATCTCTACAACAGCCATACACATGCAGACGAACATCTCTAGCATTGCATCACGTCTCATGCAGTTTTTTTAAAGGTAGTATTGTGTTTTTAAGATGGCATTTAATATTAAAAATAGCCACACTTTTTTACAAAATTTTACACTTGAGCATATCTTATGTAAACGCTGCTGAAGAAATGCACTGGGGTCCTGCCAAGTTATACAGGGTTTCCTTAAGACCAATTCATCGACTAGTCATTTAGACAACTCGCCTACGCTTTTCTTTGTCCTTTTGCCAAATGCTTTTCTTTATCCATTTGTCAATCGAGTTAAAAAATGCCATTGGACCGTACACACGTGGGAGCAAACAATCAGCTTTCGCCTAATTTGAAACGCCTATTAAACTTTAAAAATGTCTATTTATTTGTCCATTTAAAAGTGATTTGTTTATATACATTTTTATGTTTGAATTATTAAATTGATTCTTCATTTTGTTTTTTAGTGGCACTCCTGGTCCTCCATACTCGCCAACTAGTTTAAAAGTTTAAAAGTATGTTGTTTGGCACATCCCCATTTATTAATGATTCAGAAGTCAAAGAGGAATGCTGGAACACAAATACAATGATGCTAAATGACATTCATGGGAGTGTACCATCAGCAACAATGGATAATTTTGTTTTGCCAGATGGCATTTGGGTTTGGTCACCAAAGATTCCTGCCGCCTCAGAAGAGCGCTGAACCTGATATCACATGATTCACAAAGCCTGTATTCACCAGCAGTCATTACAGTATCTCAGAGCAAAAATTACATGATCTAATCTACAGAACAAATATGCAGACACATTTTACATGTTCCCCAATGTGACGAATGAGGTTTGGACATTTAACTCACACTCACCTTCAACTGTACTTGCGGGCAGCCTTGGGGAATCTTGTGCTGAATTTACAAGAGGACGACAGTCCAAACGCCTGTGAGGCAATGCAAAAACAAACAACATTAAGAATTTAAGAATCGCCACTGACGGCAGTATCTGATTTGCACAGATGTGTGTGTGTGTGTGTGTTTGTTTGTATGTATGTAAACCTGTCGTGTGCAGCCAAACCAGGACACTGGCACAAACCCTCTCAAAACAACATTTGTGTTGAACACACCAAGTGATGATTCAGTGAAAAACAATCATAAACTTTCATTAGGGAACATCCTCCATCTGTCCGTCAGAGCGGTGTCGATCTCAGTCACTAAGTGCACAGAGATTGATCAAGCGGACCTCACCAGGATGAAACACCAGGGTATTTGCAGAGCTTTTAAAATCTAATTTAGGACTTTTTAAATCATACTAAAATTAATAACAAGTACACACTTTGACCAATGAATAGGATTTTTATTGTTATTTTATGCAGCTTGCACTTACAAAGACCAGTTTATAGCATTTGAAATATTTTAGAGCATAATTAGATGCTCTAATTTTATATTTTGAAAATAATTAGAAAAATACATATTCAATATTGAAACAGCTTCTCGAAGAAGAAGAAATGTAGGGCGGGACTTGATTGGATGGTTGTGGTTTGCTATTGGTCGATCTCATGTGAGTGACAGGTTTTCCCACCAATTTTGATATTTAAAGTATTCCATCACTGTTGCAACACTTATTTGGCCAGGGAAAAGTCAAGTGTCCCATTGCCCATAGTCTGTATTTTTGGGCATCAAAGACATGTTTTAAATGTGTCTAAGATACCTAAAAATGCTGCCTGGATAGTTATCTAACTAGGTTTAATAATTATGCTTTGGGATCAAAGGAGTGTTTCTCTGGATTAAACCATCAAACCAGTTCACCACCTTCCAGAATGATAGTGGATACTGATAAAAGAATTTAAAAAACATTAAACATTTTTTTTTTTTATCAATAAACCTCTAACCACATATGCAAACAAATGCACCTTTAAAATGTGTTTAAAATAACGCTTTCAACCCTTTAAATATTGTCTGTCTTAATGAAATATCCACCAATGAACCTAAAACACAATCTTAAAGCCTCTTCATAGATGACCCAAATACAGAGTGTTAAATATTTCAAGTCTTTATGAAGCTTTTTACAGATTTAAAATGAGTGTTAGAATAAGAGGTTAAATAAGAGAATATTGACCAAAATCAGACATGGAGCTTGAAACACTCATTCAGATCAGGATGTAGAGCATCAGTTAGGAGCTAAACTAACAGCCTGTCCTTATTTCACACATTCGCAATCACTCAGTTACTTCATTTTCAAATACATCTACACGTAAACACATTTACGACATCATTTAAATGTTAAACAATTTAAAAGGCATAAAATCATCGAGTTACTCGTATATATCATTAGCATATCATCACGTTAGCCACAGCCATGCTAACGTTCAATCCTCTACACATTACACATTTCTAAAGACACAAGAGAGCATAATACACAATACAAAACCCCCTCGTCGTCCCTGAAATGATTTAATGGTCATATATATATATTTAAAGTATGTATAGATTGACACGAAGTATTGAAATAAAGGGCGGTTTGTATTACCTCTCAGCTCTGTGTTAATATGGCGGCGGCAAAGGCAGTTAGCGCGAGGAGACGCGACGCTCCTCCAGTCCTACAGGGGGCGCGAGGCAGCGGCGCGAGGCACTGAGACTGGCTTCCGCTCGATCGGTTTCTGTCCTCCTGTTGAACACAGGCTTTTGGTCCATTTACTTGTATTTTTTTACCGAAATTCACATCCATAAAAGCAAGTTTAGTAATAAAACCCCAAATTTATGGTTTTGTTTACTGAAGTAAGGATGTACACAGACAGTATAGAGACTCTTTGCATAAGTTTGTGTGCTCTACAAAGTATTTTTTTTTATATGTATATTCTGCTTTCTATATTATTAGGTGACTCCTCTATGGCACTTTTTATATATTTATTTTTGTAGTTGTAGTTTTATTGTATGCACGATTGTAGAATGTAGAATATTTGATAACAGAATGTAATTATTTTTTGTAGTTTTTATTGTTCTTTTTCTGTTTGTTTGCATAATTGTAGACTGCGCAATATTTGAAAATATTTTCTTTAATAATATTTTATATTTTCTAATATTATTCTTTCTGTAATTAAGAATGCATAAATGTTAGGCTTTTTCGTGATCCAGATGTGATGAATGGATTTTCATACATTTTTGTCTAAATGTATCTGTCCAATGGTTTTGTTATTTTTGGTATTATTCTATGTTGTTGTTTGATAATTGTAATTTGATGTTATTGTTTTATGTCACCAATTCAATTAAATTCAACTTTGTATTTTATGACCCCTCTTTGGACAAGAAAAAAAATTCTGTTGAGAAAGAAAATGTTTGTATATGTATTATGTAAATTAATATTTTGTATAGATTATAGATAGATAGATAGATAGATAGATAGATAGATAGATAGATAACAGTAATATGATGGAATCAAAATGGCATTGCTTCAGCCAATCACAAGTTCCGTTGAGCACCATGTGACTTTAGAATGTGTGGGATTCCAAGATGATCTTTTCTCTCTTGAAACTCTTTCTCTCTTTTTGTTGGCATCGTCCTCTCCAGCATTAATTAAGATGACAGAATTACAGCCCAGAAGTGGGACGCACTAGAGTACAGGGAATATTAGCAGGCTATGAATGCCTGTCCGACAAGTTAATGGATAACTGTCAAGAGGACTGGTGTTATAGGCTAATTTACCTGATGACAGCTAACTCATCTGTACATATTTAACAATTCATAATCCACGGTAATGGGCACAGGCAAGTGATGGAAGAATCTTAATTGATTCTGAAATAGGATTTGACTTCATCTGGATGAAAAAAGCACTGGCTCTCTATACATGACTTTAGAGACATATATTTAGTTATATTCAGTGTGTTTAAAATGACATTGAGTGCATCATCACACAGTGTAACACTTGTTTAGTCTGTTATAACCCTTTTGCTCAATCTATTGATGCTCTTAATCACACCATTATGTGATTTAATTTAGGAAATTGCTGAAATATTCATTAGGATAGCTTTGTAGTTGAATACCTGAGAAGTAAACCTTCCATCAAACTACTCGCTAAAATGCTGAGTAATTGTCCACAGATTATTCTTCCCATCAGACAGGTCTCATGTGATACTCTGTCTATATTAAAAAGCTATTCAATCCCATCAGCCTCTGAATAAATCCTGTCTGGTATGTGTGCTGGCCAAAGAGTGCAATTTTTCATGATGATGGAAAGCAATGGAAACTGCCTCGAAATTATGACAGTTCATTTACCAAGTTGGCAGAGAGTAAAAGCAGGAGAGATCAACACTTACACACAGATTAACATTCATGTTGGTGATGAGGGATGCCAAACATGATTCTAGCAAGGTCACAATTTGAAATAATGTTTATGATGCCATATGTTCAAGGGTTGCGAACAGTAAATGGCAACTGTTTGGACGTATTTCCTTTGGAAAGATGAAGCAGGGACGGACCATATCAAAGTTTTTTTTATTTTTTTAAAAATTGGCATTTTTTTATAGCCAATAAGATTTAGTTCATGACAGAATTATGAACCATGATTTGCTACTTAATAATAATAATGCTAATCAGTGCTAGTGGATATTTTGTCCATTCCATTGGACAACAAATTCTATACACCTGTGAGTGCAAGATGAGTTATTAATATTTTGGTCAGTTTTTCCAGAATATAGCTAGATTAACAGATATCGGCCTAATCAATACTGTCATTATTTCTTCATCCTTATGTCATTCCAGACCTGTATGACTTTCTTTCTTCTGCTGAACACAATAGAAGATATTTAGAAGAATGTTGGTAATCAAACCTTTTCGGTTCCCATTGAATTTTTGTTCATAATGGAATTAAATGGGAACCAAAGCTGTTTGGTTACCAACATATCTTCAAAGTTCAGCAGAAGAAAGTTAGTTGTACAGGTTTGAAATGACATGATGGTGGAAGAATGACAGAATACACATTTTTGGGTGGATGATATTTTGAGAATTCCTGTTTTTATGGAATATTGCAGCATTTATTATAAATGATTTATCCGTGCACATCATTATTTTTTAATGCGTGTGTCCTCATAATCTTTAATCAGAATAACTTCTCCATCTTGCAGTGACGTCTCTTCTCTTCTCTGATGACGAGGGCGGGGCAACCTGTCACTCACATGAGATCCACCAATAGCAACCCACAACCATCCAATCAATTCCCAATGGATGAAATCAAGCCCCGTCCTACATTTGTTCTTGTTCCAAAAGCCGTTTTTTAAATTGAAAATTAGAAACTTTGTCTTGAATACAAACATTTAGTTTGTTAATCACTTTTCTCTCTAAATCCTGACCCAAACCACATCAAACAGAGGTTTCTAAGTTCAAACTGGTCCTGATGGTCCTGTAACCCGAGCGAGCTCGTACTCCCTAATGTAAAGTGCCGCGGAGCGTTTCTTTTTTTCCGTCAAGCATGAGAGTACGTTCTGTACCTCATGGTTCCGGCAATTTCCTTTCAGCCTCCATGTTTAAAAGGAAAATCCCGAGGTCCCGTGTGCCCTTGGGCCTTTTTCACATACACATGTAAATCTGACCTTACCAGCTTTCAAAGACTTCCCTCAACAGTGTGTTTCTTGAAAAGACAGCTAACCGGCCATAATGTGGCCTAGTGAGGGATCCTCAACGGTTAATTATCCATTTACGCTTTTAAAGAGAAAAATCCTTTTAGCGCGCACACAGAGGACTTCTTTGATAGTAGGCAAGACCCTCCTAAATACCAGAGTGGAGGACATGTCAAATGTAACTCTATTACACAGGACCACTCTCTCCCATTATCAAAACTCTAACCCCTGTTCTGCTCCACAGCGGCCTGTTCCACTTTACCACAGGCGCCCATAGAAATACAGGAAAGGTAAAACCCAGATGGGTAGACTTCCTGTCTTGTCTAGCGACGGCCCATTCATTTCCATTGGCAGTAGTTCCGTCTGATAAAAGGGAAAAATGGCCAACAGATCGAATGTCCACGGACGGATGAGACTCTGCTTGGGACGTGCAAGGGATTATTTAGTCTTAGTATGTGAAATCGGTCACTTGTAGAATTTCCGACTTCCCCGAATTTAAAGGGATAGTTCACCCAAAAATGAAAATTCTGTCATCATTTTCTCACCCTCAAGTTGTTCCAAACATGTATGAAGTTTTTTGTTCTGAACACTAAATAAGTTATTTTGAAGAATATGGAAACCAAACAGTTGATGAGCCTCACTGACTTCCAGAGTATACATTTTTTCTCCATACTAAAGTCAATGGGGTCCATCAACTATCTGGTTACCCAAATTTTCATTTAAGGCTGGAATACACTACATGACTTTTGCACGGATTTTCCCCCCAATTTGCAGTCTGTACGAGACAACACATATGCTTTTTTAAGCTTCAGACTATGATTCCATCAGTCAGAGATCAAACATGTTTTTAGATTTTAGAATCTTGTTTTCATTTGTCACACGTCTCCTAGCAACAAGGCACAAGTTTCTGCGCAAGTTTGTTGCTTTTGAAACAACTTGAAAAGTCATGGCGGTAGTGTGTGAATGATCCTCAGTCATTTAGTGAATGATGCCCAGTTTTTCTCTGTAACAACTTACCATGTCGGCAAGTGTACGAAGCCTATAGTGGTTTAAAATACATGTTCCCAATTTTAAAAGTTGTTAAGTATAGCCAATTCCAGCCTTAAGGTGCAGCTTCTGTGGCGAAATCCAGTCATTCCAAAAGGAATCTGCATGACTGTGAGTTTGCGTGAGGTCGAACATTTAGATTTTGCTCATATCCAAGTTGGCCACGCAAAGTTGTCGTGTTGACCATCAAAAAGCTGCTTGGTTTGAAAGTGACTGCTTCATATATCGCTAACACTACTGACAATAGACAATGAACAAATACTGCCCGGCCCCCAAATAAATTGGATGATTATTGCTGTCATAATTATGTTTCTAGCATGCTATATGTTTGGCAACAGTTCTTCTAACTCTAATTGATGGAGTGTGTAGCTTTTCATTTCTTAAACAACCATGTAGGAAGACCAAATCTTGACCAAACACTGATGCATCTCTTGATGGAAATCACATCACAACATTTACTTCCATCAAGAAGAGGTGCATCAATGTTTGGTCAAGATCTTGTATTGACAATGCAAGAGTCCAGCTCTCTGTAAAGTCTCCTCCAGCACATCCCAAAGACTTTCAATGATTCTTCAAGCTCCTCACAACCATTCTTTCATAATCTGAGCCTGATGAATCTTGACATTGTCCTGGAATATGATGTGTCTTTCTACATGGTTGTTTAAGAAATGAAAAGCAATAATGCAATGTGATCCAATCAAGGATTTGCCTATTTAAAGCCAAACAGCGATAGTTTTGTCCGGGGAATGTATATTGCATGCAAAGTTTCACTAATGTGACCAAACCTTCCCCAGCTAACAGGAACGTTCTTAGAAGTTTAGCTAACGTTCTGGCAAGGTTCTCTTGAACAAACATTCTTCCAGTTACGTTAACAGAACGTTTGTTCAAAGTTATCTGGTATTTAATATTGTTCTCAAAACATTACCACAAAAACACTATCATGGAAAGCTTTTTTCTGAAACATTTTAGTTGGATGTTTGTCTAACGTTTTTAAAATGTTACAACTTCTTGCATATTCAGAGAACATTGAACAGTATCATTCACATAATGTTTGAAAGATGATTAAAAAAAAGGAAGAACCTGGACTTTTTATTATGGAGAATATTATAACAAAACCATTTTCATAACTTAATGGACATGTTTTTATTCACTTTTTTTGGTAACGTGCTTTATTCTGATCGTTGACATTTAGAATAGTTTCGGAAACGTATCTCGAAGTCATCACGGAGTCCCTTTGTTACATCATACGGCTCGAATCCCAACTCTTTCCGAGTCTAAACCTGACCTTGGGGTAGATTTCCAACCTTTGTGGGTAAATTCCCGACCTTTTGGTACCATTTCTGGAACTCACTGTACCTAAAAAACCGACAGGTCATGTGTTTGGCCCAGGATGTTACCCGACACTGTCTTTCTCTCAAAATTAATCTCAAGGAAAGCTAGGGGGGGGAAAGTGGAATTTCCTGAACACAGATCCCAGCGTCTCTCCCGCAGCACTGAGCACTAATACCTCCATCAGTAGCAACCTTATCGCTGGCATCTGGACAACAAGAGGCCAAAAAAACAAGCGCCATTTCCCCAACACCAACCTTTTAAAGAGGAAAAATTCTATTTATGCCCTGCCAGCTCGCTATTGCTTTACAGAGCAATTAGGTTTGCATTTCTCCCCAAATACTGGCCTCAGTGACCCAGGGAATCCCCAGCATTGAGCGCATGTCAACACGGCGCGATCGCCAGGTCACGGGCGGGCAACTATCATGACCTTGGCATTGGTATGGTGCTTCACCTGAACCTTCCACTTGCAGGACTTCTTTTTTTGTTTTGGCGGGAGAGAAACGTTTCGACATAACAAAAGGTTCACTGTGAGGTAAAGATTTTCCCTTTTAACGGAGGCGAGAGAGAATCCGTCAGTGAGAATGTACATGGGAAGGAGACATATCAATCCTTACATTAAGCCATGCAATTAATGTAATCCAAGATGAAGCGTTTTTTTTCCACGTCTTCTCTTTCACAATAAGAGACCCTCCCCTCCCACATTCTCAATGGCCTTTGAGGAGGTATAAAAGCCTTGACGGCTGCTGTCGCCACAGGACCAGTTCATGTGCAATACTTCACTGTGTACTGTACACCACCGGACCCAGTCTCTCACCTCCAGCCATGCTGACCAGGTAACTCTACATCTTTCACAATGCAAACACATCCGATTATTATCACTATCACACATTAAGAAAACTGAAGATGACAAATTGAAAACTGTATGCCATTGTGTAAAGACATAAAGCTTGAATTCACTAAAATGGTTCCACCAAATTAATTTCTACAGTAATTATTATACATTATAGATGATATTATTTTTAAATATTTAAACACATTTTGGAACATGTACTTTAATATAGGATACTGTGCGCTTTCTTAATATAAAAACACATTTTGGAGATGACAATCAAATATAGAGAGTTAAAAAAGAAACGAAACAAGCAGAAATCCAGAGCCACAATAGTGGTTTTCAATGCTGTCATCTGTGATTATTGCATGCCTTGACTTCAACTGCATGAATGCATTACACATTATTAATCAAACACTTTCACTACATATAGAATAGATGCAAAATAATATGTTCTATGAATGTTTCGCTAACGTTCTCATTAAGTTATGAAACCGTTATTTCTGAATGTTCACTGACCGTTCAAAACATCCAGGTTTTTAAATGTTTTCTTTTTCTTGGTTATGTTAACATTAAGGGAACATTCAATGTTATCATTCTGCAAACGTTACAGGAATGTTGCTTTTGAATGTTCTCTGAAATTAAAACATTAATTTTTTTTTTTTTTTTTTTTTTTTTTAAACATTAAATGAGCATACAACTAAAGCATCATTTTTGTGCTAACGTTTTGAGAACAGTATTAAATACCAGATAACTTGGAACAAACATTCTATTAATGTTACTGGAATAATGTTTGTTCATAATGTTGAGAGAACCTTGCCAGAACATTAGCTAAAGATGTGAGAACGTTCACTGTAAGCTTGGTTCTTACCTGCTTATGTATAAGTCAGATTTATTGTCTCATGAAATGATTTATTTGTGTCTTTTGTCACAGGAACATTCTCATCCTCTGCTCATTGGTGCTGGTACTGGTTGAAGCGGACCTTGAAGCAGGTGAAAGAGAAAATATTTTTATCCTGTAATATAAGAGAGTTAACAAAAAAAAAGCCACAAATCTGTGATATATATATAAATTATGGAGCATCCATACAATTTTAAAAAGCATCCATCAAATATTTAAAATGTAATTTTGTTAAAAGAAGAATTTTATTAAAATTGAATATGATGAATCTGTATAAATCTCTGTATATATCAATGTGACTAAGATATTGATTGTTTAAAAACGACCATTTCCTATCTGTTTTTCTTTTGTAGCTGAAGGGGGGTCCCAAGCCATGTTTGCCACAGGTAATCATAAATCATAAAACTGGTAACATTAAAACATGTTGCATGCAAATCTATGAAAAAAACAACAACTAAGAACTAAGAATCCCTCTATTAACCCACAGATCATGATTCAACCTCAGATGAAGCTCCAACTGGTGAGTTTCTCACTCTCTCTCTGCTTTGGAGTCAGTCTGTATTCTGTCTTCACTGCAGTGTCTTGTGTTTTCATTCACAGAAAGCATGAACCTGGTCTCACCCGACCTGCCCAACGGTGAGTGATCACTCCTTCACAGGCTAGGACAGAAGCAGATGAAAGAGGGTTAGCTGTGAATGTTGTGCATGGAAGGATTAGACCGTACCCTTGATTTGTGAACCAGACTGGTTGATGTTCCTGATAAACGAGAGAGAATGATTGTTAGTTAAACAAAGTGTTTGACAAGCTGCTCTTAGGAATAAACAGGCCTACTGCCTGGAAGAGCGTTTGAACTCTTGAACACAAGAGAAGATTTTTACTATTCATTTTTACAAAGAACTTTTTATCCTCTAGTTCTTTAGGAAAGCAGGTTCTGGCACGTTAAAGAACTTATAATGAAACACCAATGTTGCATCCCAATTTGCCTGCTTAAACTATGCCCTAAAAGCATGCACTGTTTTTCTTAAGAAAAACTAAATACTTTTGAGTATGTAAGCTAAATTGGGACATACTACTTCGTCATACTAGCGTAAAGAAATGTAGTAATAGCATGTTGCTCTGCCAGTCGTGTGTTTTTCCTGTGGAGACTCTCCTCTTGTGTTTGCATTTAAGAGTTAATGACCACACGGATCTTTCTAAAAGTTTACAATGCTGTTGCAGATTAAATATGATGTGGATAACACTGAATAAATATATTTTCGTCAGGTTAGAGACTGATTATTAACCTTAACCGTCGGATTAGCACATCCGCCATGTTTGTAGTTTTCAACAGTTTTTATTCGCGTTTGTAGTTTTAATCAATTTGAGTAAAACTTTACAAGTCTGCCATCTAGTGGTGACTAAACAAACTTTAATTAGTTAAATTTGCTCTCCATTTAATCTCAGAGCAGTCTATGATAATCCACTGAGATATTAAGGAGATCTCATTTTGTGATTTCTCTTTCTTATGGCTACAGATGAGCTTCTGTATTACAACGGAGCAACTGCAGGTAGCCTAAAGAAAGAACCATGTCAATTGTTCAGAAATAAAAAGTATTAGATAATTAAAAATAAATGTGTTTTGTGTCGTTTAGATGCCAGCAGCACCAGTGCTGAGGCAGGGAACAGCGGTGAGTGTCAGAAGTGTGAACGATAAGAAAATATAGTTCAAACTAATAAACTGAAAGCGAATATGGCCCAAAAATTGACAGGAGTCTCCTTTTTTTTTTAGCACCTCAAGTAAACGACGTGCCCAAAGCTGGTGAGTCAGTTTTTATTATGTGTGATATGTTACCAAAATATAGTCTGGAATATTTAGTCCCGTTTTTACTGTAGCCAGTGCAGGAACATCCAGAATGTCCAGGTCACATTTCACCCTAAAAATAAAAGAGGAAAAAGACATTTTGGATAAAATTTATTTCATTTAAGCACATTTTCCACCAGAATTCTCATTATTGTAATGCAAAAACAAATAAAAAACAATATTTATTTATTTATTAATAAATAAAAAAAAAGATTTATTTAAATAGTAAAGTATTCATATACCATGGTAATGCTAAATTTAATTCATGCCAATTAAAAAAATTGTTGTATTACATGTATTTATTAATTTTCTAAAATAAATGATCCTAAGATCCATTTTACATGCCAAACATAATTTATTATTATTATTTTTAATTTTTATTTCAGGCTGAAATATGACCAGAACATAAAAATAATCATCTTGTAATAATTAAAATAGCATGAAAAAATAAATGAATAAAATAATAAATATGGATAAAACTAATGTATACATTTTTATTTGTATTGTAAATTTTATTATTTCATTTGATTGATTTATGTCACTTTCACAATTTGACAAGGGTGAACTATGACCTGGCAATTTTGCTCCTAAAATCCCATGTGTCTCATGCATTGTTTTTTTTTTTGTTTCTTTTAAATCTTTAGATGCAGCTAAATCCAGTATGGAAGAAAATGATGGTAAATATCACATCATAAACACACACATGCAATCAGTGAATCTTAATAACTCCATATCTTTTGAATGAGATGTGAAGTGTCCATCTCACCTCTCTCTGTCTCTTTCTCTCTCTCTCTCTCTCTCTCTCTCTCTCTCTCTCTCTCTCTCTCTCTCTCTCTCCCTCACTCTCTCTCTCTCTCTCTCCCTCTCTGTACAGAAGATGAAGCTCCAGACTCAGATGAGGCAGCGGTGGCGGCTGTCAAACCTGCTCCAGTCCCAGTCCAGCAGCGCGCCACCAAATCCCATAATGCATCAGCACGCAAGCGGAGCAAGCCCGTGTCCGCCTCAAAGAAGAGATCAAGAAACCTCCGTCCCTGAGATGTGAACTGTGGAGAGAAACAGGGCAGAGCTGCAATGACAAGGCAGTGACAGAAGCAGAAAAATCACTATACGGTTTATGTTTTCAGTGGCATTTTTTGTTTTGAGAATCTTGAATTAGACTTTATCCTCTGTGATGTCCTGATCCGTTTGACTGTCTCTGTGTGTGTGTGTGTGTGTGTGTGTGTGTGTGTGTGTGTGTGTGTGTGTGTGTGTGTGTGTGTGTGTGTGTGTGTGTGTGTGTGTGCGTGTGTGTGTGTGTGTGTGTGTGTGTGTGTGCGTGTGTGTGAATGGTTCTGCGGCCTCATGGGAGTTTTTCTGTGAGGTCTCTGTTAATGTGAGCTACAGTTGCGCTTGCCAAATATTCTTCAGACTTTACCCAGAGGCAAGGCTGACCTGGACACTTTATAGGATTGATTTTGTTTTAGATCAGACTATGATATTGTTACAATATGAAAATTTATAGATGGCTCTTTTTTTTCTTTTTTTTTGGCTTGATTAATTCTAGGATAGATCTGAATCTAAACATCTCAGAGTTGATGAGAAACTGGTGCTGGCATCCTCAGATGTGCCATGATCCTAGCCTTCGCTCTCCTCACAATGACAGTGTTGCAATCAAAAGTGTTTCTCTCTTTGTTTTCAGTTACTTTTTTTTTATACGCAAAGTATTTAACATTGTTGAATTTACAAATATTACAATCAATAACATGTGATTCTGAAACATTTCTTTCTTTTTATTGTACCCCTAAATAAAAGCAATGAATATGCTAAATAGAAATACAGTGTGTCTTCATTATGCTTTGGTCTTTGGATAACACGGAATATGAAATATTATTTTGCATAATAACGATATACTATATTTTACTTTAGTAAATACAACAAAATGTGTAACTTGAAATAAATATTCAAAATATTCACTTGAAAAAAATATTCAAGTACAAAAATGCTATGTTAATACTATGTTAATAAGTATGTGAAATTAACAAAGAATAAATGAATAAAAAAATAAAATAATAATGTCTAATAAATAAAAGAAATAATAAAGTAAACAACATTGCATATAGAAAATAATAATAATCATAAAAATAAGAATTTCGTATTGATTAAAAATAGCATGAGAACAAATAAGAATAAATAATAAATATGAAAAAATAATGCATAAGTTCAAACAATAAAATAAAAAAATAATATATATATATACATATATATATATATATATATATATATATATATATATATATATATATATATATATATATATATATCACAATTATGCATCTGTGCTTTTTAACTAAATTAAGCACAGATGCACAGATATAGTAATAATATTTAATAGACGAAAAAGTAAACAACACTGCATAAATAAAATAATTATAATACTATAATCTTCTAATAATTAAAAATAGCAAGAAATAATATACAATATGGAAACAATAATGCATAAGTTCAACCAATATTATATTATATACAGTGCTGGTCAGAATTATTTGCCCCCTTGGTAAATATGATCAAAGATGGCTGTAAAAAAATAAATCGGCATTGTTTATCTTTTTGATATTTATTTTTTTTACCTTTTATTGAAGTAAAAGAATTGAAAGTGGGGGGAAAATCACATTATGAAATAAATGTTTTTCTCCTATACACATTGGGAACAATTTGTTTGGGAACAAACAAAAAAAATAGCTTTTTTGGCAGCAAACACTTAATATGGGTTTGCTTCATACAGGGATAAAAAAAAGTACCCATGTGTAAAATGAAATACTCTGCTGTATCTTTAATGCTGTGGGCTTAATTGGGCCTAATAATCCAGAGTCCCTGGACATCTTGTTCAGATACATGGCATTATGGATTCGATCAAATACCAACAGATAAAAAATCCAAACCTGACGGCCTCTGCTAGAAATCTTATAACGGGCCATGTTTGGATCTTCCAACAGGACAGTGATCCAAAAACAAACATCAAAATCAAAACAAAAATGGATCACTGAGCACAAAACTAAGCTTCTGCAATGGCCATCCTAGTCCCAGACCTGAACCCTACAGAAGAGGAGTGGGCTGAACTCAAGAGAAGAAGCGCCAACATGAACTTGTGAATCTGAAGGATCTGGAGAGATTCTGTGAGGAGGAATGGTCTCTGATCTCTTGTCAGGTGTTCTCCAAACTCATCAGGCATTATAGGAGAAGACTCAGAGCTGTTATCTTGGCAAAAGGAGGTTGCAAAAAGTATTTAATGAAAGGGGGCAAATAATTGTTCCCAACGTGTTTTGGAGAAAAACATTTATTTCACAATGTGATTTCCCCCCCCACTTTCAGTTCTTTTACTTCAATGAAAGGTTAGATTTTTGCATTAAAAAAAAAAAAAAAAATATCAAAAGGATAAACAATGCAGATTTATTTTTTACAGCCATCTTTGATCATATTTACCAAGGGGGCAATTAATTCTGACCAGAACTGTATATATATATATATATATATATATATATACACAAATAACATTTATGCATCTGTACTTTATAACAAAATTAAAAAGCACAGATACATAGATATAATAATAATAATAATAATAATAATAATAATGTTTAATAATAAATAAAAAAAGTAAATTACACACTATAGAAAAAATAATGTTTTAAAAATGTAATATACTGTATGTATGTATGTATGTTTATACAGGTATATATATATACACACACACACATTACATTTATGTTATCTTAATTACAATATAACCTAAATAACCTAATAATAAAAAAGTAAAAACATTCATAAGACTATTATGATATTAACTATTATCTTTATTTGTTAGCAATTAAAATGAATGATTTCAGAGGGAAAGTAGAGGAAAAATTGCTATATCAAAATCCTTCATAATGATTTCCACTTGCTCCAAAAAAAAAAAAAAAAAAAAAAAGAGTAAGATCTGCATGTAAGGTGTTCTGTGTGTGTGTGTGTTGGCCTGGACTCAACTGTAGGCTGTAACTGTAGGCGTCTATAGGCTCTCTCTCCGCAGAACCCTATACCTCTGCTGTACGTGTCCGGGACGCTCTGAGCCGAAAGGTCGGGCCGTTCTCTCACGCTAAAGCTGATACCCGTCTGGGCTTCTGGGCTTCTCCTGTGACGTCCACGGCCACACACAACCTTTCGCCTGTTAAAGGTCACAAGGTCAGATTGAGAGCTTTTCTGTAATCTCACACACACAGCGACGGGATTTACCTTCTAGAATATCAGGACAAACACACACATTCACAGCGCAAATCGTTGATCGAGAGGCGGAGATCAGGGACAAGAAGTCAACAATGAAAGTCAGACAGATTTGGAATGACAAATGAGTAAATTATGACACAATTATCATTTTCAGGGAAACTATCCCTTTAAAGACTTTTACTGCATAATATACAGGCAATTTCTCATGATGAGGATCTTATTATGTGATTATTTTAAAATAATTTAAACAAAGAATAAACAAATAACAAAAATATAACTTTAAATGCACAGATATAAATAATAACAAATGTTTAATAAATGAAATAACTTAAAAAAAAACATTTAAATTAAATGAATGACAACAATGCACAAATAACTAATCATAATCATACAAATAACTTTCTAACTAATAAAAAAGCACGAAAGAATAAAAGACAATAACACAATAAAATGCATAAATAAAACCAATAATATGTAATTAATAACTATTGGTTATTTATTATTAATATAAATAATTTTTTTAAATAATTTAAATGAACACAAAAATAAACAATTAATAAAATAACATTTTAAATAAAATTTTAATTAATTAAAATTAGTGGTCATTTATTATTATTATTATTAATTATTATTTAAAAATAAAAAAATAACAAAATATAACAAAAATACATAGATATAAACAAAAAACAATGTTTAATAAATTAAATAACTTAACGTTATTCATTTAAAAGTAAAAAGAACAATAAACAAAAGGAAAAGTAATCATAATCATACAAATAATAATTTTCTAATTATTAAAAATAGCTTGAATGAATATAAAATAACACTATAAAATAAATACATAAAACCAATAATGTTTAATTAATAAATACAATTAGTGGTCATTTCAGTGGAAATTAAGAAACAATCATCCTTTAAATTTCCATTTACGAGACAGTACATTAATTCATCCAGAGCAAAACTTCTGAAAGCAATAAGACCAACACCAGTGTTATTTCAGTATCACTGATAAACTGCTTTTGTTAATACTTTAGCTATAGTTTTCACTTTCAAATAAAATCAAAAGTGTAAATGAACCACTTTCAAAAGCTTGTCTGAAGTGCAGCTATTAGTTCCTATCACAAAAACATCACTTGAACTCAATGAACATGAAAAACAAGCTGTTAAGTGTTTTGGAGGGGACATTATCTCAGACGTGCAGGAGTTTCATTAACAAAGGCCTTCTGTTCCACAGCGCCGTGAATCCAGGTCTCCTCTCGTATCAGCTTCTGGGCTTTACTGGATCCACAGCCCGACTGGTACGAGCTATGGAAATACCTCGGCCTCTCTATAGATGACTGGCTTGAAATTGTGAGGAACGTGTCACACTTGTTAAGCGTGGAAAGCATGTTTAGTACACACTGCATTAGTGCAGAATTTCTGTCAGGTCAGGGAAAGCTCCTTTCTCAAATTAAATGGGAAGAAACTGACCACTGCCTCCTCATGGTCATGTGAGGTATTACAGCACAAAAAGGCTACTGGAAATAAAACTTAAAAAAAAAAAAAATCATAATGTATAAAAAAATGTACTGTTAATCACTCAATGAGGTGTTCTGATAAACTATGAATATTATTTAAAACCCCAAAATACTATAGGGATGTACAGTATTTATACTGGAATCCTATAATGGGACAAAATAGGAATCCTAATAAGGTAAATAAACTGAGAATTTATTTTTATTATCACTTGAGTCCTGTCATATTGATATAACACTGATATGGTGTAAACATCATCATAATTCTAAGTCTTGCTATGGGACACTTAAATGTAAATCACATGCTGAAAGAGTTTTAAAATCCAGAAGATTTCCTAAAAAAAATCTTCAATAAATCAATTTTATTTTTAATATAACAAAATACATGCATATTTATGCATATAATACACAAAAACAAAAACTATACAACTGCCAAAGAACAAAAAAATAATTCATTAATTAATTTGAATAATCACAAAAGTGTGCTTTAAATTCTTTTTGACGTCCTATTGGGAATCATAACAGTTGTTTGGTCAGTTAATATGTTCTAATTGTTTTATTTTGTAATATGTTAGAATTCTATAAGAGAATTCCCATGATTTCAAACGATGGTAATAACTCCACTGAGATTCCTGTAGGGTTTCTGAGTCGGGCGGACTGCTATAAACATGGGTCATTTTACAGAAGCGTGTTGGATAACGTCCCCATCACGGGACGGAGACTGTGCTGTCGGCTCAATGGACGTCACGGAGAGATGGATTTGTCGAAGGGCTCGAGCACAAACAGCCTTTTTACTGAGAGACATTCTTACATTTCAGATGCTGTTACCATTGACTCCCTCTCAAACGGGGTCGAGAAGACCTGAAAATCTGACACTGTACTCATCCAAACATAACAGAAACCCTAAATCACATTAATGAACTGAAACTTGTGTGGAGATATCAGACACCGTTTTCACCAGCTAGACAATAAAACAGGTTTAAAATCCCAGACGCAATCTGAAGGAAAGTGGAGTCATATATAAAGACATGAATATCACTTTTATCACCTAGGAAGGAAACAAAAACACCTCGAAACCATACAAAAGACCTTAGAAACACCCTAGAATACAACAGAATCTATGAATGAAGTGGGCAAATATACAATATTTTTAATATATAACATGAGCTGTGATGTCCATGCATGATTATATGATATTCCACTTATTTCAAAGCAACAGACTAATATATATGCAATAAATGTTTGGATATCAATAAACAAAATCAATAAAAATGAAGATCAGATCTTTGTCAATTGTATAGTTTGTGTTGTTGTTTTGAACTATATGCATAATTGTGCATTTTAAAGGCTGATCACAGAAAAAGGAAATCTAAACTCCTTCAGCATATGATTTACCTTTAAGTTAATAAGCATCAACTTCTAGTTGTCTTTGCCTTTGTTTACTGAGTAGAAACAGCAGTATTTAAAAGCTAGTGGTTGGATTTTAGGTGACTAACACAGAATTTCAATGATCGCCAGTCGTTGTCCAACAGAAATGTCAAGTAAATTTAGAGCTCACACAATGCCACGGGACTTTACCGAGCCCTGCATCTTCAACAGACCTTCTGTGATGTGTGTTTTCAAGGAAAACTGTATCTTAGTGGAAGGTTCTGGAAAAGCGTCGTAACAACTAAAACTGCTGTCTCATCAAAACGCCCTCGTGAAGCAATAAAGTCTCTTTTCAGACTGTTTTCTGTGGTTGATCAAGAAGCACCAAACTAAAGACATTTCCTCACCCCTCTGCTTTAAATAAGAAAGCAGTGTGATTTATGTAGATTTAGAGCAATGGCAAAAGTCACAGTCAGAGATGGTCACAGTGAGCTGATTTGAGTCTTACAGGACCCTGTGAGAGTGTTTAACAGGTCAGCGGGTCATTCGCTTAGACGTGCTGATCTCACATTCGTCCTGGATCACCGGTCACGAGATCTGAACGAGATGGAGCGAGAGAACAGACGAGGAAATCGTGTTTAAAAAAATGTAAACGATAGAATATTGCTAAATAATTTAGTTAAAACTAAATTGACAGAGAAAATCCTCTTGAAGCAACCTGAGTTAAAGTGCTTTGATCAAGGGGAGAGTGGTTCAGAACAACTCAGGTTTGATCCTAAAACCTTTCCATTACTGGCCCAGATCTAGAGACTATAGAGCACACGCTTCTCCGATACAGCAACAGAACCACTATACATGGAGGAACGGCGGGAATATGGAGGGATGGGAGGATGAAGGAAGGATATAAGGATTAAATAAAGGAAAGAAAGAAGGAAGGAAGGAAGGAACAACTTAATTGGTGAAAAAAAAGAAAGGAGAAAGGGATGGAAAGAAAAAGGGAAAAGAAAAAAGAATCAAGAAAAGAAAACAGAAGGGAAAAAATGAAGAAAGGAAGGAAATTGGAAGGAAGGAAAGATTAAGGAAGGGGAAAATAATGAAGGGAGGGAAGGAAATGGTTGAAAAAAGAAGAAAGGGAAGAAGGAAGAAAGATTAAATGAATGAAGCAAAACAAGCAGAAAAAATGACAGAAGGAAGGAATGAAAGAAAAATGTAAAAATGAAAGAAGGAAGGTAGGAATGAAGGAAGATGGTAAAAAAGAAGAAAGGAAAGAAGGATAATGAAGAGAAGGAAGGAAATGATTGAAAACAAGAAGAAAGGAAAGAAAGAAAGAAAGAAAGAAAGAAAGAAAGAAAGAAAGAAAGAAAGAAAGAAAGAAAGAAAGAAAGAAAGAAAGAAAGAAAGAAAGAAAGAAAGAAAGAAAGAAGAAAGAGTAAATGAATGAAGCAAAACAAGCAGAAAAAAATGACAGAAGGAAGGAAGGAATGAAAGAAAAAAGTAAAAATGAAAGAAGGAAGGTAGGAATGAAGGAAGATGGTAAGAAAGAAAGAAAGAAAGAAAGAAAGAAAGAAAGAAAGAAAGAAAGAAAGAAAGAAAGAAAGAAAGAAAGAAAGAAAGAAAGAAAGAAAGAAAGAAAGAAAGAAAGAAAGAAAGAAAGAAAGAAAGGTAAAATTAATGAAGGAAGCAAAACTGAAGCAAAAAAGATGAAGAAATAAGAGAGAGAGAAGGAAGACAAATGAAAAAAAAATAAGGAATGAAGGAAAATGGTAGAAAAAAGAAGAAATGAAAGAAGCAAGGAAGGTAAAATGAATGAAGCAAAACAGAAGCAGAACAAATTAAGGAAGTAAGGAAAGAGAAAGAAAAATGAAAAAGAAGGAAGGTAGGAAGGAATGAAGGAAGGAAGAAAGGAAAATGGTAGAAGAAAATAAGAAAGGAAAAAAGGAAGGAAGGTAAAATGAATAAAGCAAAACAATGAAAAATGAAAGAAGGAGGGAAGGGAGCAAAGAAGAAATGAAGGAAAATTGTAGAAAAAAGAAGAAAGGAAAGCAAAATGAAGGAAGGAAGCAAAACAGATTCAAGGATTGAAGAAATTCAAATTGAAATTGAAGAAAAGATGAATAAAGTAAAGAAGAAAGGAAATAAATGTGAAGTAGGAAAAACTAAGGAAAACAGAAGGAAGAAAAATAAAGAAGAGGAAGGATATAAAGAATGATTGGTCCTCATGACTCAGAAGTTCAGCACTGACACACATTAACTATTAGAACTCCAGGAGTGTCCTGATTCCCTCAAACACTGGGAGAATGTCCCTCGAGATCTGCTGGATTCTCATGTTACTCACGGTTTTAGGTGGATTCCAGGAGAAAAATGCTCAAGTTTGTTTCAAAAAGACAAGTTTCCCAATTTAGCCAGTATAATGTCAGAAGTGCATCATCATGAAGCGGTGTGAAGAGCAGAGGAACGGCCGTGACACTCACACACACTCTCCCACAGGAAAGGCCACAGGAATCACCTCATTTCCTCAACAAAACCTCATTTACATCCTAAAACTGCTCTATTTTCCCATCGTTTGCATCTTTAATCACACTAAAGCTGCTTTGATGCATCAATGGCTTGTTGAATATGAATGGATGTGCAAGAGAAAAAAGCGAATGATTAACCTGTAACTGGAATATGTGCTTTATTTCTCAACAAGGATGTTTTTTAAGCTCAATCAATTTCTCAGCGGAGAAACAAAGAAGCTTTGTGTGAGGAGCAACTGGACAAACGGAAGCTTTTCCCGGCCAAACGGAGAGACACAGGTTTACTGCATGTGGACTCGTTCTTTAAACCACATTAGGAACATTCATTTACATGTGATCCAAGGCTACTCCGCTCAATCTATTGGAAAAATAAATAAATGGAAAAATAAAAGTATAAACAAACAAACAAATCGATGGTAAATCAATAAAAATATAAAATGCCACAATAATAAGACTAAGCAAGCAAGCAAATAAACAAATAATAGTAAATTGCTATAATAATAAAATTATAATAATAAATAATTTATTAAAATTGCTATTTTAATATTAAGATGACCTTACAGGCTATGCAAATAAGCATATAATAGATAAAAAAATATCTTAATAAATACATTCAAAATAAACTAGTTAAAATAAAATTAAGACTACTGATAGCTTAACAAATAAAATAAAAATAATTTATCATACCAAGCTTAAAAATAATAAAAAATATTTAAAAAATAATTTGTTAAATTCAATTGTTTTATTTTTAATTTAAATTAAGATTACTAATATTGAAGAATATTAAAGAAAATGCAAAAAATATTGGGGAGAAAAAAACAATGCAATGAGATTGCAATGAAAAACCCAAGTCACACAGCTATGATTATGTACGGAGCCCCAGGGGACATGGTAAAGACGAACACTATGAAATGGGAGGAAAAATAATAAGTCAATGCTTTTGCGTTCTTTCCGAGAAACTTTGCGTTTCCTCGAAAGCGAATGCAAAGTTTCTCATGGAAATGCAGCCATTCTGAGAGAGAACACAAAAGCATTGACCCCCATATCATATTTTCCTTCTTCACCATGTCCCTTCAGGTTCTCCGTAATTATGTGTTCATGTGTTTTGTAACTTGTTAGAGGTTTCAGCTAAAGTAGTAACCAAAAGGTATAACCAACCTAGATCAGGGATAGGGATCTTCAGTCCTGCAGAGTTTAGCTTCAAACCTGAGAAAACTCTAGTGATCCTGAAGACATTGATTAGCTTGCTCGGGTGTATTAGAGCTAACATATGCAGGACTGTGGCCCTCTGGGACCGAAGTTGCCCATTCCTGACCTAGACAGACGCTATAAACCCCACAACACCTTAGGGGTGTTAAACTGAGTTCCTGGAGCGCCACAGTCCAGCTGAGTTTAGCTTAAACCCTTATTAAACTCACCTGATCCAGCTAATCACGTTATAATCAAGCTAATCAGCCTTATAGGAGCAGGGTTGGAACCAAACTGATTTCTAAAAACACAAAACTTTAAATGCATTTTGGCCGTTCATTTACACAGCAACAGAGTTTTGGGGGCCTGAAAACGCAAACTTGTGAAAACGGGTTTCAAAGTGCAAGCTAACTTGTTAGTAATCTATGTTAAATACAATAATGTGAATTTGTAAAAATGGTGACGTCATGCGCATGCGTATTACATGTTCAGTCTATAAGCGCGTAGCGTTTCTTTGCAAAGTGACATCGCCATCTACTGGCCTGGCAGCAGAACACAGCGTTTTTAATCGTTTTCACGGATTCGCGTGAACAGGGATCATTTTGACAACACTGTCGCCTGTACGCGATAAACTTTATCCATGTTTAGTACATTGTTGTCCCCGATATACTTCAAGCGAAATCGAAGAACGAATTGATGTGACGTCATTTCGAACAAATTTGAGTTTGTTGAGTTCGTTTTGGGAGAAAGCAAACTTTCCGGAAAAGTTCGCTCCGGCTGATTAACACCTTTGTTCTACCATTGGTCCGGGATGATTATGTAATACGTAGGTGTGCAAATCAGTAGATATGTTTAGATATGTAAATAAGTGCTGTGCGCTCAATAAAAAAAATAAACACAATAAAATTGAGAAAGCAGCAAACATTTTAATAAAACATAAGAAAAGCATCTGATCATAGTGATGTGGATGTGTACGCTATCTCATGACCAATTCGTACGAATTTGTACGAGTGATAAAAAGGTGGCTAATTCGTACGATTTCGTACGACCTCACTCGTACAAATTTGTACGATTTGTATTCACGGAGGCTCCGCCTTCTTTCACGCTGAAATCTTTTCCGGTTCATTTCTTCTGTTGAGTTCGTCGAGGTCAGACGTCTGTGAGTAAAATCATAAACACACTGGAGGAGCTGCTTTATAGTAGAAAATGAAGTTGTACTTCTGATGAAATATGATACTGACACTGTTGTACATGTTTAATGTGGTAAAGCTGCTTGATTTTAAACAATGTATTGTATAAAGTGCTACATAAATAAATGTGACGTACTGGAGTGCTGAATTGCCAGCCTGATCTCACGGCAATTCGTACGAATTCTACGAGGTGGCTAATTCGTACGAATTCGTATGACCTCACTCGTACGAATTAGCACGATTTTTGCTAAATCGTACATATTTTACGAATCGCCCAATTCGTATGAATTCATACGAATTACCTACCCCTGACGATGCCCCTAAACCTACCCATCACGTGGGTTTAGACAAATCGTACAAATTCGTACGAGTGAGGTCATACTAATTCGTACGAATTAGCCACCTTTTTATCACTCGTACGAATTAGCCACCTTTTTATCACTCTTACGAATTAGCCACCTTTTTATCACTCTTACGAATTAGCCACCTTTTTATCACTCTTACGAATTAGCCACCTTTTTATCACTCGTACGAATTTGTACGAATTGGTCGTGAGATAGCGTTGGAATTGCAGAGCTTGTGCAAACACATCCACATCACCATGATCAGATGCTTTTCTTATGTTTTATTAAAATGTTTGCTGCCTTCTCAATTTTATTGTGTTTATTTTTTTTATTGTGCGCGCAGCACATATTTACATAAACATATCTATCTATGTATCTATTTACACATCTAAACGCCACTCTCAGCAGTGCGGGCAGTGTCATTTGTTCGCTAACAGTATTTTGCTGGTCACGTATTTCGAACTTCATTTTACGGAAGAACGAAAAAGAACTTCGCCGTGAGTATATCGGGCCTTAAACGCTGAGTTTAATGTGAAACTGGTCTTATGTGAAAATCAGCAATTGTTGTTTAGATGCAAATAAGTATATTAAAAACACTGCAGAACAGATCATTCTGTGCCATACAGAAGAAAGAAAGTTCTGACGCAAACACCATCCGCATGTCCTGCCCAGCTCCTCTTTGTTTCGTTCCTGAGAAGAACTCCTCAAATCAACTAAATCAAATGTCTGGAGCGAATCACAAAGGAGCGGCGAGACCCGTCGAGACAGAGACACCAGGACTGGGACACAGAAGCTACACTATTTACAAAGGCTGTTTGAAAACACAAACAATAGCAGGACGGCCTGCCTTCATAACCCTGCTCTAATGAGAGGAGCTTTAGAGGTTCTCGTGTAACGCCTCAGGCTTTAGCTCAACCCCCTCAGAGAGTATAAAAGATCTGAGAGCTGCTCCATTCAGGCTTTAGACCTGATCACCTGCGTCAATCTCACACTGCACTCCTGTCCTATTGCAATGCTGTCCCGGTGAGTACAAGCGTCTCCTTTACTCTCAGCAACCTTGGCTAGGTCTCCCAAAAGCATCGTAAGCCTGAGTAGATCAAGAGATGATTTACTTCGCTCACAGTGTTTTTTTAGAAACGCAGCCCTGGCCTGACTTAATGTTTTTGTTCAGAGTATTTCAGAGTATTTACAAAGATGCAAAAGTCCGCAAAAACAATGGGAGTAATTGATACTGATGAAGGGAATTTCTAACTAGGCTAATGTCTGTATCTGCATGGATCTTTACTAACTCACAGGTTATAAACAAAAGAGATCACGCCAAACATTTAGACCAATTATTATCAACAGTTTATCAGGGCAGAATCTGTCTTTCTATGATTTTAAATGTACATGTTTTACTGAGATGTTCAATTAATCAGTGTTTACAATCAGTGTTGTGTTTTTGTTTCCTAAAAAGATGTATTAACTTTGTTTATTAATTTGTTTTTTGAAATTGTTAATGATTGTAATACACACACACATATATATATACATATATATTCTTTTCATTTTAGATTATTTATTTTAGATGAGATGTTTTTGTGAACACATGATTTAGTTTTCTCTCCTCTTGTTATAAAGGACGCTGGTTGTCCCGTTGATCTTTGCATTAGTGGGTGTCTCTATTTCTGCACCAATAAACGGTAAGGAATCTGACATCGTTACATCTGTCACATATATACCGTACCAGATAATCCAGAATCCCTAAATTATTATTAGTGACGTGTATCAACTCTTCTTTCTAAGTAACATGAAGCATTTTCTGCCTCCCTATAATGAGAGTGTAATCAGAGCCCTTCACAGGACACAAAAGAGTTTTGTTCACCTGTCCCGGTACATTTAGCCTGGGCCTCTATAGGACAGCCAGTCTTATAGCTCAATGCACTCACACCACTAACTAACTGTTTGTCTTTTGCTTTGATACAGATGGAACCGATAATGACGGTAAGAGTATTTCTCGTATGCACATCGCCCTTCATAATTATGATTTCACATTTTAAGTTACGTATTGCCCCTGAATGCATGAGCTGTGTAAGAACAATGAACTGCTTTGTACCACTACAATTGTTCAAGAAAGACATTACAGATGGAAAACTCAAAGTAACATCAGTTGTTACTCCAAGATAGAAATGGGATGAAATCACAATCCCCAGGAATCTCACATCATGTGTCTCCTTTAGAGTTTCAGAAGAGATTTCAGCAACACTTGCAATTAAAAGTCAGTTTAAAAGTTATAAAGGGGACAAGAAGTATCTGGTTCTGAACGAATACCATCTGGTTTATGTCACTGATTATGTGTTTTATTGTGTTATAATCTCAGAGTTGGCTGAGGCCCTGTCAGACATCTTCATTGGTAGGTCGCAATGAATTTGATCTATAAATCAATGGACCACAAGGTTTTCCAGATCATCTGACAAACATGTTTTTCCTCTCTTCTCAGGTCAGTTTACTGAAGCGCTTCCGACTCCAGTCCCTGTAAACGGAGACTCAGGTTGGTCTGGCTATAAGTCTTGCTATAAACATTTTTATATAAACTGCAGAAAAGCCCACTTACATGAACATCGATATTTAGACGGATGGAAGTGTTGTTATGGTTAAAGTCCCCCAGTAGTCAATAATGTTATCCCTTAAAACACCAAAATTACATATTTAAACAGGTTTTCCTTGAAAAAAATGTTTTATTCATGCCTTAAAATAGCTTGAATGTAACTCTACACCCTTGCCTCATTTAGTATACATGGTTCTATTAATATGCAAATGAGCCCCGCCTCCACTGCTCAGAGATCGTTGACGATCACACGTTGACCTGATTGGTTACAAGGTAGTTTGTGACGTCAGAAACACCAGCGATTTCAAACCGTGTTTTTGAGACTGTCTTTGTTTCACTGCAGCTTTAAGGAGAAAATACACAGAAATGGTGTTGAGTTATGAATTTACACATGGTTTGTCTTAAAGCATATTAAAAACACCACATAGACATATAAACAACATTAAAAACTTGATTTTCACAACAGGGGACTTTAACTAAAACTATTAAAATATAATATTAATAAACATTTTAAAAAACATTTTCGTTAATTAGAATAAAGCTGAAATAAAATATAAATATTAGATGAAAAACATTATAAATGTAAACAAAAATTAAAATGTTAACTAACTGAAATAAAATAAGTTGAAGTATATTACTAAAAAATAAAATAAATCTAAATAGAAATATGAGATAACGAATAAAAGTGACACATGACGTTAAATGACGTTAAAAAAACGTTAAATGAATATTAGAAATGTTGCTTAAGCAACAAACTGAAATAAGTCAGTTTTAGTCGATGTACTTAAACTGAGTAAAAATATACTGAAGCTATAAAGAAATATTAAAATGATATATAAAAGCAAAGTCATCTTTAACTAGACAGACGCTCAAATGTAACTTTCTTTTGCAGGAACTACAGATGGGAAAGATTCATCAGAGAAACATGGAGGTAAGAAACTCTTTCCAAACAGGTAACAAACATGACACCTAACTTCAAAATAACACCAAAACTTCTGTGTGTTTCAGGTCCCGGCGACTCGTCTGACACCACTGAAAAACTAGGTTGGTTTCTGGTATCGAGCGTCTAGACATAAATCACATAAAACAGAGAAAGAACGCATGACCTGAGCGCTGAAGCACACAGCTTTCACAAGTGCCAACAGAAAGCACTGATATCAAGATAGCACATGAATGAGTGTGATAACACAATACACACGGATTAATGTTTAACCGCTGTCTGTTCAACATCAGTGAACTAGAAGAGTTGGTATTAGTTGGAAAAGCAGGACAAAGTCAGTCAACGGGAAAAGATTAAATTAATTAAAACGATAATTTATGTTTGCTGTCCAAAAGTGTCACAACTGAATAATGCCATGGCAACAGCACAGAAAACACAACAGAAGTTTTAGTTATGACTCACATTGAAATCAATGATTAATGAAAAGGGTGGAGATGTGTAATCTCTGTTGATGCTGTGAACCAGGATACAATCTTTTAATTGATTCAGTTCTTGTTTTGAGTCATTACGATGTTGAATTATACAGAAAATAAGGCCTATACTTGTATGTTAACACATTAGCAATCATTTTAAGGAATGAAAACCAGCAAAGAACTCTATGCTTTTATAATTTTCTTTTCTACTAATTTTCTCTCTTTATAAAGAGGCCGATGGAGCTCCTGACACACCAGACACGAACAGTAAGACTTCACTTCTCACATCTTTGGTTATACTTTATTTTGATGATCCACTTTATTCGGCTAATTCGGCTAAATACTGTAGAATTAACTTTGCAATTACCAGTGCTGGGAAGATTACTTACAAATTCAGTAGTCAGTTACTGATTCCAAATTACACAACAAAATTCATAGTTAGTAATGTAATCCACTCCATTACACGTTTATGGTAATATAATCGGACTACTTTTTGATTACTTTTGACTAGTGTTGTCAAATAAATTAATCGTGATTTATCGCATCTAACATAAAAGCTTTTGTTTATATAATATGTGTGTGTGTATATATATATATATATATATATATATATATATATATATATATATATATATATATACATACATACAGATATATTATATAAACAAAACTTTTGTTAGATGCGATTAATTGTGATTAATTTATTTGACAACACTACTTTTGATCTAACTCGTTTATCACATTAATTTGAACACAATCTTGTAAAATATATTCTATTCTTTATCAACAACAACATGAAGTGCATTAAATATTACATTACATCATGGTTTCTGGAGTTCGTGAGTTTAATGAAAAGCTATTAATTAAATCACACACAAACATTTTTAATTTTTAATTGAAAACAGTCAAAATAAAACTTACTAAAAAGATGAAATATTTTATTTTGTTTACCTTCATGTCATGTGACCATTAACCAACATCAAAGAACAGTGAACTTAATTTAATTATATTATTATTATTACTATTGACTTAATTTTTTATTGACCTAACTTGGTTCTTTGAGGTTCTTTGAGTAAATATATTAAGTCAAAGAGGTTCAGCTTAAAAAAAAGTTGAAAAATCGATACATTGCATGTAAATATGAAATGGTGAAATATGAAATATTTTAATGTGTTTGAAAGACAAAAGCCTTCCGAAGACATTAATACATGGTTAAATGACTCTGAGTGATTCAAATAATAATTAATGTTAGCGTCAGGAGTGGATGCGATATGCAGTGTTGCAATGTTGAGTAAACAGTTGTTAAAAGTGAAATGATTTCTATAAATCCAGTGATCAAATGCTGTGCGTCTCAGTTTTCAGTGATAGTCACATGACCATAGTGTCTGGTCTGTGTGTGCGATTCCACAAACCTGGAAGAGCTTCTGAACGTATATAAGAAGTAGGCTTTTTTAGAAAGGAAAGTTTAAAAGATAAAAAAGTAGTAGTAGTATGGAGAATCAATGAAATATGAATAATTTACTGCCATTGTGAGAATAACATGTAGTCATATAATCAATAAAGTAACTGTAGTCTGATTACGAGTATTCATTTTGTAAAATATATCTATAATCCAGATTACATGTAATCAGTAACTACCCAGCAAAGGCAATTACATGTCAACTAACTCTAGTATTAGTAGACTGTAAGGTTAGGATTAGGTGTTAGTAGAATAAGTTGCAAAGTTACTAGTATCAAAATAAAGAGTTAGCAAATCCTTTACTCTGTTTGAAATGCACTTGAGTGAAGCATTGCTCAAACTAACAGCTCGACTGATTCCAGGTGACACAAGCCTGGATGAAGCCACCAGCGGCCCAGACTCAATAGGTACAACTTTCCTGAACACACAACAACAATGCAATGTGTTGTTTTGGTCAAATATCAAAATGCATCCCTCACTTCCTTAGAAAAACACAACATTGTATTATTTCCCTTAAAAAAGGAACATGGTATTACCATAAGTAAAGGATACGCAATTAAAACACATAGACATTCAATTCAGATATATAATTCATAACAATAGCAAAAACAAATATTTGCTGTGCAGTTATTTATTTCTAAATGTCTTTATCAGACACAACAGATAGTGATGTGGACAAAGACACAGATACAGAAACTACTACAGAAACCGACGCATCGCAGCAGAAGACGGGCGATTCAGGTCGGTGAAACACAAATCAGTCTTTCATAATATACAGAATCTACATGTGTGCAAAATACTTTCCTTTATTATTATTATTGCTGCAGATGAGACCAGTGAGAAAGCATCAGCGGAGGACAGCACAGGTAAGAGAGATCGTGTGAAATGAGACAGACTATATTGTAGGCTATTAGATGGAGTTAAGTCAAACTAAATGTGTCGTATACTATTTCAGATGCAGATCATGTTGATACAGATTCAAAGGAAAAGGAATCAGCAGGTAAACAAACAGAGACAGAGTCAACTCATGTGATTATGAAACGGTACATTAATAACTCGCCCATAACTGACTAAAAAAGATTTTTGTCAGTATTTTTTTTTAACTAAAACTAAATAAAAAAGTGGTATTGAAATAAAGTAATTGAAATAAATCTGAATATTGAAAATAAAATGTAAATATTAGATGAAAACTTCAAAAACACTATTATTTATTCACCTGTTATTTCTTTCATGGAACACAAAAGAATCATTTTTAAAGAAACTTTAATTGATCAATTTCTGTTCCATTGAAAAATAATATAGTTTTGGAATGATACAAAAAAGTTAAAAAATAACTTTGTGTCTGTGTGTGTGTGTGTGTGTGTGCGTGCGTGCGTGCGTGTGTGTGTGTGTGTGTGTGTGTGTCTAATGAAAATACTGATTTCCTGTCTCACTATTAAACAGACTCCGATGAGAAGGCGGACCCTGGTTCAGTGGACACAGGTACAGAGTTTCCTCATGCAGAACATGTTCCTGTAGTTGATGTTCATGTTCCGTCATTCCCTCTGGCGGTAGTTAATGGTTATACAGTGAGGAGGAGGAGGAGGACTATGTTTTGTTGCCATGAACATTGTTCAAGCACCAACTAAAGATGTTCCAGGAACACGTCCTACTTGGCACAGTCACTCTTTTCTCACAGCAGAAATGATACATTGTTACTGAAACAATCTTGGCATGCTCTGTGCTCTCAGACGCGGATTCTGCTAGTGTGGAGAAGAACGAGTCTGATGACTCGCCTGATGATGCAGACAAAACCTCTACAGGTGCACAAATCACCATTTTAATTCAAACAGTGTCAAATCAGTTTAGAAATATACTATTATAGTATTCATTCATATTTTTAATTACTTTCAACTTTTCAGTTTTTATTTAAATTTTATTTTAAATGAGTAAATTTGTTATGTGCTTTTGTTTAATATATATATATATATATATATATATATATATATATATATATATATATATATATATATATATATATATATAATTTAAATATTTATATTTAGCTTTAATTTATTTTTATTTCAGAATAAGTTTTAGTATAGTTTTTTCATCTAATATTTTTATTTTATTTCAGCTTTGTTTCAGTAACCAATTTTGTTTAAAAGCTGAAAACATGTTTCACAATAGTTTTGATTTACTGAACTGAAGGAATGAAAGTGTGATTCAGCCTGAAGTTAGAGATGTTTATATTGTATTTGCTCTGATGCAGAAAGTACCGATGATTCATCTGAGAAAGACTCTTCAGACACAGATGAGCAGCAGGACTCTGATGGTGAGCTTAAAATACACAAAAGAACATCTGTGTCTCATTTCTATACTTCATAACCAAACAAAAGAAGATCATTCTTGCTCTTAAAAAGTCCTTAAAATAATAACAGTAACATGGTCCAATGCAACAAGTTTCCAGTATCAAGTACTCAAAACCAGTCAGTACCAGTATCATTGAAGGACTATTATAGTTTTTATTAATTTTTTGTAGTTTTATATGTATATGCTAATTTAGCTACACTATAACTACACTATAACTAATATAACTATAACTACAATTTTAATAACTAAAACCAGAAAGTTTATTTTAGTTTTAGTTTTAGTTAAATATAATAAATATAATAACCCTGGTCAGAACACATTTGATATTTAATTGTGATTAAATAAGTGAGGGCGAGACTATCCAGCATGACGTGACAAAATATTTATTGTTTCAAAACTGGTTATGAAAAATCTATAAATATTATAAACGTATTAACATGGAAGTGATATGATTTAACTTTTTTTTTTTTATGATGCCTATCATAGTAAATAAAGTACTACATTTTTTGTACCTGGTACCATGGTAAATCCATGTATTTTTTCATGTGTACCATGGTAATACCATGTTTTTTGACATTCAATATGTGCCTTGGATTGTTATGTAAATAGTGCATGAATAGTACGTTGGTGATATTTATCAATTTACAATGGTATTACCATGGTAACAGGTGAGGTAGTGCCATGGTATTCTTGATCTGATACAATCAACTAACCATGGCACTTTTTTGTAAGTTTAGGCTTCACTGGTTCATGAAGTTATTTGTCTGTAATTATAATAACTAATGTCACTTAGATGATCTATATTAACAAAAATGAACTTTTTACACCCAGATTCTGACAAAGACAAAACAGACGGAGACACAGATGAAAAGAGTGACGAGAAAGACGAGAAAGACTCCAGCAAAGACTCCAGCAAAGACTCAGAGGACGAGGGCCGAGAAACCTCTGAGACGCCAGAGAAAGGCGACACAGACGACGACTCGGATGAGGTGAAAGATTCAGACGACTCTAAAGACCAGGATCCAGATCTGAAAGACACAGACAGCGCAGAGAAGAAGGAGAAAGACCCGGACTCTGACGGCGACACTCAGGACCAGGACACGGCAGATTCCCCTGATGAAGACAGCGCTGAGGACAAAGACAAGGACACCAGCGACCCCAAAGACACGCAAGATGATGGAGACAGCGAGAAGGACGCCCAAGAAAAGCAGGAGACCGATGACAAGGACAGCGACGAGGGAAAAGATAAAGAAGATGAATCCAAACCAGACGAACAGGAGAAGGAGGACGCCGCCTCGAAAGAAGACGCCACAGCCAGTCAGTCTGACGAGAGCGAGCGGGAAGAGAAGACAGAAGACAAGCAGGAAGACAAACCAGATTCTGACAACTCCAGCGTGGACTCAGACTCAGACTCGGACTCGGACAGCAAAGATAAAGACCAGGACAAAGACAAGAGCAGCACAGAGTCCACAGACACAGAAAGCTCTGACAGTGACAGCAAGAGCGACACGGACAGCTCAGAAACCGGAGGGGAAGGTGAACATTACATCCTTTCTGTTTTACAGTCATCAAACCACTATATCTATTGACTGATTGATGCGTTTATGCCCACAGACACCGATGAAGACAATGACTCCAGTGTGGAAAAAGAGAAGCAAGGTATTAACTGATATATAAGCAGGCCCATTTCCACCTCACAGTGAAAAATATATCAGATAAAGTTTAAAATAAGAAATAAAGTCACATTGTGCGGTATGAAGACACAACTGAGAAATTTATGATATAAAACCATAATTGCATGGTATACAATCATTATGTGTGATATAAAGTCACAATTTTAAAGTCACATAGTGAGATATAAAGACAATTGCAAGATATGAAGTCATAATTGCAAGATATAAAGTCATAATTATGAGATATAATGTCATAATTGAAGATATAAAGTCATAATTGAAAATATATTCATAATTGAAAATAGTCATATTGTGAGATATAAAGTCATAATTGTGAAATATAATCATAATTTAACATATAAAGACATAATTTTGAGACATAGTCATAATTGTGAAATAGTCATAATTTAACATTCATAATTGTGAGATATAAAGTCATAATAGAAGATTTAAAGTCATTTTGTGAGATATACTGTAAAAGTAATTTTGTGATATATAAAGTCATAATTGAAGACAGTCATATTGTAAGATAGTTATAATTGTGAGATATAAAGTCATAATTGAAGATATAAAGTCATATTGTGATTAATAAAGTCATAATTGAAGATATAAAGCCATAGTGTGAGATATAAAGTCATAATTGAAGATATAAAGCCATAGTGTAAGATATAAAGTCATAATTGAAGATATAAAGCCATAGTGTGAGATATAAAGTCATAATTGAAGATATAAAGCCATAGTGTGAGATATAAAGTCATAATTGAAGATATAAAGCCATAGTGTGAGATATAAAGTCATAATTGAAGATATAAAGTCATATTGTGATTAATAAAGTCATAATTGAAGATATAAAGCCATATTGTAAGAAATAAAGTCATAATTGTGAGATATATAAAGTCAATTGAAAATGAAGTCACAACTGTGACATACCAAGTCATATTGTGAGATATAAAGTCACACTGTGAAATAAAAAGAAATAAAGAAAACAGGCGTCTATAGATTTAAACTTGTCACTGTTACAGAACAAAGTTAGGAAAGTATAATATATAAATGTCTAAACCTACAGATTCTCCTGATGATGCATCAATAGAGACACATGATTCTGCTGATTCCCACGGTAAGCCAACCACAGCATTCACTGTTCACATGTTTAGCATCATATTTCAATGCTAACTGAGAACCAGATGTGATGCACAACACAACAAGTGATAAATCCCGTCTACCCCATGTAAATCTGAGGAGTTTTCTTCTTTTGTTCACGAGTTCACTAGAAAAACAGCTGACAGGGAAAAATATAAAGCCTCAAGAAAGAATCAGGCACTGGTTAAGCAATATAAAATCATTAAATATATGTGAGTTTTACTGTACGTTGCTAGCCAGAATACACTTCTACTTCTGAACGGAGAACAAAGTTGCATCGCTCAGCACTTGTGATTTCAGCACGGACAAACAAATGACTTCTCACTAAAGCCACGTGTGTAAGACATGATGAACCTGAATCTTGTTCTTCTTCTAGATGAACATGACAATGACTCAACAGATGCTACGACATCCCATGGTAAATATGTTTATTAACTAAGTATGTAAGAGTCACATGATGCCGTTATCATTTACAAAGTATTAAATGCATGTTTCTTGAATTTTTTTGCCAAATCTAGAGGACCGCACTGATGAAATCACTGATCCAGACAGCCGTGATGTTTTAGGCGGTACGTCTCATGGGTCTAAAGCACTTCATTGTGGGTTTAGTTATGTCGTTTACTAAGGTTAACATTATTACTATTGCTTTTGAACCTAAGTATTCAACTTTGGCTTGCAACTTCCCCAAATTATGTCAAATATTTTATTAAATGATAAACTGTAAAAGTAGCTGTTACCTGTTAGATGGTCACTACTCTCTGAATGGGAAAAAGCTCAATTCCTTTGCATGTTTAGATGAGGATGACACTGATACCCATGATGATGGCGTCGGGGTTGAAGATGCCACGGGTAAGCCAATTTTCTTTTGAGATTTTTTCCTCCCAAAATTCCTTAGGAGACACAAATAAGACAGATGTTGACATACAGTAGGAGTATAGATCTATAACAACATAACTAACATGCATGAACTATAAAAACACATTTACAATACAAGTTACTTTGGATAAAAGTGTCTGCCCGATGCATACATGTAATAATAAACGTAGACAATTTGGTCCTGTTTACAGATGCTGCTTCTAAAACACAAGATGAACCAGATCATCTTGATGACACAACACAAGGTAATGATGTCTGAGAGGAAGAAGCGTCTGCTTAAAACACTCACACTTTACACATGCTAATGTCCGCTCCTGCCTTTCCTAAGGATCAGATGATGGCAGCAAAACCCCTATGCCAAGCTCCTAGCAACCAGGACTCTACAAAGACATTGTAACAGGTATCATGTGATCACGTATTAAAAGCTCTGTTCAAACCTGTGTAGTGTTTACATAGGCCTTACTTCACATACTTCACTTAAAAGTCATGAAACCTCACAAGTGACTGATGAAAGAAGATAAAAAGGCACACTGTGAGATATAAAGCCTTAATGGCGGGATATACAGTCAATTTGTGCAATATAAAAAGCAAATATTTTGACATTTAAAGTCACAATTGTGAGATATAAAGTCATAATTGAGAGATATAGTTATTAGTCACATTGTGAGATAAAGTAGAAACTGAAAATATAAAGTCACATTGTGATATATGCAGTCACAATATATGAGATATAAAGTCATGATACCTCATATTAATGTAGTGTAGTGTTTACATAAGCCTTACTTTATAAATGTCTCGTAAAAGTCTAAAAGTGGCTGATTTGAAACGCTCTACATTGAGAAACATTTGTAATGGTCACTCCTGAAAATAAAAAAGCTAACATTTTATTCTAATAGAGTTTGGTATAAGCATGCTGCTTTGTAAATACTCTTATAAACATAAAAATGTTGGATTAAATCATCTTTTTAATGAGATAATGGACACTTTTCAGTATGGAGTTTAACATGTTGCTAAGCTAACTACAAAAATAGCCTCTACACTGATAAGCACAAGAAATCAAACTGTTTATAAAGATATTAAATCATATTTCAAATCAGCAATACAATCTGACAACATGGTATCATAAATTATTCAAATATGCTAAAATACTGTCCATGCAAATAAGTGAAATGAGTAAATAATCAAGCATTTATACCTCTTTCAAAAGGTTATTGGCTCTTTTTTACTGAAAGGATGGCCTCTTCATCCGCCGTCTTGAATGATAAATAACTTTTTTCAAAAATGTTTTATTGCAATCTGTTGGACAATGAACATACAATTAAAGGCAATTATAACATATTAGTTAGGCCTATATCAAATCAAATATTAAGACAAACAAAAGAAAAATAAAGGGTAAATAGGATCTTGATAAGCAATTTGTGCATTATACATCTATCAATGTATAGATTTAAGGCTTTACAGTAACTTTTTCATCATTTCTCTTTTCTGTTAATGTATGAAGGTAGAGAGACTTTTCATTTTCAAATGAGTAAAAGTAGGTGCGTTGCCCATTTACATTTGTGGATAAAGAATTTTCTATATATGATGAGTAAACTCACGATATACCATATTTTAAATCGCATCATTATCATTTTTCAATCAAAAAGAGGATTGATAGCTACCTGAAGTAGGCCTGAAACATATCCAACGCAGATTTGAAGTTACATTATCGCCCCCTGGAGTCTTGGAGTGTTACTGCCAGAAAAACACACAAGAACAAGAACATTCATGACCTCATTGATTTACTTGCATAAACTATTAAGAATTCGGCCCAAAAATGTATAGTGCACATGATGCCGTAAAATGCCGTCTACATAGGCTGTTGAAAAACAAATTATAACAAATAATAATTTCATTAAAAAAAAGATATATTCACTATATGATTGCTTTTCTTTCTCATTGCAGATTTTCCTGGAGAGACGTAAAAGAATCAACTGAGACAGTCATGATAACCAGAGTTTCACGTCCCATTAAAACACATTGACACGTCCCGCTCGTCCTCTCTCTCTTTCTCTCTCATATGGTGAAGGTTCCTTTCTAAGGGTTCTGGGATGCAGATTAAATTATTCGGCTGTTTGGTGTACATTCCATTTTTTTTTTTAACTTTGTCCTAATTCTAGAACATTTGATATATTCATTTTACCAATGTTAGATGCATGAAATGCATTAAGAACAATGAGGGTCTGGAATTTCGAACCTCATGTGTTTGTCTGTTTGCGTAGAGTCTAAATATATTTCATTTGAAAGTGACGCATTAAACCTAGAGAGTAGAACTAACTGAAGGAATTTTTGAGAAAGCTCCCGAGACCAAACGATTCGGGTCTGGAGAAATGTTGCTCGAACCATCAAACCTGTCCTGGCTCCTTTGGTTTGTCCACATGGTGTCACTGACTGAAAGACTGCAGCTGCTACAACGACAACCTTCTTTTCTTGACTCTCAGATGAACGCCGGCCTGAAATCGCACAGAATGAGATCTTTTCTGCCCACCCCCCCCAAAAAAAATGATTTAAGACTGTACAGAAAATTTCTGATAGAATCTCTGATGTCTATGTCTCTGTGGAGGAATACTAATAAACTAGCAATGTAAGAGCACAGATTGTTCTGAAAACTGTTAAAAAAATAATTTTGTATAGATTTAAAGTCGTTTTAATATGTACACAGGGAGCAAATCTAATAAAGACTGGGTTGTCAGAAAACCAAGTGACCATGGAGACTTTTGTGTGTGTGTGTGTGTGTGTGTGTGTGTGTGTGTGTGTGTGTGTGTGTGTGTGTGTGTGTGTGTGTGTGTTAATTACTCAATTTTCAACTAAATGTAGTCATGAAAACAGAAATAAAATAAAAAATTATTTCAGTGCCCGAGACAATCCAATTAATACTATAGAATAAATGTATAACAATTTTATTTTATTAGTAAAATGTCAAAATTTTACAGACAAACAATGATTTACTAATTCATTCTGATGGACCAAAAACACTTTATTATCAAATAAAGGTGGTGTTTCACCTGATTAACTGAATGAAGGCTTTTTTTTTCTTAAACACATCAATAATTTGGTTTTAGGTCTCTTGTTTTTGTCTTTCAAATTAAACCAAATTGTTTATATATTTGCTCTTCTAGTATATAAATATAAAAAAAATGCGGTAGCACTTTATTTTACAGTCCTGTTCCCCATGTACATACTATGTACTTATTATAGTAATTAAAATAACTGGGTAATAACTAGGCACTAACACTGAACCTACCCCTAAACCTAACCATGTAGTTACCTTATATTACCCAGTACTTTCTTAGGTCAGACTCAGTACACTGTAAGTACACATACTGTAAAATAAAATGCAACCAAAAATATTATATAGGCTATATTATAAAAAAATAAAATATATATATATATTATATTGTCACGTGAGAGGAGGCAATGCCTCCACGCGCTATGATTGGATATGATTGTTTCACACGATAAATCCCACCTCTCGTTTTCATGAATATGAATGAATAAACGATGGTGTTAATGGAAGACGAAATAAAAAGTAAGTAAACAACTCACCCACATTGACAGGACACCATTTTCAACTACAATTAAAGGCAATTATAACAAAACTTATTTTTAGAACAAAAACGAAAAGCTTTTTATGTGTTTTAGTTATTCGTTTACACGACTATGGCTTTTTGGGAGCCTGAAAATGCACACTTTTGAAAACGATACCGTCATCGTCTCCGTGTAGACTGCAAAAACGCGAATTTGTGAACGTCATACGTATGTGTATTATGTGTTTGGTCTATTTAGGTGCGTAATGTTTTTTTTTACAAAGTGATATCGCCAACTACTGGCCTGTTAGCATAATGCAGCATTATTAGTCGTTTTCGCGGATCTGTGACAACGCTGTCGACTGTATGTAAATTACGCAAAGAAATGATATGATATAGTACATCATTGTCATGTAAATGTACTCTTAGATATCACCACTTTATGGGGGGGGGGGGGGTTGTGAGCAATAAGTTTGATGAAATTAAAGGTAGCCTACATCTCCTTGTCTGTGACCAGTGTTTACCGAGCTTTGATGATCCGAAAATAAGTTGACAATAACATATAACAGCTGATTTTCACAAATAAATGTACACAAATAAATGAAATTTCATAATTAAGAGAGTTTAAATTAGAATTAAAGAGAATTAAATGAAAAAATAATCTGAAATTTCTTCGTTGCGTTCTTCAACAATTCAGCAAAGCAAGTAGAGTTTGCACGTGTGAATGGCCAGATCGTGTGAATGGCCTTATGAATGTGTCATATTTCAGCGGTTTTAGTCAAAGAAAGAAAGTCTTATCTAAGCTCTGATGTCTTAATTTTTTTCAGATTTAACCAGCACACTAGATTCCTTGACCCTTACACAGAGAAAGAGTTAAGTTTCCACGTGCGTCTCCACAGGCTCTTTGGAGCACGACACAATCTCACATTACATCTCGGTGGTCTAAACCTGGCCCGAGGGTGAACAAACGCGAGGATGAGGAGGAAGAGGAAGGTGTACCCCAGACAAAAGCCACCAAACAGCTCAGGACAAAGCGCTCGCGGGCCGCCTGTCCGAGCGTGACTCACGGGCTCTGTGTGCAAATGTTCCCGTCACCCCTGTACGGGCCTTCTCAAACTTACGGGAGGCCGATGAAACCAAAGGCTGGCTTTCAAAATGGAGACGGCCAGTGAAGCTTGACCCTCGCAGTGCATTAGTTTCCCCCGCGGCCCACTTTCCCGACAGCTTCGAAGGGGGGCGGAAGGACGCGAGAAGCCTTGAGAAATATTAGACTTTAATTTAAGGCGTAAGAGGGTTTAAACATCTACTCTGATCTGGTGGCTTGATATCTGTGAGAAAAGGCCTACCTTTTACTGAAAAACAGGCCCTGTTGAACAGCGACGCACTCAGCTGACGGTTCTTGCATGTAATATAAGAATCAAGCGCATTGCTGTTTGACTAATATCCAAAACTAGCAGCTAGATGAAAACCCTATCAAACTCCAAAAAGACATATTCATATGAGTGTTCGTTATCTGAACTCATTTATCAGCTTCTGTTGACAATCCATTGAGTGGCAATTCAAGATTTCAACACTGTGTTTGGTTTTCCTGAGGTCAAGACTCATGTTTGATAAGTTCTGTCCACACACTCTTTCATTTTCATTTATTCTATTCATTTCTTTGTCAGTCATTCTTAAAAGAAAAGTTCAGCCACAAATGAAAATCATGTCATTCCAGACGCCCACATCCTGTTATTGTCTATGAAACGCAAACATTTTTACGCAAATCTTTTTAATAACACTTTGAAATCACCTTAAGGCAAGACCCAGAAAAAGAAATCCAGGATAAGAATTAAAGGATAAAAAAGAAATCCAAAATCCTCAATGTCATAGAAGAATCAATTTCCCCAAAAGAACCTTTCAATAAACAGTTGTTTCTTTTTAGTGTGAAGAACATTTTAACAATCTAAAGAATATTTTTTTCACAATAAAGAACCTTTGGTGGAAAGATTCCATGGATGTTAAAGGCTCTTCGTCGATGCCGCTAAAGAACCTTTATTTTTAAGAGTGAATATGGCAATAGAATGAAACAAGAATGTTGCACCAATGTTAAGATTTCTGTTCTGGAATTTTATGCAAATTTGCATATTTGCATATTTAATTAGCTAATGGTGCATTTGCATATTTAAACAACATATTTAAACATTATTTTTAAATTGATTGAAACAAATAATTTTAAAAACATTATTTAAACAAAACTTGTATTACAAAACAATTATTATGTAAGAATGTTCGCCTTTTTATTGCCACATGTGTGAACAGTTTGTAACAAATCTTAAAAACGAGACCTTTCCTGACTTCTTAAGTCTATAAAAGCCTGTAGACTGATTTTTAATGTGAAAGACTCGGGACGTTTTTGCCGGGAAAATCAAAAGGATGTCTGACAGTTGCGCGCTAAGCCTCTCTTCTATTCTTTGACACATGAAACAAATGATAATGTTCAGGATAATGCAGAAAGAGACATTCTGTAATGTCAATGTGCCATCATGCAAAGAAAAGAGATTAATTCAAACTATAGTCGCACAGAACTATGTAGTATATAGGCTAGTCTCTAATATACTTTATAATAAAACTATCATAGTGTAATTTGAATTAGGCCTACCTCATCTGACATGATGCCGGCGAATTGTAGAGCTGGTGCAAACATATCCACATCACTATGATCAGATGCTTTCTGCTTTCTCACCGCTGTAATTTTTATTGTTTTATTTTATTATTTTACTTCTAAGCAAATAACAAAAAATAACTTCCGTGAGTATTTCAGGCCTTGAATCATGATCAGTCTCTTGTGAGTTACATGTGCACGTGTGCGAGTTGCTGCTGCAGTTCACTTAACGGCCACCAGTGTCGCTAAAAACAAGATTTCTGAATTATATAGCCCCTTTAATGCACTCTGATAAATCAACTCTGGGGAAGTATGAAAACATAGTATTATTCACTTGTGGTGTCTTGCCTTACAAGTATCATAGTGCGACTTGTGCAATATATTTTAGGTTATCAATACATTGCATCAGGTTCAGTGTGACTGATGCAACATGATGTGCCAGTTCAAAAATACAGGACGGATAATAAAATAACTTTTTGAAGATCTTCCATGAAGATGTAAATGTGGGTCTGTTTCACACACAAAGCTTTCATATTTCATATTCTATTTATTCCTTTAAGAACAGGTTGGATGCATTTTGCCTGTCAAAAGATGTTATGTATAACTATAAAGCTTGTTAGTAACTAATGTAATTAATTTATGTAATTTAGTTATGATTGTTAGAAAATTTTTAATTATGAAATTTAATGGGTTTTTATAAAATGTTGAATGTGAATTTTATAATGTATATATATATATGTATTTGTTTGTGTTTTTAGAGTCTGGAATAGAGGATTGTATATCCTGTACCAGAAATCTTTTCAATAAATATTCAATAAATATCACTCACCTATGCTATGAAATATAGAGCTGGTACAGACAAAAACTGAAACCAACTAGAAAGTAAATGAAATAGGCCCAATATAACACTTGGCAATGCAAAAATCATTCTGTAGTTGTTTAATATCGGTTGCAAACATTAATTTGAGAACCTGGGCAGGAAATGAGAACTAGTCTGACCCTCTGATTAAGTTTAACATCCACCTGTCCACACTATTCCTCTGTCCTGCTGTACGACATATTAGATTTGGCCCACGGTGATTAATTACAGAGCGGTTCAGGGACCCAAAACTCCAGTGCCGCAGTCATTTCAGACCGATCGGGTTTCTAAACAGATTGGCTCCTTCAGGACGATCAGAGGTGGCTCGTGACCACTGAGACAAAAACTCCTAACAGAGCTCTGGATGAAGCTGAAATTTGAGAACAGAACAGGAATCTGTATGAGAAAACAGGTCTGTATGTGTGTGTGTGGTTTAATCTGTGTGTTTGTACTGGACCACAGTGCAACTCACCTCTTGCTTCCTACATGCTCTCCTGTGATCTGCTGCGGTCTCTGAGGATCTTTGTGTTGAAGTTAATGCATTTAAAAATATTTGTGAATTTTATGCAAAAAAATTGTCAATCAGGAAAGTAGGCTATATTTATATTTATGTCATATATATTTTTAAAATACTTATTAAAAATATATATTTATATAAATATGCAATTTAACATTTTTGATATACTCAATCTAGAAATATACTTTTGAATTATATGTTAATATAAAATTTAATTGATACTTAAATATAAAAAATACTGTAAAAAATAAAAACATTATATATATATATATATATATATATATATATATATATATATATATATATATATATATATATATTTATATGTATACCAATACATGGTATTGATCAAAATTGATATATGATATAATCGATGAAAATTTACATAAATATAGAAAATCTATTTATTATAAGTCTATTTGTGTGTGTGTGTGTGTGTGTATGTGTGTCTGTGTGTACATTGTAACAATACAATGTTACACACCAATACACACAAAAAAAAAAAGATTTATTTTATATTTATATAATATATATATCTTGCTGATTTTTTCTGAAATATTTTATCTTATCTTGTTAATCGCGATTAATCGATTCTAAAATAAAAGGTTTTTTTACATACTTTGGCAAGAAAAAAAAATATTTTTGCCACATAGGATACAACTGTGGTGGTCCGTCCTTCTCCATATGTCTTGAGCCGCTGTACCGCCTGACCCCATCGGTCAAGCTGGACCGATCCAGGACTGCGCTTCTAATCTCGTCACCCAAGGTTGGCTCCGAGAGCGCTACGGTTTCAAGCACCGAACAGAGAGCTTTTGTCTGAGCGCAGGCAGGCCTGCAGGAATGAAGGAAGCCACAGGGCACGAAACTGGTGAAGAGAAATCTGCCCACATCTGCCAGCAAGACCAGCAGATGTTTAATAATACTGCTGTCAGTATGTCTTTTCATTACACACTGCTACTTTGACAGATTCTGTACCAGCAGGTGGACTTTTTTTTTTCTTTTTTTACCAGTAATTGTTTACATTTAAAGTGGTCCTCATTTCATGTGACGACCCACCATACAAGTTGAATCTGCTGCATTGGCCCAACAATATGCAAGTTTAGCATTGAAAATACACACTCACCGGCCACTTTATTAGGTACACCTTGCTAGTACCAGGTTGTACCCCTTTTGCCTTCAGGACTGCCTTAATTCTTCATGGCAGAGATTCAACAAGGTGCTGTAAACATTCCTCAGAGATTTTGGCCCATCTTGTCATGATATCATGCATTTGTCGTCTGCACATCCATGGTGTGAATCTCCACATCCCAAAGCTGCTCTACTGGATTGAGATCTGGTGACTGTGGAGTTTGAGTTTAGTGAACTTATAGTGATGTTCAAGAAACCAGTGTGAGAAGATTTGAACTTTGTGACATGGTGTGTAATCCTGCTGGAAGAAGCCATCAGAAGATGATACACTGTGGTCATAAAGGTAAGGACATGTTCAGCAACAATACTCAGACTGTGGCATTAAAATGATGCTCAATTGGTACTAAGAGACCCAAAGTGTGTCAAGAAAATATCAATCACACCATTACACCACCAGAACCAGCCTGACCGCTGATACAAGGCAGGATGATCCATGCTTTCATGTTGTTTATGCCAATTTTGCAGCAGAAATCAAGACTCGTCAGACCAGGCAACGTTTTTTCCAATCTTCTGATTTTGTTGAGTCCGTGTGAACATAGCCTCAGTTTGCTGATCTTATCTGACAGGAGTGTTACAGTGTGTCTTCTGCTGGTGTAGTCCATGTGCTTCAAGGCTGAACGTGTTGTGAGATGCTCTTCTGCAGACCTCAGTTGTAATGAGTGGTTATTTGAGTTACTGTTGCCTTACTGTTGTATTATACATTGTACACGTGTTTACCATACATGATTATTCTGCTGAATAGATAATTTTGTAAATGCATAACCAACAACAGAATTGCATTTATCAGATTAAGAAGTTTACAAGTCCTTTGATGTCAACAAGAAGAATTTGCTGCTTTAAATCTTGAAAAACCTATTTATTTAACTATATAAGATTAGTTAGATTAGCTTAGCTGTATCTTATTATTTGCATTTAGCATTATTTCCCCCATCTCGATTATGTGTTTCGCAACCTCTTCAGAAAGCACATGCAACATTACGTTATGTGGATTCAGGGTCAGAATACACACACATAGATCACATTTCACAATACAACAAAGAAAGCTTGTTTAGCTCAAGAGCTCATTAGCTTTGCTACAACACACGTCCATTTAGCTCATCAGGACGAGTTTATCACAGAAATGCATTTCAAGGCCTGCTGGTGTTCGTTACATTGTAAAACGGGCTTGATGTGAACTGGCTCGCTGTACAGGAATGCAATCTTCCCGTGAGCTGCCAGCGATTCAGTTACTGCTATGGGACAGGAGCATTAGCTTATGCAACATATACGGATACCACAGCACTTGAACAGGCCATGCTAATCCATTAACACATCACAAGCCATTCCAGTTTACTAGCTTTCCCATTCTTTTCTTTCCTGAAAGATCTGGCAACCACTGGCCTCAAATTTATAGATAAATGCATAAAAGCATCCAAAAGTGGTTTGCTAGTCACAGCTGGCTATAAAACTGGTCAGTCAGGTTTGAAGGTTTTTTTTTTAGAGGTTTTGGCCACTTGTCAGCTGGTCGAGCTGGGAGATCAAATAACTGACCAGCTAAACCAGCAAAGCACATTTTCAGCAGGCAAAAGAGTGAGCACTTTACAAAAAGCACCTTGGTTTTGGATTGCATTCAATCAAACTGCATTCAAACCAAAAGGTTGTACATCCTTATAAAAAGTACCTTGGTAGTACCATGTTTTTGAGCAGACTGAAACATAATTTAGATTCAATCAAACATTTCTAAAATGTTGATTTGCTGCTCAAGAAACATTTCTTATTATTATCAATGCTGAATCAATATAAGTATTAAAGGGGTGGTATAATGCCCTTTTCACAAGATGTAAAATAAGTCTCTGATGTCCCCAGAGTGTGTATGTGAAGTTTTAGCTCAAAATACCCCACAGATATTTTTATATACCATGTTAAAATTGTCACTTTTGAGGGTGAGCAAAAACACACCGTTTTGTGTCTGTTCCTTTAAATGCAAATGAGCTGCTGCTCCCGGCACAGGGGGCGGGGCTTCAACAGCTTCCACTCACACAGACATGCACTGAATTTTTTTTCAACTTTTAGCGTTTTATGTTCAAACCGGATTCAGAAAAAGATGGAGAGACTCAAGAAGAAGTGACAACATGTAGAATTTCTGAATGGTTAGTTGATGAATTTATGTAGCTTGTGTATATCTTCTAGTCATTGATTAGCATATTCTGTCTTGATAATCTATAAATCATCTTCCGGGGGGCGGGGTTTATGTAAATTTTAGGGCTGGTGATGTCACTAACCCGGGAGGAAGCTTGTGTAGTCTCTACCAGCCGTTTGTTTTAGACCTTAAAAAGCGATTTCTTTAAAAGCAAATCTCTCCCTTTGCTTTGAACTTTGAGCTTTGTAACTTTGCAGATGTTGTTTATGCTCAAACAGCAACATTACACACTAACTAAAGTTAAAAAAGTGAAATCATAATCAACCACCCCTTTAATTTCTTGGTATATATGTAAACAATTTCCACAAAAATATGTAGCAGCACAACTGTCAACATTGATAATAATCAGAAATGTTTCTTGAGCATTAAATCAGCATATTAGACTGACATCATGTGACACTGAAGACTGTAGTAATGATGCTGAAAAAATTCAGCTTTTCATTACAGGAATAAATTACATTTTAATACATATTCAGATAGAAAGCAGTTATTTTGAATTTCAAATATTTCACAATATTACTGTAATTTTTACCGTATTTTTGATTAAATAAATGCAGCCATGGTGAGAATAAGAGACCTATCAAAAACATTATTCCAAACCTTTGACTGAGTGCAAACACTTAATCATAAACTCACCCATTTTTTTTTTTTTTTTGAGTGAAAGTGCTAAATCACAAAGAACCACCTGGAAACCTCTGATCTTAAACTCAGGTCATCATGCTCAGATGAGAGAAACCCAGTAAGACCCTGTGGTTGCTGTGGTGTTGTGTAGGCTGGCTGTGCCCTCCACTGGCTGATCCGCCTTACTGATCCCACTGCCGGCCCAAGAGGATGATGGGACATGCCATAAATAAAGCCCTTTTTATCTTAATCTTTGGCATCATTAGTCAACAACCAATGTACAGTACATATTCATCAGCATTTCTGCATTGTAATGCTTGAAGACTGCAGATCTGAAAATGAATTATGAATTTAAAAACATCGCAGGACTCACCTGTGGTTTCATTCTTCAGAGGGAGTAGTTTGAATGGCACGGGTTGGGGTTAGACATCAAGTCCTGCCCCTTAACAAGATGGGGGGCTGGAAGGGTATAAAATGTATTTTGGTGCCCAGTCAAGCATAAGGAAGTCAAAAGCACGTTTGCTGGTTGCTTTATGTCTGCTGCACAGTTTCCCACATAAACCTGTGCTAAAGATGCTGTCACGGTAAGTCAATGGCGTTTGATTTATAAGAACCAGTCTGACTTCTAAATTGACTTCATTGATTATAGAGGAACAATTGATCGCTAATTAATCAATATTTAGCAGAGAGGAGCTGTGGATTTTTTTTTATTAAGGCACTTGTATGAGGACATTCATGCATTTGGCAGATGCTTTTATCTAAAGTGACTTTACATTCAAGGTATATGGATCAATTCTCGCATTCCCTTGGAATCAAACCCATGATCTCGGTGTTGCAAGCACCACAAAAGCATGTTTTATGTAGGATTTTTTTGCATTTCAATGACATTTGCATATGACTTATATCTGGTTATAGTTTAGAGTGTGTGCTATTTTGATGTTGGGAGTCTCATTAAGTGATATACTGTCCAATTACAGCTGTGCTTTCTGAATATTACAATACTTTAGCATAAAAATATGTATCTTGTTGTAAACTCAGTGCTAAGTATTGCTTTTAAGCCGTATTTGTATTTTTTTAAAAACACCCAAGCACTGAATTTACTTTCCAAGTTAAAACAATATTAAAAGCATACATTTCTCAAGAGAATAGTTGGCCATTTTCAGAGCTGTTATTGAGAATATGCATTGATAAATTGCATGATCTATACCCTAAACAGCTTCTAACTTAGTTTTGGGGGGTCATTGTGCTTCACGTTTGCTCATTCTGGACTCTTATCGTTTTGCTTTCACAGAAATCTTGTAATTGCTTCAGTGGCTGTTGTGTTTCTGGTGTCCACCATATCAACGGCTCCTGTTGAAGGTACGAGCTCCTCTCCCAGAGGGCTTCATTTAATGACACACTCTTGTGTTTAGCATACAGCGGCCACACGTATTTACACGATCTCTCCGGACAGATAAGGAGCCCGAGGAAAATGACTTTGAGGCTGAAGAGGGTGAAGAAGAACTGTCTGAGGAGGAAGATGGTAGGAGATGATGGTCTTTTAGATAGTAAAAGAATTAAAATGTCCCGAGGAGAGCTGATCGTACATCAGAAAGCTCATATTGTGGGCAATTTGATACGGCATGATCCTGCAAAAGGACAAAATGAGAAGTTAATACTATAACATTCATGATAAATAGTTTCTTGAATCATTTTTTAAACTCGTTAAGCTTCATAAACCCAGTTTTTAACACCATTAAAGTGAGTAAAGCAACAGTTTCTAGGAGAAAATAAAAGAGCCTTTAACTGACAATAGAAGAATGTGAATCCTAAACTCAGTGGACTCGTGTAATATTCTGATAACAGTCAGCAGATCTGTGAGGGATTCAGGACAGAAAGAGGAGAAGGGCAAAACAAAGGAGCGGTTGTTATAAACTGTATCGATTTTCCCTTTTCTTTACAGATGATGATGACTCCAAAGGTCAGCATATGAAGGGTGGGTGACAAGTTCACAACTTACCACCATTGTGCAAAACCTCAGTCATCTTTAATAATCACATAATGAGTCATAATTTGCTTTAAAAGTCAGTCTTGCTTAATGAGGCTGAGCTATGTACATTTGGGGTTCTGCCATAATCACATCAAAAATTACACTTACAAAAAAGTACAATGGTATTATTTCTTGTATAATGTGCTTTTGGACTAGTTGTCATACCTTGTTTTTTGGCCTCAATCATTATGATTTTAAAGTACCATGCTGTATAAATATGGTAATCATACAGTATCATTAAAGTAGCATGCTGCCATATATATTCTGGACATGATAGCATGGTAAAACCATGTTGCTGTTTTTTGGAAAGTATGCTATTCTTTGAACAACCTTGTGGTTTCATGTTAATACCATAGTACAGTGATGGTAATATTACCAAAATATGAAATATTTACATAGTATTTACAAAGTTTTTCCATTGAATTTCATTGGAATACCATAGTATAACCATCTGATACAACCAAGGTACCACAGTACTTTTTGTAAGGTAATTAAGATACACTACCGTTTAAAAGTTTGGGGTCTGTAAGGTTTTTTGTTAAAGAGTCTCTTCTGCTCACCAGTGCTGCATTTATTTGATCAAAAAATACAGTAATTTTGTGAAATATTATTAAAATTTTAAATAACTGTTTTTTATTGGAATATATTGTAAGATGTAATTTATTCCTGTGATCAAAGCTGAATTTTCAGCATCATTACTCCAGTCTTCAGTCTCACATGATCCTTCATCCATCATCATTCTAATATGATGATTTGCCGCTCAAGAAACATTTATGATTATCATCAATGTCGAAAACAGTAGCGAAACGTTTTCTTTGATGAATTCAAAGTTCAAAAGAACAGCATTTTATTTGAAATAGAAATCTTACAGACCCCAAATATTCCAGTAGTATAAATTACAAATGTGAATAAAGACTAAAAACTGACAAAGATTTGGAGGTTTTAGACGCAACAAAAATAAACTAAAATCATATCTAAAATGCTCATAAAAGCCTATAAAAGCAACTTAAAATGTATATAACTGGTTTACACGAGATGCGCATGTAAAAAGAGAGTTTTTGTTCTTCCAGAGGGCCACCTGGCCGAAACTGATTGATTGACCTGTGAGAAATGATCTCTGGGAGTCTTAAGAATATGTTTCTTGTTCCTCTCCCTCTTTCCCAAAGGAGCCGGATCGCAACAGGCCACTGCAGCACCCAAAGGCTTGGGTAAGGTGAAGCTAATCCTCTTTAGAGCTGGAGGCAGAGAACACTGAACCTCTCAGCACTGGAAAATAGTTCACTGGGTGCACCCTACTCAGAAAGCAAAGCCAATCGGTACTTAATCTGGTTTAGGGATCAGGTATGTGGAGATTTTGCCACAGTGGCTGAACGGCATTGCTCGATTTATTAATAAATGTGGAAAGATGAAACATCATCAGCCGCCTCAGGTGCACGGGCCTAGCGCAGTGAGAGGGCATGTTTGTGGGACTGATGTTTCGGGGCCTTGTTTAGACTGAAAGGCTGTTTTTCTCCAAGGTATGACTCCTGGCAGCGGCGTCGTGGGCGAATCCCCAAATGGTAAGGAAAGTCTACTCGATAACGCAAAAACAAGTTCTTTAAAACCTGTTCGGAGTGCATTAGCCTCTCATGGCCTCTGGTGAAAGGTGAATTTGTTGGAAGTTAAATGGCCACTTTTCAGGCCTCGCTTTTCTGTTCCTGAAGTCCAATACATCTTTTGACAAAAACCTTTGCTCTTGTTTCCCAGGTCAGAAACTTAATGGTGGCACTCAAACTGGCCAAGTCTGTAAGTGTGAACCTGATCTATCAGGGGCAAAACTTTCACACAAGTCCTACTTTAGAAGAGCAACACAGACTGACCCTGTGTAGAAAACACCCCAGCTTTATAAAAACACGCTTCGCTCATTACATTATAAAAACGCTATTTCTGGACATTCAATTTGTTTAAAAAATAGTTTTTTCTTGGTTATATGAATGCACTTTATGGGAACATTTCAATTTGCAAACATTATGGGAATGTTACTTTTGAATGTTCTCTAAACATTTAAAAATCAGAAGAAAAAAAAAGTTCCTTATGTATCATTAATAATGTTACTGGAAGAATGTTCGTTCGTAACTTTGAGAGAACCTTGCCAGAACGTTAGCCAAAGTTCTGTATACCTTGTGGTACTATTGAGAGTATTCATTGTCCATATTTACTGTGGTCTTTTTAGTCCTCATGACCTTGTGTTGTTTTCTGAAGAAACTGTTTTGTTTTCATCCATTGAATGTGCTAAAAATGACAGTAAGGTTGATACTTTGATATAACTTTGATATCTTCTCTTCCATGTCCAATAAGAAAGTAAAAGTGTTTTTGTCATTCCAGCATCAAGCAGCACATCAGCAGCTTCAGATGGAGCAAACGGTAACCTGCATCACTCAGAATAATAATGTTTTGTTGTTCATTTAACTGGTTGTCATTGGATTACTGAAGCCTTTTTTAGACGGACGACAGTGTTTTATTACTGTAGAAAGAATGGCCTCTCAGTAATGCGTCTGTGTGGGTTACAGGAAGTAACGGTAGAGACGGTTACTCTCGCCCGCCTGGATCAAGTTCTCATGGTACGGTATTCGCCTGCGGTAAACATGCTTTCCTTTGTTTTTACCCTGACAAGTTTTCCTAATCACCGTATTTATTTCACTTACAGGTGCAAGTTACGATGGACAAGAGGGGTCCAAATCAGAGATAGTTCCTTCAGGTACCCGATCACTGATTTTGGCCCGAAAAACAAAAATTACACATTCATATGGTATTGCATAAAAACTAACAATGCTTTAATACTAAATGCCATATTATGCACTATTTTCAATACAAATATTACATTTTATATAATAAAAGTGTATACAATATAATTAAACATTTAATTAATATACACTACTGCTCAAAAGTTTGAGGTCAAGATATTTATGTATTTAAAAGAAGACTTTTATGCTCATCAAGGCTCCATTTATTTGATCAAAAATACAGTAAAATCAGTAATATTGTGAAATATTATTGCAATGTAAAATAACTGTTTTCTATGTGAATATATAGTGAAATGTAATTTATTCCTGTGATCAAAGCTGAATTTTCAGCATCATTACTCCAGTCTTCAGTGTCACATGATCCTTCAGAAATCATTCTAATATGATGATTTGATGCTCAAGAAACATTTCCGATTATCAATATTGAAAACAGTCGTGCTGCTTCATATTTTTGTGGAAACTAATCAATGAGTAGAAAGTTCAAAAGAACACCGTTTATTTGAAATCTTTTGTAACATTACCAATGTCTTTACTGTCACTTTTGTCATCCTTTCTAAATAAAAGTATTAATTTCTTTAAAAAAAAATTTAAATCTTACTGACCTCAAGCTTTTGAGCAGTAGTGTGTAACATGACGAGTAACCAGGGAAACTGTTTTCAGGTGTAGGAGCTGGAGGAACGGGTGCTAATGGAGGTTCAGGATCAAAAGTCCCTGGTAATTACATTAAGAAACCTTTAAATTATTGTTCAAAATAGGATTTTTCAAAGAATGTAGAAACTCACTAATAAATTGAATGCGTTTCAGGCACAGAGGGGGGAGTCCATTCAGTGTCCATTTCTGTTGGTAAGAGATTGATCTGTTTATATTGGCAATCAGGGTTTATATTATATTTTATAATTTGTTTATATTATGCACACCAAATCACAATATATCCAAAGGCCTAATAATATTGGAATATTCTCTAAAACTTTACTTGAAGCCTTTATATATAATGCATTATGTAAGTATGTTAAATGCATTAATTATGCCTTGTAATTCACATTATGCATTGTGTGATCTCATGAATTGTAACCACAAAGTGAAATTCATTAAAACACACGAGAATCAACCAATTTCAGATGTAACAAGGAATCTGCAGATATTATAATGCATTTTCATTTTGGTTACATTTATTTTATGCATTATAATGTATTATACATAGAGTCCGCAAGAAATGTATTCATGAATATTCTAGTGCATGAAAAAGTAGGGGTTAATCTTTTTACGCACCACATAATGTGATATCTTTGTCAATCTCACAGTGCCATCAGGTCAAGGGTCATCAGGCCACATAGCAGCAGGTCATGGGTCAACAATGTCATCCAGCCACACGTTTGACCGACCATCAGCAGGGCAGACGTCAGGTGGTGTGGGTGTCGTTTCCTCCGAGGTCCAATCACAGCCTGGAGGTATTTAAATCAAAACCATCAAATGTAAGACTTACATGGTGACCTCCTCATGAAAGAGCACATGTTATGCTTTTTTACATTTTCAACCTTCTTTGGTGTGTAATGTTGCTGTTACAAAGCACAAAGTCCCTCCAGCGGGAGTTATTCTCTATATCAGTGTCACTGTTTCTAAACTCCCTGAAATGCCTCCATTGTAGTCTTGAGTTTTCTTCCGGGAACGAACACGTCACAATATTCCTCATTTAAATAATTCCCGCCCATGGCATACGCAAAACAAAGGTGCGGGGCCTGATTGAGATAGTTAGTAGTGTGTTCACAGTTATGATAAGGGGCGGGGCATTTACCAAACACGCTCAAAGCGTTTGACCAATCACAACACACTGATCCAGCCAACCAATCAGAGCACATTGTGCTTTTCAGAAGGAGGGGTTTCATAGAGACAGGAACTAAACAGAGCATTACTGACAGACTGTGAAGAGAGGAGCTGCAATAATGTACAATGTATAAAAAATAATAATTATAATTCAAGCATGAAAACTTATTCTAGTTGACCCCAACTTTGTAAAAGGGCATAATATGGCCTCTTTAAAATGATATAAGCAAAAGTTATAATAATGCTCTGTGCATGTGTTCAGGGTCAGAGGGATTCTCTCCACAATATGAAAATGGTATGTGTATAACAGGATCTCTCTACTGTATATCATGGAGGTCATTTCTTACTTAAATGCTGTACACACTTATACGAGAACAGATCTTGTCTTCTTGCATCAGGGGAAACGGCTCATGACGGATCTCAAATCGAGTCTCCAGGTGAAAAACGTCACAGTTTTACATACACCGCTTACCTGAGGAAAACAAATGTTTTCTGGTAAATGATAACTGATGTCATACTGTATCCTTTTTGTCTTGTAAATTCAGAAATCCCAGAGATAGAATCTAACGGTGAGTATTATTGTGTGTTATAATAATACACAATATTGTGCACCATATTAAACAGAATGAGCGATTTAGTCACGTTAATCGGGTTCCTCTCACAGGTAATGGGCACAAACAGCTCCTGAATGGAGGAGAAACAGGATTCACAGGTGAGGAAACAATGCTCTTTATGGACTGACATTACATGAAACAGATAATAAAAATAGCAATATCTTTGCTGTTTTTGATGCAGGTTTGGATCATTTCATGCCAGGCACAACTCAGATTCAAGGAACAGGTATAAAAAACATGATTTAAAACCTGAACATGGAAGGACCATTAATTCCCAAGATACTTACACTGTTTTCAGTTGTGATTTTAGTCCTCACATGTGCATCTTTTGTTTTGTGTACATCTCAGGTGGTTTTGATTCATTTGGCACAAGCCCCCATCTGGAAATTACAGGTAAACATCAGTTCAACTCTTCAGGCCTACAAAAATAAATTTTATTTTGTCAGTTACCGAGTTGAATCTATCAGTCAGTCAATAATGTGAGCATCAGAACAAACTGAATATAGCAGAAACTTTTCATTGCAGGCATAATAGACCAATCAAGCCATGACTTCCTTGTTGGCTTAATGGGTGAGCATTCCTTCATTCTGATTAATTAGTGGAGGGAATATTGAATGCTGCTTCTCAGTTTGGACTCAGAATGTCTCCCTCTACAGGTGGAATAGGAGAGAGCTTTGGTCCAGACACCCAAACAGACGGTCTAGGTACGCTTTTAGACCTCTTAGACACTCCTCCAGACGTTCCGCCCACATGCCTAGTAACTGACGCTGTCTCAACAGATCACATGGGACTCGCATTTCAGGTGGATTCGGCAGGTAAGCGCCCACTTCACGTTGTCCATTTTTTATAACCAGAGAGGCTTGATGTTTATGGCTTTTGGGCTGCGGACACCAGAATTGCTTTCTGCTGATCTCATTGGCCTTGTAATAAACAGGACGTCCCGCACTAGTTAAATTTACATGATTTACATTTATGCCCATGCTGTGAAACGGCTCACATACGGTGCTGAGAGCCTTCCTCCAATCCGTCCAGCCGTCACGCTGTACTAATTATGGGCTGCACTGACAGAATAAACCAGCCAGTTTCTGTGTTCTACCTAATAATTTACTGAAAGATGACTGGTGTGAATCAAAGCTGTCTTTTCTCTCTCACTCGCTCTCCGTTCCAGCCGCTGGCCTGAGTCCAGGGCACCCGTCCAGTGGCGGCCCGGTTCTAGACGCTCCTCCAGGTAATGGCTGCTGGCTGCCGCTCTGGCCTCCTTTAGGTCCTGTAAATTCAGAGTGCTTTTACCCCAGTAGCCATGGGATTATCCCAGCACACGTCTAATAAACTCTGTCAGACTCACAGTCTTGACACGGGCTCCAAAGGGGGTGTAATGACAACTTTCAGAGACGTTTTTAGTGTCACGAGAGGTCACTGGGGTTTCATGCATCTGTATGGATTACACAGACTGATCACTGAAATCATAACTCAACTTACTGAATGAGTGTAAGAGAGTAGATAGACAGACAGACAGACAGACAGACAGACAGACAGACAGACAGATAGATAGATAGATAGATAGATAGATAGATAGATAGATAGATAGATAGATAGATAGATAGATAGATAGATAGAAAGGCAGACAGACAGATGATAGAACACTAGATATATATATTGAGAGGTATAGATAGATAGATAGATAGATAGATAGATAGATAGATAGATAGATAGATATTGAGAGGTATAGATAGATAGATAGATAGATAAAAAATCTATTTATAAAAATGCTATAAAATCATTAAACCAAATAGTGTGAATAAAAGAAAAATCATCTTTAAATAGTCACGTCAACATGTCTAGTAAAGCAATAATTTACCTTGTTAACCGTCTCTTGTTGTGTATATCAGATTATGTCTCTGCTGACAATGGGAATGGTGATTATACTCACTCAATCAGTAAGTGAAGTATTTGTCTGTTTACTAGCATTAGATTCATAGTGTGTTAACAGACAGGGCCGTGGCTGGGGTATCTGGGGTATATCCGGGGTATCTGGGGTATATCCGGGGTATCTGGGGTATATCCGGGGTATCTGGGGTATATCCGGGGTATCTGTGGTATATCCTGGGTATCTGGGATATATCCGGGGTATCTGGGGTATATCCGGGGTATCTGGGGTATATCCGGGGTATCTGGGGTGTATCTGGGGTATATCCGGGGTATCTGGGGTATATCCGGGGTATCTGGGGTATATCCGGGCCCCAGTGCAGGTCAATATGTGGTTAAATAATCACTTGTGTCTTCAGGCACGTCTGATAATGGAGCCCAATCAAAATCACCGGCCGACACAACAGGTAAACTGATGCAATCCTGCATGGTCTGGTGAAGAGCGACTTGAAACACTAAAACAGAAACCCCCGGTTTCACAGACGAGGTTTAAGCCTAGTCCCAGACTTAAATGCAAGTTTGAGCTGTTTTAGCTGAAAGCAACTTGCACTGATATATCTTAAAATATGTCAGTGCTATTGTTTTGTCTCGAGATGCACACCAGTAATGTTTCTTTCTAAGGCACATTTATAAAAGCGACTTAAATCTCCTAATTAAACTCAGGCCTAATCCTGGCTGAATCTAAGCCCTGTCTGTGGAACCAGGCCAAAGTGTGTTGAATCTAAAACCAGACTGACTTTTACAGATTCATCAGTAGTCTTTGACACGATGTCACATCTGGGTCATTCCTTCATAGACTATTCAGGTACGACACCTATTTTGCTAAAACTTTACATTAAGGTATTTATGCATTAACTAACACAACTTAAACAAACTATAAGCAATATATTGCATTTATTTATCTTTGTCAATGTTAGTTAACAAAAATGCAATAGTTCATGTTAGTAGAGCAAGAACTAATTTTTAACAGATACAGCTTTGATTTAAAAAATGTATTAGCAAATGTTGAAATGAACTTAAACTAGCAATGAAAAATACTTCCACAGCATTTATTAATCTTATTAATATTAACTAAAGTAGGTAACTAATGTTAATAAAAGGAACCTTATTGTAAAGTGTATTTTCAATATAGAAATGAGACATGATGTTCATCTGTGGTCTTGTTCTCCTCAGAAGGTGGGGTCGATAATAATGGTGCAGATTCACCCGATACGAACGGTAAGCTCGAGTCAACTCACCTTTCCTTTCTGGAAAATGAATGCTACTTTTGCATGGTTTCTAGTTGGTCCAAGCTGGTTGAGATGGTTGACATTGACAACCTGGTTTGTCCAGCAGGGATATGATCATACTACATTATTTTGACACATCGTTTATTTCTGCATTACAGGAAACGGAAACGGTCGGCACAAACCTATAGACATACAGAAAGGTACGTTCATATCTCTATAAAAGCATTTAAAACATCTAAAAGAGAGAGAACTGCAGTGTGTGTCTGGATTCGTTCACAGGTGACCCTCCAGCCGTTCATCTCGACGTCAGTATGTGTCTAGCAATAAAACACACAACTAATCAATCAACACACAATCACAACATCATGTTATTGACAGAGTAAAATCCTGGAATCAATGTGAATCTTTCCCGACAGGCGGAACAGGCCATCATGACGCTGCGACGGAGATGCATCACACAGCTGGTACTATATCAGCCGGCTCCATGACATCACTGAAACTCTATTGATTTGTTAGCCATAATTCAATTTTTATGCGTCTTCTCTTGGCTAGTCGGTCTATAACCAGTGGGGTTGCATGGGTTTACCAAATGCCTGTGCTCAACACGGAAAATATTTCTCACGGCAGGTTTAAAGATTTGTGGCTTTTGGTGCACGTCTGTAACCCTAACAATATCAATATCTATATGCTAGTTAAATATTAAAGTTGACGAAATTAGTTAATATACACATTTAAAATGTAAGAATCATGGATCATTTGATGTAACTAAAGCATATTATAGCTATTTAAAAAAGGACATGCTTTTTGATATGTTGATTGCAAAACTATGCACAACACTGTAACAAACTATTTCATCCATACACAACTGTTAATGAACAAATTAAGTCAAGACCCTACAGGCAAAACCATTGTTTTTTTATACACTGGTCAATATTGAGATTTTGCTTATATGGCATGTCCTTTTTTATTTTATTTTTTAAAATATTTTATTCCTAAAATGGTGATTTTTTTATGGCTGTTGACAATATTTTCTGATTTATGAAGGGATAAAAACAGAGATTCTCTGTAAAAATCTTTAACTCTTATGTCAACAAAATGAAACAAGAATTTTAAAACTGGCTTTATCCAATGTTCATATTTCTTGCAAGCCGTTTTCTTGGAAATTAGTGCATACTTAATTAGATAAAGCCTAATTTGCATATTTTAAGCAACATTTCAGAAAACAAAACAGTTGTCTTAATTGTCTTAATGGGGAAGTGTGGTGGTAAGCCTATCAGTTAAAATGTTCTCCCTACTAACCTGTGGCGTCTTCCCTTAAATTAATTGTTCCAAAACCTAGTGAGTTGTTCCAAAAAGGAGGCAGTATTATTTTATGGTTTTACTAAAATTATTATCTAAGGTATTTGTAGAGAAGAGATTAATAAAAACCCATCCAAAATGGTGAAATTGAAAGATATGTTTACCATAAATTATACCACAAATACCATACAAACTTTATTACAATGAATACTGAAAGTTATTTATAAAATAGTTTAGTTTAATCTAATCAAAACAGACAAATATTTAAGCGTTTTATACTAATTAGGCTTGTGCAGGGCTTGTGTCATTAGCTTAGCATCATGCTAACACCAAACTCATAACGTGAATTGTGAGTTGAGTGTTTCTAGTCAGCAGCGGTTGATCTCTAGACAGCAATGCTGCTCTCTAGGTTTTGAAGCAGAGCTAATAAATAATAATAACTTACTTGTCTGTACAGGAGACCAGCATGCCGTCAGCTCACATCCAGATGCAGGTCAGTGGCATCACATGAATCACCTTGCGCAAATATTAATCTAGTTAGCACCTTTAGAAATGCTATTTTTCTTATTTTCAGTTGGCGCACTTGATCTAGTTGATCACACCCTCAGCCCTTACGCTGACACGACTGGTAAGAAAACATCCTTATTAATATGTTTATAGGTTAAATAATAAAATTGATTTCTTCATTTTAATGCATCTCTCTTTTTACTTCATTGCTTTTTATTATTTTTCAATTTTTATTGTATTTTTTATGCATCTACAGTGATTGTTAGAGAGCCCACCAGACGAAAAAAAAAATCATGCTTTTTTAGATCATAATAAAAAGTCAAAATTATGACACAGGCATTTATGGGATTAAAAATTGACATTAAATGAAATTATGACATTAAAATTGAAAAAAAAAAAAATGTAAAACAAGATTTGTACAAATTATGACAGATCTTATGATATTAAAAAGTCAAAATTATGACAAATCGAAATAATGACATACTAAATCATACTTATGAGATTAAAAAGTCAAAATTATGACATACTAAGTTATAATTTTGACATAGCCTACTAAAACGAAATTATGAAATACTAAATTATGATTATGAGAAAGCCAATAATATGAGAAAAGGTCAAAATTATGAGATAAGAAGTCAAATTTATGACATACTAAGTCAGTTATTACTGTCATATGAGATTAAAGTTGAAAATATGATATAAGAAGTTATGACTAATAATAATGACGACTTTTTAAGTCAGAATTTCAACTTATGTCAGAATTTCAACTTTTTAATTCAAAATTTGGCTTTCACAGATTGTTGTATGATTCTTTTAAAAGTATTTTTATGTAAAGCACTTTAAATTTTCATTGTGTATGAAATATGCTATATAAATAAACTTTGTTTCGCCCCTCTCAAAGGACTTGACGGTGTCACCGGTGGAAGTGCGCAGACAGATATGGCAGGTATTATCTTTGAAATTTTACCAAACATATTGAATAAATCCACCATGAGTGATTGTAAAAGCAGCATTGGTGTGTAATAATGGAGCTGTCGCTGTGATCAGGTGTGGCGGGTGATTCGGTGACTGAAGGACAGGCTCAAACAGACGTGACAGGTGAGTAAACAACATGCAAATGAGTACTTTAAGTAGTAAATATTTACAACATGCTATTTCCTGTTATTCAGGGCAGGGACACCTAGCTGTGACTGACGGCATGCCGAATTACACAGGTAACCACGTTTCCTCAGCTCATCCAGACACATGTCAGTCTATCAGGGCAGGGTTTCATGTGTAGTGTGTGTTTCTGAAAAGCAGATACTGTTCATGCAACTGGGACTGGATTCACAGGTGAGTTACCTTCAGTTTAACACACACACACACACACACACACACACACACACACACAACAAGGGGGTAACTTCGCTGTTTTTGAAGTATTAAACTTTCAGTTTCATTTTAAGTTGAGTGAGACACTGCACAGACGCAGGTAATTCACACACACATCTCTCTCCCTCTTTCTCTCTGGATTTTTAATTTAGATAATGCTGTAATTCTTTCAAATACATTTAATCTTTCTGCACTAGCTACTTTTATCGATGCGTCTGATTCAAAGCAGGCAGAATGCTAGATCTGACGAGCCGCAACTGACGAAAATAACCGTACTTCTGGTCAAATATTGCACTGCAAACAATCAATAACAGTTTTAACTTGTCAATGCTGGTAAATGACCATGGTATAAGCGGGATAATCCACGGCTAACTGTGAATTAAACGATTTGAATGCACTCCGCATCAGGTGTTTCTGTGTCTTCACGTTGTACATTAAAATCGTTTAATGCACTTACATGCAGTATATACAAGGGTATGTTAAATAGTGTAAATGTAATAATGAGCTTCATTAACATTCTCTGTATGATTCCTCTGGCATATCAATGTTCTTGTCAAACTTTCAGATGCCTCAGAGACACATAGTAGCATGGTTCAGACAGACTTACCAGGTAAATTACGTTTGAAAACATCTGTCTCATCAGGTGGACTGACTATCCAGGTAAGCTGCCCTTATAAAAAATATACCATGGTAAACATAGTTTCTGCAGAGAATGACAGAAAGACACCGAAGGCCAGTTTGAAGGGAATTCTGTGTGATTTTGCAGTACAATAACAATGGGATTTTGGTGGAAACTATGATTACCATGGTCAGTTTTTTGCAAGGGTTCGCTTACAAAGCAGAAATTGTTTTAAAACATTACTAAAAAATCAAAATGAACCAAACTTTTCTTAAACTCAACTCCAGTCACAGGGGATCCATTCACAGGGGTTTCCTCACAGACAGACGCCATGGGCACAGGTGAGTGACACACAACTACAACACAAAACTACAAGGAAAAAAAAAATAATAATTCAGCTGAACCTCAAGGGACTCTTGGGAGTCCAAGTAAGTTTATAACATATCTGCAAATTGCATATTATACACAATCATAACATTAATATTTGTAATCAACAAGGGTGCATTAAATCAGTGCATTACATTTTATAATGTTACAACGGATTTGTATTTCAAATTAATGCTGTTCTTTTGAACTTTCTATTCATAAAAGAAACCTGAAAAAATGTTTCCACAAAATGTTTTCAAGAATGATAACAATAAGAACCATTATTAATAATTGAGAACCAATAATAATCAAGCAGCAAATCATCACATTAAAATGATTTCTGAAGGATCATGTGACACTGAAGACTGGAGTAATGATGCTGAAAATTCAACTTTTATCACAGGAATAAATTACATTTTGAAATATAGTGAAGTAGAAAATAATTTTAAAATGTAATATTTCACAAGATTTCTGGTTTTACTGTATTGTTGATATATATATATATATATATGTATATATACTGACTATCCAGGTAGGCTGCCCTTATGAAAATATACCAAAATATACCATGGTAAACATAGTATATACCATAAACATATTTATACGATAAATTATAAATTATTAAATTATATATATATTTTGTATAAATTACGTTTATTTTAATATTTATTGTTTGCTTGGATCAATAACTCAACTGCGATAAAATATCTAGCCCCACAAAATAGATTCTTCATGTCAGATGTGTTTTTAAATCACACTACATCTCTAAACCTGCTTTACCTGCTAAACTGCATGTTAACAGGGTGAATTCATCAAATCAGTTGTTTTGATCTGAGCATCTCCAAATGTCACATGGTTTGTTCTCCTCTAACAGGCCAACCTGGTGCTACGGAACAGACACAGCCAGCTGGTAAGCTTCAATGGAGTTCACCTCAGTCACATGAATTATGATTCTGATGATAATCCGTATCTTGCTTTCACCTCCACCGGCATGCCAAAACTGTCATGGAAACTTATCATCCATAACCTTGTGAATAAATTCATGTCTGATGGAGATGCTGTGATGGTGAACAGATGCTCAACAGCTCTTCTCTTTTCTCTGTTTTGCTTGTTCTGTTCAGTATCAGCAGGTGAACAGTACCACACATCTGGTCAGGGTCCTGAAGGTGGGTCTGAAACTCTCCACACACACCGTTTCATGCTGAAATATCAATGCACTTCGCATATTCAGCAGAAGCATAATAAAACAAACGGTCCAAATCGTCTCAGAAATATTATGTTTGAACCTTCATCATAAACGATACAGATGTTTGTTAATAAGGAATTATTTTAAGGTACACTACTGTTCAAAAGTTTGGGCTCAGTAAAATGTTCTTATTTAGCAAGGATGCATAAAATTGATCAAAAGTAACAGTAAATGTATTTTTAAAATATTTCTAAAAGAAATGTCAGTTTCCACAAAATAGCACATATGCTATTTTATATATAATATACTATTACACACTAATAGGGTGCAAACCGCTCTCTGTGCAATTTCGGTGTAAATAATATACGCAAGAGTAGGTTTACAGAGGATTTGCACAGATATCCGTTGTCCTTGTGCTTCATGAAAGATGCTCAATGAGTTTGGACACCACACCAAAAGCTTAAAGGGATAGCTCACCCAGAAATGAAGATTCTGTCATTAAATACTCACCCTCATGTCGTTCCAAACCCGTAAGACTTTCATCTTTAAATCACAACTAAATATATTTGAATGAAATCTGAGAGTTTTCTGTCCCTCCATTGACAGCTACGCAACTACCAGTTTTACACTTCAAAAAGTTCATAAAGAGAACGTAAAACTAATCCATATGATTTGAGTGGTTTAGTCCAAATTTTATGAAGAGACACGATCGCTTTATATGATGAACAGATTGAAATTAGGCTTTTATTTACATTTAAACATTGATCAGCAAACATAAACAGAAGCTCGACTGAACCTGCTAGAGAGCTCAAACGTGCTGCGTAACACGAGAATGAACCTCATTGGTTCTTGCTGAAGCTCAAACGTGCTGCGTAACACGAGAATGAACCTCATTGGTTCTTGCTGAAGCTCAAACGTGCTGCGTAACACGAGAATGAACCTCATTGGTTCTTGCTGAAGCTCAAACGTGCTGCGTAACACGAGAATGAACCACATTGGTTCTTGCTGAAGCTCAAACGTGCTGCATAACACTAGAATGAACCTCATTGGTTCTTGCTGAAGCTCAAACGTGCTGCGTAACACGAGAATGAACCTCATTGGTTCTTGCTGAAGCTCAAACGTGCTGCGTAACACGAGAATGAACCTCATTGGTTCTTGCTGAAGCTCAAACGTGCTGCGTAACACGAGAATGAACCTCATTGGTTCTTGCTGAAGCTCAAATGTGCTGCGTAACACGAGAATGAACCTCATTGGTTCTTGCTGAAGCTCAAACGTGCTGCGTAACATGAGAATGAACCTCATTGGTTCTTGCAGAAGCTCAAACGTGCTGCGTAACACGAGAATGAACCTCATTGGTTCTTGCTGAAGCTCAAACGTGCTGCGTAACATGAGAATGAACCTCATTGGTTCTTGCAGAAGCTCAAACGTGCTGCGTAACACGAGAATGAACCTCATTGGTTCTCACACGTCAAGCGAACATGCTTGAGCTTCTTTTTATCATAAATGATGTGTGAGTTGATGAATGTTTATATGTGAATAAAAGCCTAAATTCAATCTGTTCATCATATAAAACGGTCGAGTCTTGACAGAAAATTTTGACTAAACTGCTCGATTAATATGGATTCGTTTTACGATCTCTTTATGAAGTTTTTGAAGCGTCAAACTGGTAGTTGCGTAGCTGTCAATAGCTAAGTTTCCATCCACTTGTCAATCGAATTATCTGAAGTTCGGTAAAAAAACTCATGTGAATAAAGCTGGTGAAAGTGTGTTTCCATCCAACGGCTTTAAAGCGAATAAAAACCTGTGCGTAATGACGTCACATGCTGTTTTGCGATCAAATTGGTATATCGAATTGATTTGAGACATTTTAAGGTGTTTCCATTCATTTTCGCACTGAATCGCACAACATTCAAGCAAACATTTGCGAACAAAGTTTTGCTAGACAAAATGGATCGCGCCATCTACCAACAAATGATCAATATTGCACAAGTTGTAATAGTGTTTATGTGCCAGCTGTTAGCAACATATCAAGCTATAATAAGAAAACAACGAGTTGCGGGTTGCAACCATAAAATGACCTAAAGCTTAATTGCAGTTCATTATTTATTCGGCAAATAACGTTTCCATCAGCGTTTATCGCATAAGCCGTATATCGATCAAGATAAAATCCAATGAGACCGAAATGAAATTCATGAAATTCAATCGAATTTTACTGTTTCCATAAGGCATTTTTCATTCAATATCACTTAATTCGGATGGAAACATAGCTAATGATGACAGAAATCTTTTCATTTTCGGATGAATTGTCCCTTTAAATCAAAAGCTGCACAATTTTCAGCCAGTAAATGACAGTCCTGCTAGCTTGACCTCTGACCTCTGAACTGATCTCTGCACTTTCTGAAAGGTGCAGAAAATGTGGAACTGGAAGATACCTGCTGACTTCCACATGAAGCCGCGAGTGAGGTTTCTGCGCTACAGATTTCAGTGTACGGACCAGTACGCCTGGCAGAGGAACCGTGAACCCGCCCGCTAGACTTTAGCTCTCCTTTGTGTGTGTGTCCGTTTGTTTTATTTTTGACTATTTAAACATTCAGAGGATACTGTAACTTAACTTTTTATTGTGCCTGTTTATAAAAGTGCCCTGTAAGTATTTTATTCATTGGTGTGCAGAAACAAAAATCAAACTTTGAACGAGAAGTCACGATTTAAAACGTATTTTCAGATTAAATGCGCAGTGTAAATTTAATGAAAGTTTTCCCCCCTATAATGTCGCTACTGTATTTTCTTGCCTAGATGTTTGAGCACTATTCTTTACGAATGTCACAAATTGTATATTGCTGAATGTATGTCATTTGAAGATAATCTTTACATTAAATTGAACATCTATTTTGAACATCAAATTCAAATATTTGTCATTTTACCTGAGAAACGCACAACTTTATGAAGAACTCCACGAACATACCAGTTTGAAACAGCTGGTGGTCCAAGGTGGTCTACCAACCAAACCAGGTTATCCAAGGTGGTCTACCAGGTCCAGCAGATGAAAGCCGATCTAGATCAGCTAATGAACATGAACTACCAACTAGAAACCATGAAAAACCAGCTCCAATCAATAGCTGGTTTTAGCAGGATCTAGCAAGGCAAATAAAACCCAATCTACTTCCAAATACTTTCAAAAACATTTTATTTGAAACATACCAATACACAAAGTGTTGTTCACATGCGTAATAAAATAATTTATGCCTAGTATCAATGTCTCTCTGGCTACGACAGTCATCCAGTGACTAAAATGTGACTGAAAATGATGAGCATCACCAACAATTGACATTCCTTTCCCAGTTCCTCTACTGCGCCGGCCATCCAAAAATAACGATGAACGATAGAAGTCTATAGGTCATAGCATGAGTACAAACCACACCAAAAAATACCATTTTAAGTCTGTATTTTGGTTTCCAATTTACATAGGTGAATCTCACGAAATGGTCTGGGCAACTTTTTAACCAAAATCACAAGAAAAAAAATATATTTTATAGTTTAATATATATTTTGCATAAACCAAATGAAGCCTGTTTTTTTTTCTTAAGACCATTAATGGTTTAAATGGAAAAGTTACACTTAAAAAGTGTAATTCATATGCCAGTTTTTTGTCATTTTAAACTTCATTTAAAAATATTTGCATGAAATGGAATTGTAAGTGATTTGTTACTTTTTGGAATTAATGAGAAAACGAGCGTGTCATAAAAAATAACATCAGAATGCAAAAACTTTTTCCTATATTTTTTTGTTTAGGTGGAATAAGCCCAGCCAAGATCTTCACAAGATGCTCCTATAATATTCTCTACTTCCTTTAGCAAAGCAAACAAAAACAAACAAACAAAAAAGAGATTAAAAGAAAGCAGTGTGTGCTGAAGCTGGTTAAGAGTTGAATTATTGCACAAATTCTTTAAATCAGATCATCAGATACAAACCCAGGTAATATGTATTGTACACTGGGCGCATAGACATGTTATCAATGCAAAAAATGAACTGTCATTATATAATACACCTATCGTGTAATTCAGTCCTGCGACTGTGTTTGAATGTGTTTGTTTCGTCAGAACAAACACATCAATACAGAATCCAAACTATATATTCAAACTTACGTCCTATAAACGGCATCACTGGCTGTCTAATTAGAACTTTCAACAGCAAAAGATGATCTCATTAAAATCTCTTCCGACACTAAATATGCACCTTTAACCGGTATCGTCATAATACATACCCATCATCACTAACCAGGATCAGACACTGTATGATGAGTAACAGCTATGGCTTTGAAAGAAGTTGGTGGGATGATGGACAAATTTACGTAACCGTTGAGGCTTGTTGCATGTTTGTCTGATTAGATGGACCTCATTTTCTGGCTACAGAACGTGGGTGACTAGTGTGACATTTCTTAATATAATTTTTTTTTTTTAGCCTCAATACCCATGAGATGAAAAACGCAAATAAATTCTGGAAATTTAAAATTTGGCGTACTTAGCGGGATGAGAACCAGACATTGAATACAACAATCTGGGGTCACTGCAACATAATTAGATCAACTAATGACAAGCAGGAAACTGCATTTACAACAAGTTTTTGGAGGTTTCGCAGTCGTGACGAACTGCAAGAGAGCCGCTTAGTATAGATCTCTGCGTATTGTTGCAAATCAAATCCAATCTGGACAAATAGAAGGAGGAAGTGTGTTCAATACATTATATTTAGCACTACACATTTAGTTTGAGGTTCTCTCGCTGCTGGAATAACAAGGAAACTACTGAGCCAACAAATAAAAGCTTATTTAGATATTGACTCCATGACAGAAGGAATACTGAATTTTCTCTATTGCTTTTAGTGACTTTTTTTTCCCCAGGCTAAAAGTGAAGGGAAATACCAGAGTAATATTCAGATGACTAGCCCTGACGTGTTAAATAAAAGACCAAAAATAAAATAAAATGTAGAGAATCAAATTTAAAAAACCCACACAGACATAAATCCCTTTATAAAAGCATCTCTCTCTATGATAGTTTGGGGTCTTCAGGTACGGAGGACTGGAAGTCGAGGAGGGAGATGGTGGGGTCTTCGGATGGTTCGGAGCCGAAATACGAGTCGTCCTCCAGCTCCAGAAGGATGGGCAGGTCGGTGTCGCAGGTCTCAGTCGTGACCGGGTCGGGAAGAATCACGGGCTGAGCTGTGTACTGGACCAGTTGCTTGCCTGAAAGGACATTTATTTTTGCAATTTCAGTTGATCATGCTAGTGGCACCAAAACCCTTCACACCACAAAATATCTGACTTTGTGTTTAAAGGAGTCATTTTATAATTTTAATATGTTCCCTGAGTTTCACTTATAATGTCAATAAGATTTTTTGCACACAAAATAAACATACATATATATACGTGTGTGTGTATATACTTTTGATTTGTGATGAGGCTGCTGTCAGAACCAATACAGCGGACTGCTTCATCTCGGTCAACAAAAGTTGCTTCGCGAAATCTCCATTACACTGCCTTGTTTACAAGACAAATTCAGTCAAATGCTCCGAACAAACATATAACCCTCCAACGCGACACAGGACGCCATTAATATAAACCAACCACTTGGTTCCGATGCAGGGATCCTTCTGAAGTCTGTACAGAGACGCAAACGAGCAGTTTCAACTAGACACGTCAATGCAAATGTTCTGTAACTCTTCCATTTGTCCTGTTATTGACAGACTCCAGTGTGTGATGTCAGAAACTGAACACGCATCTGTGTACTGTATCAGTTAGGGGTGTAACAATATATCGTGTCACAATATATCGCAATACAAAAATGCAACAATATGTATTGTGGATAGTGACAATATGTATCGTGGATAGTTCACCCAAAATAAAAATTACCCTGTGAGAAAAAATTTAAGTTTTCAGAGTCAGTACTACATTAAACTACAATATATTATGTTGAATATAATGTATAATAATGGGGGAATATTAGTGGGTCCTGATAATGCTTATATTATAAGTCTTATGTTACCAGTTAAAAGTGGAATACATTATTTGAAATATAACTAGCCAGTGACAGAGTGCAAGCATATTTGTCTAAAATAATTCTGTATTTTCAGGTTCAGAATCATGAATATATTTATTCTGGTGTCACCATTGTCCAAGCCTATTCATTTACACCCACAATGTTATATCAAATTTAGCATTTAATCAACAGTACATTTTTTCTTAACCTTTTATTACATGTCTTGGAGTATCGCAATAATATCGTATCGTGAGTTCAGTATCGTGATATGTATCGAATCGTGAAATTAGGGTATCGTTACACCCCTAGTATCAGTGTAGACAGCGTCAGTGATTAGAATTGCTTCTTTCTGCTTTTGACGCGATGATCACATCCAGTGCAGGCGAACGTCAACCGTTCAACAAATGAACGCCAGTGGGCGGGGCCTATGATGTTAAACTATTCATCGATGTCTTGCTCTGGAGGCATCAGTCATATGCAAATTTATTTGCTCGTGTGATATCACATGTCATCCAATATCAAAACGAGTCATTTTTGGAGCTTGATTAAATAAAATGATTTTATTACACTTTACGCTATGATGTTTTAATGGTACAAAGACCTCTTATATGTCAAAAGATCAAGACAAATTTGATATCTCATGTCATGACCCCTTCAAAATTCTAATACATCCAGAATACCTGAATTTTCAATGTCTGCACTAGATTCGGGTTCTTTCACTGGTTCAGGTGACAGAAGATCCTGGATCTGTAAAGAGACCGCAGATACAACATTAAAAGACTAGCAATTTTTCAGATTTCTGCAGATTAAATGTTAACAGGGGTTGATAATTTTAGAGAAAAGTCTTTCTAGGGACCTGAGATGAACATTTGCATATGCTATATTCTTTTCTAAAGTGAAAGTTAACTGCGTGGAAAGGCATGAATCTGCAGTTACACATCTGTACTTCTAGCTATCTGTTGTTTGAAACCACAGCAAATATTTTTTCTGTTAAACAGATCAGACGGGTTTGTTCAAAGTCTTTACATTCTGTTCATTCTGTGAGCACCTTACAAAAAAAAAGAAAGAAATCAAACATACACAAGCCAGGCTGTCCAGATCCACATCAGCAGAAGATGATGATGATGATGTGAAAATCTGTGAAACACAACAAACTGATAAGAACATCAAGAATACAGTGCTCACATACAGTAATATATAACTAATAAAATGAATTGCTATATACACACACATATATTTGATATTTTGATATTTGATATATTTCACACTTTTTGATAATTCTTAAAATTATATTCAAAACAATATTTACGTCAAAGAGAGGCGAGGTGTCGAAGTTGATGGACTGAGCATTGAGGATCTGCTGAAGGTTCTCTAATCCATAGTCAATGGTTTCTAGATGTTCACTCAGTTCTGTCCTGAAAGAAAGAGGAAACAAAGAAAATGTCTCAAATGCTGCACACAAAGCAGACAATTCCACTCGCCAAAGCCCAAACAAATCTCATTTAATGATTACTTTTAAAAAAGCAGCAGATAAAAATCAGCAATTTCATTTCAGCAATAACAGGAAGCATTTGAACACACTCCAATGAGAACAGGAGACAGGCCGGTCCCCAGAAAGATCAAAACTGTGGTGATGATGATGATGTTGTCATAGAGAAAGCTGCTGACCTCATCACATTAGTTTCCAATCAGAGGTAGGAAGGGAACAGGGGTCAAAGGGTGATTGGGTAGTTTCAATGGGAGCACAAAACATGCGTCTTCGCTCAAATGCCATGACACACTTTCATTCCGTTACGCTTATCAAATTAAGCTCAGGAGACCCCGAACACCCTATTCACGCTCTCTACGACCTCTAACACACCTGAGCCCACCAACCGACCAATCAGCATTCAGCGTTTCTCAAGTATAATGGGGCAGAAATGAGCTATTGTTTATGGCAACCAGAGCTCTGATAGTACAAGCTAAGTGCGATTAGCATCTATCGGATCAAGCACAGCGTCAGACGTTCTGGGGACAGCTCGGCCGTCTGTAATGCTGACCCGGGAGGAGGCCTGAGGTGGAGAGCTGAGGTGGAGAAGCTGGAGAAAAGGCGAGAGATCTCAGACATCTGAGGATAACTGAAAAGACAGAAGCACAACATGGTACTGGAGACAGCAAGGGGCGCTAGACACATCAACGGGCCTCTGCCACAGTCAAAAACAGGGGCCGCTTTAGCTGGAGCCAATGCAGGCGGAGATGAATTACACATCTTCTGAATTGGGTTTTTATGAGTCCAGGTGTTTCGAAGCCACCAGACACTGCCGAATGGTTATACAGGTTGGCTGAGGTTGTAAAACTGCATTATTAAAAATATTTCCTCAATGAATGTTCTTGGACAAAGCTCAAACTCTTTTGAAAAAAATAATATCTTTTAATAAGCTCTAGTCTTAGATCTTCAAGCCAATCTGTGTGAAGGTGAACCAATATAGTTGCCAAAACCAGTTAAGCACAGATTAGCCCTAATTTTCAAATAATGACTTAAATTAGACTGATTACATTAGATTTGTACAGCAACTTAGAGCAAATCAAACTCAGTTCATGTGGAGCCGCATGAAACTTTTAGGTTTAGTCTTCAAGGGAACCCAATAGCATAATTTTGGCATTTCGTTCACGCTAGATAGTGCTGTCAGGTTATGGGTTTCATTCATCTGCAAAAAAAATCAAAAATCAATAAAGTATACATTCGCCTCCACTTTAATTACTTATAAAATAAATGAGGGCCCTCAAATTATGTGTCATAAGATGAATTGTCATTTGGAAATGTGCTGGCTCACATGAATATCTGGAAAAGTATTAGTATTAGTCACTATGCCAGTCTGCCAGGCTAAAGCGAGCAGCCAAATGCCACAAATAAGTCCGGCTGAACAGTTAGTTAAGAGCAAACCTTCTGCAGGACTCTTTAAAAAAGCAGCCGCTCATTAGTTTAACTTTTCTGATTTTGCCCATTAAAAAAATTAAATACATTTTTGATGTGGAAAGAGTTTATCTAGAAGTGAAAATCCTGTCATTAAATACTCACCCATGTCATTAAAACCTGCCTTTTTTTAACGCAAAGCAGAACGCAAGGGACGCTCTCTTCCATACAGTGAAAGTGGATGGTGACCATAGTTTAAGGACATAAAAACACCATAAAGTGTCAATGTAGGCCATTCAATTAATTCAATATATTTCAAGTCTTTTGGAGCAATGCGCTCATTTTGTGCGAACACATAAAACCTTGCCTTCAGTTTCAAATCTCATTTGTGATTTTATTTACATGATCAAGTTTTATGATAAATGTGAGAATTTTTGTTTGCATACAGTCGGAAAAAAAAAGAAGTCACTGCAGAAGAACAAAGAAAAGAAGAAACTGCCAACAAACTTTTGACTCTCACATGTATTATGAAAGTGCCATAAAGAGAGGCCACCATCCACTTCGACTTTATTGAAGACAGCAACGTCTTTGTGCTCCACAGAAGCAGCCTGAAGGTGAGCGAATGATGACAGAACTTTCACTTTTGAGTGATCAATCCCAGCTGAAGCCATTTTAGGGTCACACTAAGAAAGCGGGCTAGGGGAATAAACTGGTACTCAGCAAGGGAAGTCTATCAACTCAAACTGAGCAGAGAAGCAGTGGTTTGTCTCTTCTGAGCTGATGTAAACATGTTGATAAAGCTCACTTGTCGAAGCAGGCCACGCTCAAACACTTCTGCTCGTTGGGAGGCGGGGTCGGGGCGCTGATGGGCTCGTTCTCCTGAAGGATGGAATTGATGAAGGTTGTGGGGGAAAGGGGCGTGTCCACAGGTACACCCAATCCCGCCCCCACTTCCACTTCAACAGGACACACCTCCTCCACCTCAGGATTGTGGGCGGGGCTAGACGGCTCCTCCTTGATATGGACCAATGGGCTTGTTCTGTGATGAAAAAGAGAGGAGACTTGTTATAATAATAGCAATGAGACTTTCATTAATGCATTTTCATAAATTCTCTTTCTATTCAATGAATCTATGCAACCATACTCTGATGAGGTTAGGCAATCACAGATAACATACATATTTAAGAGTTCGATATAGAGGCAAAAAGGGTCATTTGAAATTGTAGTTTTCATAAAGAAAAGGTGCATTTCAGGAACATTAAGATCTTATGGATTGTGACATTTTTTTTGAACAAAATTCAATGACCATAATTTCCATTACTTACAACTGTGATTTGCATTACAGTATTTCAAGTGATACAATAGTTTTTGAAAACAAAATAAAATGTTTAAAATAAATTTCTTGACCAGTTTTGCGAGATTAACTCATTGCCCCTATGAGAGAATCTCAAACTTCACCTGTCTTCAATCCACTCCTCCGTGGCCACAGGGTTGGACTGCGCCAGTTCAGTGATGTCAGAGATGATTGGCCCTGTCTTCACAGGCGATTCTGAGGTGTAAACACCCGTTCCTGTGAAAGCTGTGCTGGAGGGCTGCGGACAAGAAAACACACATTACACTCAACAACATCTGGTCATCATTGGTAAATTCAGCTCCCGGTTTGAGACCGAAGCACGCAGTACTCACAGAGATGGCAGGAGACGACTCGAGCGAGTACTGCCGAGAGTATTTGGGCATAGAGTGTGTGGAGCTGCCATCGTTCAACATCAGGGGCCTGTGACCAAACAGAATGAAGGAAAGAAAGAGAGAGAAAAATACCCCCAAAAAAATAAAGAGGCAAGAGACAAGGGGTGAATATCTTATAAATTAAAAAAATTCACATACCGCAATACTACAGGTAAAGAGGACCTATTATGCCCTTTTTGAAAGTCTTGATTTTGTTTTTGGAATAGGTTTAGAATAGGTTTTCATGCTTGAATGTTTAAAAAACACATTATTTTCCCCATATTCTTCATTGTTGCAGCTCCTCTCTTCCCAGTCTGTCAGTAACGTTCTGTTTAGTTCCTGTCTCTATGAAGCCCCTCCTTCTGAAAAGCTCAATGTGCTCTGATTGGTCAGCTGGACCAGTGCGTTGTGATTGGTCCACCACTTCGAGCGTACTTTGGAAATGTTACGCCCCTTATCATAACCTTAAGTTTCAAGTTACTAACTAACTCAACCAGGCCTCGTCCACTTTACAGCACATGCCTTGGATGGGAATTATTTAAACGAGGAATTTTGTGACGTGTTCATTCCCAGAAGTAAACTCAAGACTTCAACGGAGGCGTTTCAGGGAGTTCAGAAACAGTGTCACACTGATATACATAATAATTACCTTTGAAGTGACTTTTTGCTTTGGAACATTGCAGACCTTTTTCAAGCTCAAACAGCAACATTACACACTAAAAGAGGTTAAAATGTAAAAAAAGCATAATAGGTCCTCTTTAAATAGGAAGACAGTGACAGATATAAATGTGGATCAGTCTGAGTGTTTTAAATTGAGGTGGACTTGCATCTTTCGTTTCACTCCCAGGACTCTGTTCGACCGCGCAAGTGTGATCAGGAACTGAATGAGCTGTAGACACAAAGAAAGAAATACAGCTTGACATGTATTTAACTGACATTAACAAAAAGAGCCTAAATTGCATTTTGGCGAGAGATACCCTTTAATCTACCCGAGGCAAACTGTCGTTTAAAAGCATAATTAGAATGGAAACGCCACTTTTAAGTTTGACCGTATTTTCGTTTTTGGTCAAATTGCCTTGTGAATGGGAGTGAATGGGGCACTTTTATGATAGCATCATAAATCGCTATTTTTAAAACACTAAGGTGGCTCGATACAACATGAAACTGTGCTTGAAGTATCACCAGGGGCTCTACAAATGAACTCCAGCATTGAGAACATTGTTTGTGTACACAGAGTTTACTAAAAAGAAAGATTTTGAACAACTCACAGTAGCTGTGTCCGCCGGCATTTTGACAGTCAAAAATAGTCGATTTCCGAATTCGAATGAACTGACTCTTAGTATTGCTTGAATTTAATTTTAGTATTGCTTCTTATATGAGGATCCTTTTTCAAATACAAGGTCAGTATTGATTTTCACTAACGAGAAAACAACAAATTATCCTTGAATTTATATTGAACTGAGCTTTAGGAGCTTTCCATCTTTACTCTCCTCCCTGTTATGGAGATCGACTATTTTTGACTGACAAAATGCCGGCGGACGGAAACACAGTGAGTAAAACGAAAATACGGTCAAACTTAAAAGTGGCGTTTCCATTCTAATTATGCTTTTAAATGAAAGTTTGCCTCGGGTATATTAACAAAAAGACCCTAGGTTGCATTTTGGCGAGAGTTACGCTTTAAATATTTCCATATTGTAAAAGACTATAAGACACAAATAGACTACCAAACAAGTGTTTGTAAAATGACCATTTCACATCTAAATTTGTCATATTATGGAGGTAAAATGGGATGCTTATGTCATTTCATGTTTAATTTCTAAAGGTTGCCTGTGAGGCTGGAATGAACTGCAAAAGCAGAAGGTTCAAATACTTTGAGGAACAAAAGTATGCGTCACTCTGAGTTTACCTTATTGACGACTTTCTGCTGTTGAGAGTGTTTCTGTCTCAGAGTGGCAACTTCCCTCCAGAGCGCCTCATTCTCACTGCGGGACACAGACAGACCAGATTTAATCAAGTTTTACAGTTAAAATGTGAAATTTTCATTCATGTTCTGATGTATCATTCACGAGGAACGAGAGCACTAATCTTTGTAAATGTCACTGACTGGTGTTTTTTTTAGTGTGATTGAGTAAGGCCTGCTTCTCTTAAACTCGGCTCCCCGGACACTGATAAAATGCCATTTTAAGTGCGCTCACGAGTCCAGTATGGCCACAGACACACGGCCTGAACACAGACCAGCAGAGGAACAAACACACAGGCTAATACTGTACATCACACTGGTGTAAATGGAAAAATAACACAACAAAGCCAGAGAACTCCTATGAATAAAGGGGACATTTGAAATCATGAACAATTTTTTTTTTAAGACACAAAAGCTACGAATAAAAACCTGTGGTCTACGTACGGGCCTTCCATCAGCACAGCTGCGTTCATCTGCTTAGGAAGCGCAAAATATGTGACCCTGGATCACAAAACCAGTCATAAGTAGCACGGGTATATTTGTGGCAATAGCCAACAAAACATTGTATGGGTCAAAATTATTGATTTTTCTTTTATGCCAAAAATCATTAGGATATTAAGTAAAGATCATGTTCTATGAAGAAATTCAGTAAATTTCCTACCGTAAATATATAAAACGTTTATTTTTGTGAGTGAATGCAACACAAGGAGATTTTCTCAATGTTTTGATTTTTTTGCACCCTCAGATTCCAGATTTACAAATGGTTGCATCTCGGCCAAAATATTGTCCAATCATAACAAACCATACATCAATGGAAAGCTTATTTAATCAGCTTTCAGATGATGTATAAATCTCAATTTAAAAAAATTTACCTATGTGACCCAGGGTCACATATAGGAAACTTTAACCGCATATATGTTTGTTTGATGGTTTATAATTTAGCATAATACCAGATAACACATAAAAAAAATTATTAAAAAAAAGTGAAAAATTCAAAATGTAAATCAATAACTAAACTATATTTAAACTACAAAAAAATATTATAGGCTATATATATATATATATATATATATATATATATATATATATATATATATATATATATATATATATATATATATATATATATATATACATATACAAATTAGTCTTAAAGTCCTAAAACTTCAAATCACTACTATCAAATCAAAATATATCCTAATATATTTATATTATAAATAAATATATATAAATAAGTTATTGTACAAATTATAAATGACAAATTATAAATAGTGCAAATAGAAATATACACATGATAAAAGCTAAATATAAATATTTATGCATACGATTTTAAATCTCATGATATAATAAATCTATAAAATGCATTATAAACTAATTGAACAATGCTTAGATTTCACCAAGTAAACTATCCATTTAAGAAATATAAAAAGTTGATATTATGTAAATGCTACAAACAGTGTTTGAGTGTAAGTTGTAAATAAAATGTTTTATAAGAAAATACTATTTCAGTCTTTCTACTTCAAAATTTCACACTTAATTCAATGCGTTGCTTTCAGTTTTTAAAATTATTTGTGAAAGTATTTGGGAGCCATTTCTGAATGAAAATGGTTTCAAAGTAAATCTAATTTTTTCAGTGTAAAATATCAGGAAAATGAGGCACAGATGATGTGACTCATCTCTGGGACATCAGAGGGCCGTGGACTCCCTGCGGACGGGTCACTTATATGGAGATTACGAGAGGACTCAGCTGCGTCTGTAAAACAGCTCTTTAAGAGTCCCTCCTCCGATCATGTGTCCTGCCCCCCCCGCTCACCCCTCAGCAGATGGGACGGGGGTTAACAGGGGCAGGTGTGGATTCCTGTAAGCAGGAGGATTTAGACCTCTCTCCATTTACTCAGAAAGAGACACAAACTGGAGGCAATTTCCTTCAAAACATCCTGCATGCCAAAACAGACTTTCAGAAAAGAATACAACAATATAAATATATATTTTTAAAGTTAAACGTGAGTAATTGTACATCTTAAAATTCTGAAATAATTGAATTTAGCAATAAACGCATTATGAACGCTATATTTCATTGTTTGATGATATTTCACACTGAACTTCAATAATAACTTGATTTATGAATAGAGCTGCACGATTGATCACTAAAAGATCGTGATCTTATTCCTAAATGACAGTGTCTATTAAAACTAGGGCTGTAGTCAAGACCACCTTTGTCGAGTCCAAGACCAGGACTAGTCGAGTCCAAGTCAAGACCAAGTCCAGGACAGGAAAAAAAAAAAAAAAAAAAAATCTTATGCATGACATTATCAAGACAATCATTTTGGGCTATTATTTGTTGATCTAAAAGCAAAAACTGTGTCAAAGAGCCGACTCTATTTTTAAAAATATAGCTTATAGAAATTAAATCATGTAATAATGAACGATTTTAATTTTATTTAAAATAATTGACTAATTCAAAGAACAACAAAAAATAATTATATAGGCCTAAAGGAGCACACACATTCGTTTCGACTGTCTGATCAGTCTCACATTCTGTTCCTGTCAATCATACACGCAATGTCAACCAATTAAACTGCATGAGGGAGGGCCGAGCCAACTCACACTCACACACACACACACACTAGAGATGCGGATAAACCGCGGATCGGCGGATGACGTGACGAAAAATAATATTTTAATTAAATTCGGGTGGCGGTTGAACCAATCAAATGAAATAGTTTGCCACTAAGCAAACCTGCAAGCTATGAGCCCAGCTGTCAGTACTATTGGAGGAGGCCTAAACGTCTCGTAGATGAGACTGCCTGGGGTATTTTGTTTCGATATTAGCTAGCTATATTTTAAAACAGCCAGTCATTGTAGCCCTCGTGGAATAGGCATTTAAAAGAGAGGCAGATTATGGAGTGATATGACTCAGAAATTACATCGGGCAATGTTCAGATGTCATTCAGCGAGATGTTCAGAAGAACGCAAGAGCTAAACTTCTACAAGCTCAATAACATCCACATCAAAAAAAAAAAAAAAAAAGAAGGTAAGAAAAAAAGTCAGAAAACTTTGCCCATTAATTAGAAGTGCAAGGCAAGCAGGCAAGTTTTCGTGTTGTTATGGACAATTAAAAATGTTAATATTCACGTTGCACTAGCGGTGGACTTTCAGCGAGTTTATTTAAACATTTATTTTTTAAAGAGCCGTTTGTGAGCCGTTCAGTGAGCTGAGTCGAACGAGCCGGCTCACGAAAAAGAGCCGACATGCCCATCGCTAGTTATTAGGTGGCCAGTGTTTCACTTTCCCTCCAATAATATTTTGTTTTCATATCGCGGCGACGTATGTGTGCTTACTGGGAACATAATAAAGACATATTTGGCAAGACCAGTGGCCGAGACCGAGACAAGTCCGAGTCCGAATACCAGCGAGTCCGAGACAAGTCCGAGACCATAGAAAAACGGTCTTGAGTCCAAGACCGGACTCGAGTACTACAGCCCTAATTAAAACATTGACAAAAATCACACCTGAACATTATCATATATAGATATGAAACAGCTTCACAAACCAGTCTCGATATTTCTGTTTGACAAATATGGTCACACAAGTACTGTGATAAAAGTTTAGTTTGGATATAAACACTGATGTCTATGGTAACGATCAAAATAGAATAAAACACCTTTTGAAAGTAACTTGACGCTTCAAATCAAGATTGTATCAGTTACATCATTACACCAGTAGGTGGCAACAAGTCATCGAATCATTTGTTCAACTTATGTTTAAAAATGCTGATTGATCAAGTAATGAAACAAGAAGTCTTTATAAGTGAGTCACTGAATCACTCATTCAATTTCTTTAAAAAAAGTAATTCCTTCAAATTGATTAAATATTTTAAAATAGACAGCACCAATTAACATTTTTTCCAGAACCTCTAATAAATTTCATGTTATATCAACTTTCATGTGATTTCAGAATCGTGATCTCTCTTTTAAGCAAACAAATAAAAAAAATTATAAAAAAATTATGATTCTCAATCATGCAGCTCTATTTATGAATAAACTAGCCTTTAGTTTACACAAATAGAATACAAAAAATATTATTTTAAATAATTATAATAAATAATAAATTAATTTAAATATTTGTAACATTAAATTCCCTTAATTTGACATGTTAACATCTTCAGCAGCCGTACAATCAATATATATTTTTTTAAACCTACTCAAGGTCCTGGAACATGAGATAGACTGACGTTATAAAAATTTTGATTGATGTTTATTAAAAATTTTTAAGATGATTTGTCGGATTTCAGAAATTTGTAACCAATTCAGAGGACTCATTATTGCAGGGGTGATGCTTTCATGCTGACATCATCAGTAATATTTAGTCTGCGTGTACCAGCTGACCGCACAAACACGTGACCGAAACCCTAGAGACCCGTCCAGCTGTGTGAGTGAAAGGGACAAAATGCCTTTGGAAAAGCTCAGAGCAGCTGCCGAGCCACGTCACACTGGCGTGAGGACGCCTGGCCGTTTTCGAGCCATGACTAACAGGGTTGAAAAAGGTGAAGCATTAATGAGTGGCCACAAACCCGGCAGAGATTAACCCTCATTCACGTCCTAAGCGGTACACTTTGAACAGCTATTGATGTCGGCCAAGCGTAACACTGGATGAGCACTAACCGCTTGGCTGTCAACAAGCCAACTGCTACATCAGTCAAACACGCACTTCATTAAAGGGATAGTTCAGTAGAGTTTCTTTCTTCTGCTGAACACAAAAGATGATATTTTGAAGACTATGGGTAAGCAAACAGTTGATGGACCCCATTGACTTTCATAGTATGAAAAAAAAAATACTATGGAAGTCAATGGCTACTATCAACTGTCTGGTTTATGACATTTCTGACATCATCTTTTGTGTTCAGCAGAAGAAAAATGATGATAATTTTCATTTTTGGGTGAACTATCCCTTTGAAGTCAGTTTAGATACTAAACTAAACCAGAAGAGAAAGAGGAAGTGGAAATCATATGCTCTACCGGTTAAAAGTTTGGAATAATTTAGATTTTTTTTTATGTTTTTGAAAAAAAAAGTCTCTTTGGCTCATCAAGGCTTCATTTATTTGATGAAAAATACAATAAAAACAGGAATATTGTTTTCTATTTGAATATTGTAAACTGTAATTTATTACTGTGATCATAATTACTCCAGTCTTCAGTGTCACATGATCCTTCAGAAATAATTATAATATGCTGATTCAAGAATACATTCATTGATGAATAGAAAGTTAAAAAGATCAGCATTTATTTGAAATAGAATCTTTTGTAACATTATAAATGTCTTTACTGTCACTTTTGATCAATTGAATGTGTCCTTGCTGAATACATTTTTTTTAAAGGGATGGTATAATGCCCTTTTCAAAAGATGGAAAATAAGTCTCTGATGTCCCCAGAGTGTGTATGTGAAGTTTTAGCTCAAAATACCCCACAGATATTTTTGTATAGCATGTTAAAATTGTCATTTTTTGAGGGCGAGCAAAAACGCACTGTTTTTGTGTCTGTCCCTTTAAATGCAAATGAGCTGCTGCTCCCGGCACAGGGGGCGGAGCTTCTACAGCTTGTGTCCTTTTCCCTCACACAGACATGCACTGAAAATTTCAAAACTTTTAGCCTTTTATGTTCAAACCGGAGTCAGACAAAGATGGAGAGACTCAAGAAGAAGTGACAACATGTAGAAGCAACAGGACATTTCTGAACGGTTAGTTGATGAATTTATGTTGCTTATGTGTAGATATCTTCTAGTTATTGATTAGTATATTCTGTCATGATAATCTATAAATCATGTTCAGGGGGCGGGGTTTATGTCAATTTTAGGGTTGGTGATGTCACTAACCCGAGAGGAAGCTTGTGTAGTCTCTACCAGCCGTTTGTTGTAGTCCTTAAAAAGCGATTTCTTTAAAAGAAAATCTCTCCCTTTGCTTTGAACTTTGTAACTTTGCAGAGGTTGTTTATGCTCAAACAGCAACATTACACACTAACTAAAGTTAGAAAAGTGAAATCATAATCAAACACCCCTTTAATAAATTGTAATAATATTTTACAAAATTACTGTTTTTACAGTATTTTTGATTAAAAAAAATGCAGTCTTGGTGAGCAGAATCAACTCTTTCAAAAACATTTTTTTAAAAAACAACGTAATTATTCCAAACTTTTGACCGGGAGCGTTACGTGCTGCGTGACTTACTGTTTGAGGGTGCTGATTTTGGAGTCCATCGACTCCTGCTTGCCCTTCATGAGCTGGACATCTGTGATCATTTTAGACACGTCGTCAGAGTTGTACTTGATGTCCTCGTGTTTAATATTCGACACCTGCAGATGGACACAATGAAAATGTCAAAGATGGAGATATGCACTGCATGTGATTGGAGGGGTGAGAGGAGTCTGTCATGACCCGTTTCTGAACCCTCACGTAGTGGAAAGCATGTGCTAACGGTTTGATTTCTGCCCTGAGCTGGACATTTGGACAGAGCGGGAGAGGAAATACTATAAATCGTGAGGGCTGGAAAGTGGCGGCGATCGAGCATCAGAGTGACGCCAGATTAAGTGCCCCAGAACCTCAGGCCTCTAATCCACACGTCTCCAGCTGGCTTCCTCTCAGACCTGCTGATTATCACAATCTGTCACCGAGCCAACGGGAAACAGGGACACCGAGGAAACCCGGAGCACATGGAAACCATCGCGAGCAAAAACACTTTCACTTGATTTGGTTACCCATCACCAGACTCGGCACATCGAGAACTGGAAAAACCCAAACCGAAGATTTCCAGACAGAACTGAAGTGTTTTTTTAAATGGTTTGGTAATTCCTGCTTTCCATTTTCTCAAATTTTCACAAAAAATATTTGATTTCATGAAATGAGCTTCAGATTTCATGATAGAAATTTTCATTTAACACATCTAAACTTGATGTAATTACTTGTTCTATATATATATATATTCCTCAGTAATAGTATATACAGTATCTACAGTAAATGGGATATATAGTTAGTACAGGCTAAACAGTGACTATTTAAACTATAGCTTATTATTTACATATTTTTCACTATTTTAAATGGCAAGGATCCGGGAAAAAACAATGAGAGTGCAAAGGCAGCTACATAGTTTAAGACATGATGTGATGATACAAAGTTATTATGTTATATTATGGGATATTATACAGACAACTATATGGAGATTTGTGTTTTATTTCTGACTGTTACAAACTAGGGTTGTCAACGAATACAATGAACTGATTTATGATTATGATTAATCCAATTCTGGATTAATCATAAATTCAACTAATCATTTCTGACCAGTGTTTATAAATAAGAATAAGAAGAATATGATCAAATTTAGTTCATATGAAAAAGAAAAAAAAAAAATCCATAAAATATGTTTAAAGATAACACGTTAAATTTGACGTGTAAAAAAAAACAACAACATTTTAAATATTTTCAAAATAATTCTGGACCCTAGTTTGAAAAACCTTTATTAAAAGCCAGAAAATGGCAAAAATATCAGTCAAAATCAATCAAGTGTGCATGACAGAAAAAAATAGAGAAAACAGCAGAAGAAAGCCTTCTCTGCCAGCAGCACATCTACATTACAAACTACACGTGATGTTGGAAAAGCCTCTGCTCAGTAAGAAAAGTTCATTTGTAATCCAACTTTATTAAGGTTTTCCCTGTGGGAGAATATAATTCTGGTAAATATTCATTTATAAGTGAAACACGAGCAGCAGGGAATCCCCCAAGAACCCAGACCAATTAATAGCGCATTACTGGTCTGACATCAGAACTGTGTCCTAAATGAACTTCAGTCTGAGTGTAAGCTGCTTTGGATTTTAAAAAAAACTCAGAAATAACAACTAATTATAAAAACCTGGAGACCATTCGAAACTCAAGGTCACTGAGATGCATATCTCACAAACATGCTGCTCAAATACTCTCATATCGAAGAGGTTCAGATGTTTCAGCAAGAGCAGATTTCCCCAAATAAATAAGAGAAGTTTCTACTTACCGTTGTTACCTTCCTCTTGATGTTCTCCAGCAGATTCTCCTGTCCGCGGATGAAATACGGATGCTGGAATTCAGTGTCGTCTTTCTCCGGTTTTACCAGCCCTCCCTGTTCGATGTGGACAACTTTCCGAAAACCATCTACAAGAAAGACATTAACGTGTGTTATAAGCACACATTCTGTCATGTTGAAAGGGACCTATTAGGCAAAATGCACTTTCATATTGTTTATGAACATATGTGTGTGTCTGCAGTGTGTATACAACCACCCAATTGTGGTAAAAATACATCCACATAAATCTGAAATAGTGTCTCAAAATGAGCCGTTCAGAAATATGCTCCAATGTGACATAACATATGCTTAGGCCCCGCCCACAGAATCTGCCCTATTAGCTTAGCTCCTCCCCTCAGTGAGCTGTGCACAGTCCGCCATGTTTATCTCCTTGCCAGAGCATTTAACAGCAGCATTCAAGTAAGAAATGTAGGGTTGTTCCGATTCCGATACTAGTATCGGAAATGCCGCCGATACCAATAAAAATTCTGGCATCGGTATCGGCGAGTACATCTACCCATGTACCGATCCGATACCATTTTATTAAACAATACCTAGTTATGCACGCTAGCTTTGCTTTAAGCTGCAAATCGGAGATCAATTCTTCTTCGCTGCTCTAAACAGTGGTTGCTTGTGGCAAAACAGGAAGTTATGCTGTTGCCACAAGCAACCACTGTTTAGAGCAGCGAAGAAGAAACGAAAACGCAAATTTTCAGATGCAGGCGCGCGGCAAGCGCATAATGTAAGAGACGCTGACGCCCAACATCAAATGGCAAACGTAATGAAAACGGAACAAAACTGCGCTACTCGTTATTTTGTGCTTCACGGACCATTAAACAGTTTGGAACAATGCAGCGCGAGCCGATCTTGACTTGATCAAGCTACACTGTTGCTACACAGCGCTAAGAGATCCAGTAAAGAAAGCATTTGAATTCGCCACTGAAGTAATAACATCGCTGCGAGATCTAGTGAGAAACATTCACATTTCTCCGTTATTAACGGATCAAACAGCGCTGACGTGGAAACCAGGAACATTGTGCTTTCAAGTTGGTTTTATTTTGACATTATGAATAAAATTGCTGCCCTCAAATGTTAATCTGAAATAAAATAAACCTTTGTTTATAACTTAACTACTACAATATTACATTTCATTTTTTTATAAGGAGCTGTTTTTGTTTTATATGTCAATTATAGCTCCATCATTGCTCAAAGTAAAAAATTATCATACTTTATGAAATAAAAAATGTAAATCAAGGAAATTTCTCTGGCATTTCTTTCTTTTTGCTGTATTGAAAACGTACTGAACCGTGACACCAGTGTATGGTATCGAACCGAACCGTGAATTTTGTGGACCGTTACACCCCTATTATTCATAATATATAATTTTTTAGATTCCTAGATTTATTTGTTGCACTTTTTATACAGTTATATTGTAAAACTAAAATACCTTTTATAAAATAATTCTATCAATTCATACAGGGCTAGTATGAATTGCAGCTGTATACACACCCAGGTATCGGATTAGTACTCGGTATCGGCCGATACCCTGAGTCCAGGTATCGGAATCGGTATCGGGAAGGAAAAAAGGGTATCGGAACATCTCTAAAGAAATGTATTCTTATTAAAGCTACTAAAGTTATTCAATCAAGAGCGGTGAGTGATTTTCTGTTTTTTTTGTTTTGTTTTTTTTATCGTTTGGTTTATATTAACAGCATATACAGCGGTATTACGCTCCTGTCACTTTAACACACAGATATACACTAATATACACACACAATATACGGACATAACCGACTGTGTTTAAGTGAACTGTGTATTTTTGACAACCTTGTGTGTATTTGACAGTTTAAGTACAATAAGACTTAAATGAGAACTTGGTTTAATACTCACGCAACACACTGTCTGACAGGCAGCTTTCTGTGTGTGTGCTTCAGATGTGTGCGCTCAGAGAACCATTTATCAGAAGTTTAAACTGATATGGCTTTAAAATGCAAATAATAAACTTTCATGATGACAAAGAACTGCAATGTCACACGACTGAGATGATAACCAATGTTTTGTTAGTTTTTGGCAGAGTGTCCGGACAGAGGCACGAGTTGTACAGGCTCCGCCCTTTTCTGGAAAGTGGGGAGGGGAGAAGCAGCTCATTTGCATTTAAAGCTACATGCATGAAAACAGTATGTTTTCACTTCAATCAAAAAATGGGGACTTACAACATTTTATAATGATCTGTGGGTTATTTTGAGCTGGAACCTCGCAGACACATTCTGGGGACACCTGAGACTTATATTATGTCTTGTAAAAAGGGGCATAATAGGTCCTATTTAAATGTTTTCTGCTTACAAATTAATGAGACATCTAGAAAACATAAAACAGCTCAAATGTGAAAAGTGCTTTATGAATAAAATGTATTATTATTACCAATAATACCATGATTCTAAACAGCTGAAAATGACAACACAAATAAATTGACTTGACAGAATATATAGACTTTGAACATATGACAAATCAAAACCTTTCTTGTTGACTGCACACAAAAGTTTAGAGTGTTTATATCAACCTAAACATTTATTCTAAACATTCAGGATGTAAAACTAATTATTATGTATGAAACATCATACATAGCGTCTAAGGTGCAGAGCATAATGACATCATCTGGGTTGGTCGATTAGGTCTATTATGTTGTCAAAATGTACAAAGGATTAAACGGACTGATTCTGTTGTCGGGCTGCTCGTATACTTACACATATTGAGCTGGCGAACAAAACTGGCCATGTTGTTGTGCTTAAAGTATTTCGGCAAAACCTCTTTGGAAAACCTTCCTTGGTCGAACACATGAAAGCTGGTGCCGTTCTGAAAACACATCAGAAATGATTAAAACAGTGGCTCCCGGTTTCACAGACAAGGTTTAAAGGGATAGTTCACCCAAAAATGTAAATTCTGACATTATTTACTCATCCTCATGTTGTTCGAACCCCGTAAGACTTTCGTTTATCTTCGGAACATAAATTAAGATCGTTTTGATGAAATCTGAGATTTCTGTCTCTCCAGCTTGACAGCTACGCAACTATCACTTTGATGGTTCAAAAAGTTCATAAAGAGATCTTAAAGGGACTCTATTATGGATTTTTGACAATGACCTTTCATGTAGTGTGTAGCAGCTCTAAGTGAATGAAAACATCCTGCAAAGTTTTAAATCTTAAAGTTTCCCGTATATAAAGTTATTGTCTTTCCAAAAGTAAGAGTCGACTCTGAAAAAAACATTTTTTATCGTTTCTCAAACGAGTCATAAGCCGTTTCGTTGTGACGTCGAGACGAAACATTAGCATATTGCGCAGGCAGACACCAGGGAAAACTTGAACGCCCTCAAACCTGCAGCTGATTCCTGTGGATGCTGGACCAAGGACGAGCATGTGAAGAGTCAGTGGTTAAAATTCATCTTTACCATGATATCACAGCAGTATAATCCTAAACTTTTGCTGTTCCCTTTATTTCACTGACGACTGCTTCTCAAATCTCAGAGTTCAATGTAGGATTCGCAAACCGCTTGCACGTGAAATACGGTGTTCAAAAAACTTTTGAGTTTTATATTGTGTAGGTCTCCTGCTAACTGGCTAAATCACTGTCTTACTGAAATACTGCTGCTAATCAGTTGTGGGCCACTATTACCTATAACTGTGTCTATTAATGCAGATCGTCTGTTGTTCGCTCTACTTTGAAGAAAGATTAAGAATGGAGCAAGATTTGTTTCACCAATGTTTATGTTACATCAGTCAGTCACGCTAGAGCTCGTCTAATGTATCCACTGTTATTGATACAGTTTCCACATGTTCACCGCAATAAATGAGAAAAATACTCAGTAAATAAATAAGTAGGCCTATAAGTAAAATAATTGGTTTGTTGATGGACATGCACTTGTTAATGCTTATGGTGAGGAATTACAGTTGCAACATCTCATAATGTACCTCAAACTGAGAACTGCATCACTGAGAAACACTGAGTCCTGCTCGAGTCGTCCTTGTGATGGAGGTTCGGGTTGAATGAATTCTTCCAATGTTTCATCATCGGACTCGCGCTCGGATTGATTTGGTAAAATCGATGTCATTGTTCGTTACTGTCTTTAGTTTACGGTGTAGGAAGCCTCAGGACAGCTGACGTTGTTATGGCAATGGACGTTTTTGTTTAAAGCTGCAGTCGGCAAGTCTGGCAGATTGAGTGGACTTAGCCAAAATTTTGAATGTTTACAACTCTCATGCCCCTCCCCCACTACCAACGAGCACCCGCCCATCGTCAGTGCGTGTGTACCTGATTTTCTGTGAACGCGTGCGTCTCTTCAGCATCGATCAACACCATGGACTCGGAGGTAGGCTGCCCTGGCTTATCTATCCATAGATAGCAATAACAGAGGAATTGGAAGCTTGTTAGTAGATTTTCTCTCCGCCATCACGCTTCGTACAATCTTCAGGCGAACTTCAGGCATGTCGTGTCGTGTGCATGTGATATTGTAATGTGCGCGTCTGCGCGAGGGAGGGGGGATCTGTCTGTGGCGTGCGCACGACCTGTGATTGACAGTCAGATCTCACACCCCCCTGCGTTGATTGGACCCGATGAGACGGGAGCGGTGGATTTTTGCAAAACAAATAACACGCTCCAGGTGGAGTTAGAAGCTTGTTTTTTTTTCTAAAACCACCTTATTTATGTTGTTCTGTCGGATTATAGTGTCAATTTCACTTAATTTGATCAAAAAAAATTTGCCGACGGCAGCTTTAAGACGCGTGCTGTATGCAGTAAACCAATCACAACACACTGAGCTATCTGGCCAATCAGAGCAGAGTCGTAAATGTGATGATGTGCAAATGTATATTATGAGAAAATGAAACAGTTTTTTTTTTTACATTTGATGCATGTAAACCTGTTGTAGGAGACTCCAAAACAACATTAGGAAACTCTAAAATAGCATAATTGGGCACTTTAAAACTAATCCATATGAATTGAGCAGTTTATTCTGAATTTTCTGTAGAGACTCGATCACTTTGCATTATCAACAGATTTAATTTAGGCTTCTATTCACTTATAAACATTCATCAACTCACACATCAGTTGTGGTAAACGGAAGCTCAAGCATGTTTGCTTGACATGGGAGAACCAATGAGGTTCATTTTCGTGTTACGCAGCACGTTTGAGCTTCAGCAAGAACCAATGAGGTTAATTCTCGTGTTACGCAGCATGTTTGAGCTTCTGCAAGAACCAATGAGGTTAATTCTCGTGTTACAAAGCAACGTTTGAGCTTAAGCAAGAACCAATGAGGTTCATTCTCGTGTTACGCAGCACGTTTGAGCTTCAGCAAGAACCAATGAGGTTCATTCTCGTGTTACGCAGCACGTTTGAGCTTCAGCAAGAACCAGTGAGGTTCATTCTCGTGTTACGCAGCACGTTTGAGCTTCAGCAAGAACCAATGAGGTTCATTCTCGTGTTACGCAGCACGTTTGAGCTTCTGCAAGAACCAATGAGGTTCATTCTCGTGTTACGCAGCACGTTTGAGCTTCTGCAAGAACCAATGAGATTAATTCTCGTGTTACGCAGCACGTTTGAGCTTCAGCAAGAACCAGTGAGGTTCATTCTCATGTTACGCAGCACGTTTGAGCTTCAGCAAGAACCAATGAGGTTCATTCTCGTGTTATGCAGCACGTTTGAGCTTCAGCAAGAACCAATGAGATTAATTCTCGTGTTCATTCTCGTGTTACGCAGCACGTTTGAGCTTCAGCAAGAACCAATGAGGTTCATTCTCATGTTACGCAGCACGTTTGAGCTTCAGCAAGAACCAATGAGATTAATTCTCGTGTTCATTCTCGTGTTACGCAGCACGTTTGAGCTTCAGCAAGAACCAGTGAGGTTCATTCTCATGTTACGCAGCACGTTTGAGCTTCAGCAAGAACCAATGAGGTTCATTCTTGTGTTACGCAGCACGTTTGAGCTTCTGCAAGAACCAATGAGATTAATTCTCGTGTTCATTCTCGTGTTACGCAGCACGTTTGAGCTTCAGCAAGAACCAATGAGGTTCATTCTCATGTTACGCAGCACGTTTGAGCTTCTGCAAGAACCAATGAGATTAATTCTCGTGTTCATTCTCGTGTTACGCAGCATGTTTGAGCTTCAGCAAGAACCAATGAGGTTCATTCTCATGTTACGCAGCACGTTTGAGCTTCAGCAAGAACCAATGAGGTTCATTCTCGTGTTCATTCTCGTGTTACGCAGCATGTTTGAGCTTCAGCAAGAACCAATGAGATTAATTCTTGTGTTCATTCTCGTGTTACGCAGCACGTTTGAGCTTCAGCAAGAACCAATGAGGTTCATTCTCGTGTTCATTCTCGTGTTACGCAGAATGTTTGAGATTCAGCAAGAACCAATGAGGTTTATTCTAGTGTTACACAGCACGTTTGAGCTTCAGCAAGAACCAATGAGGTTCATTCTCGTGTTACGCAGCACGTTTGAGCTTCAGCAAGAACCAATGAGGTTCATTCTCGTGTTACGCAGCATGTTTGAGCTTCAGCAAGAACCAATGAGATTAATTCTCGTGTTCATTCTCGTGTTACGCAGCACGTTTGAGCTTCAGCAAGAACCAATGAGATTAATTCTCGTGTTCATTCTCGTGTTACGCAGCACGTTTGAGCTTCAGCAAGAACCAATGAGGTTCATTCTCGTGTTACGCAGCACGTTTGAGCTTCTGCAAGAACCAATGAGATTAATTCTCGTGTTCATTCTCGTGTTACGCAGCACGTTTGAGCTTCAGCAAGAACCAATGAGGTTCATTCTCATGTTACGCAGCACGTTTGAGCTTCTGCAAGAACCAATGAGATTAATTCTCGTGTTCATTCTCGTGTTACACAGCACGTTTGAGCTTCAGCAAGAACCAATGAGGTTCATTCTCGTGTTCCGCAGCATGTTTGAGCTTCAGCAAGAACCAATGAGGTTCATTCTCATGTTACGCAGCACGTTTGAGCTTCTGCAAGAACCAATGAGATTAATTCTCGTGTTCATTCTCGTGTTACACAGCACGTTTGAGCTTCAGCAAGAACCAATGAGGTTCATTCTCGTGTTCATTCTCGTGTTACACAGCATGTTTGAGCTTCAGCACGAACCAATGAGGTTCATTCTAGTGTTACGCAGCACGTTTGAGTTTCAGCAAGAACCACTGAGGTTCATTCTAGTGTTACGCAGCACGTTTGAGTTTCAGTAAGAACCAATGAGGTTCATTCTCGTGTTACGCAGCATGTTTGAGCTTCAGCAAGAACCAATGAGGTTCATTCTTGTGTTATGCAGCACGTTTGAGCTTCAGCAAGAACCAATAAGGTTCATTCTCGTGTTACGCAGCATGTTTGAGCTTCAGCAAGAACCAATGAGGTTCATTCTCGTGTTATGCAGCACGTTTCAGCTTCAGCAAGAACCAATGAGGTTCATTCTTGTGTTACGCAGCACGTTCGAGCTTCTGCAAGAACCAATGAGGTTCATTCTTGTGTTACGCAGCACGTTTGAGCTTCAGTAAGAACCAATGAGGTTCATTCTCGTGTTACGCAGCACGTTTGAGCTTCAGCAAGAACCAATGAGGTTCATTCTCGTGTTACGCAGCACGTTTGAGCTTCTGCAAGAACCAATGAGATTAATTCTCGTGTTCATTCTCGTGTTACGCAGCACGTTTGAGCTTCAGCAAGAACCAATGAGGTTCATTCTCGTGTTACGCAGCATGTTTGAGCTTCAGCAAGAACCAATGAGGTTCATTCTCGTGTTCATTCTCGTGTTACGCAGAATGTTTGAGATTCAGCAAGAACCAATGAGGTTTATTCTAGTGTTACACAGCACATTTGAGCTTCTGCAAGAACCAATGAGGTTCATTCTCGTGTTATGCAGCACGTTTGAGCTTCAGCAAGAACCAATGAGGTTCATTCTCGTGTTATGCAGCACGTTTGAGCTTCTGCAAGAACCAGAGATTAATTCTCGTGTTCATTCTCGTGTTATGCAGCACGTTTGAGCTTCACTTACGCAGAATGTTTGAGATTCAGCAAGAACCAATGAGGTTTATTCTAGTGCTACACAGCACATTTGAGCTTCTGCAAGAACCAATGAGGTTCATTCTCGTGTTACGCAGCACATTTGAACTTCTGCAAGAACCAATGAGGTTCATTCTCGTGTTATGCAGCACGTTTGAGCTTCCATAAGAAAATTTGGACTAAACCGCTCAAATCATATGGATTAGTTTTAAGATCACGTTATGAACTTTTTGAAACTTCTAAGTGGTAGTTGCATGGCTGTCAATGGAGGAATAGAAATCTCTCAGATTTCATCAAAAAGATCTTCATTTGTGTTCCAAAGATGAACAAAAAAAAATATGTGTTAAGAATGATATTAGGGTGAGAAATTAATGGCAGAATTTTCATTTTTGGGTGAACTATCCCTTTAAGCCTACTCCCAGACTACAACGCATGTTTGAGCTGTTTTAACTGATAAGCAACTTGCACTGACATCTTTAAAATATGTCAGTGCCGTTGTTCTGTCTCAAGATGCACACCAGTAATATTATTTACGTTTATTAAAGCTACTTCTAAACAAAATAAGGCCTAATCCTGGCTTACTCTAAGCCATGTCTGTGAAACTTGGCCTAAGAGTTTAGTAAACAAACAAATCAATGACAGAGCTACAAAATGTCACAAGATTCTGAGATTAAAACGGTGACCTAAAGATATGTAGTCTGTCCTGACAGTCAGCCTAAAAAAAACAAAAGCACCAGGCAAATCCACTTATAATACTACAGATTTAGACAGGATACAAATACAATTAAATCAATGCTTTATACCTTTTAAGAGTCTAAACTGGCTCATGACGATTGAATCTAAACTAAAAGACGGATCTGTAAACTGTCTCAAGCCAATTTAGCCCAAGTATCATCAGGGCCACTTATAAATAGAAGGCAAAACAAAAGTAAATTCAGGATCCAGCGCCTTCATATCAGAGGTTATTTTAAAACGTACTGGTTTAGGCCTAAATTTGCTCATTTCAAAAGAATCTAACTATAATCCAGAGCTGTAAACCTTCCCCAAACCACCTGAAACCCAAAACCAGAACTCACAGGACTCCAGCAGATTAACGGGTCTGTGTCCGGATCCTCCACCAGCGTCCAGAGTTTGGTCAGAAACGCAGGTACGTTGTTGCCCGAGACTATCACCCCTCCAGGGCCCACACTGTGATACTCCATCAGAGACAGTTTAGTGATGATTTCTGACGACGATTAAATCTCTATACTGAGTCACTGATGAAGAAGAGCAGAGTTACAAACTAAAAGTGTTACTGAACGAACACAGACTGCGCTCTTTAAACACACGAATATGATTATCTTTCCCCCTCAGAGTGTCCGGATCCCGTTTAAAGAGCGATATTTAACATAATTTAATCTGAATAGGTGCTTATGATGGTTCAGAAGGAGTGGAAATTTCCATTAAATACACATCGCGACGAAACTGCGTAGAAAACAAGGGGCGCTGATAAGCGTCGCGCTATAATGACGCAATTGCGACGCCTTTTTAAAATATCACACTAATTTAGAAAATAAATAAATACTGAGCGCATAAAGAAAACCAAATATACTTCTCTTTCTATTTGTTTTAATGCGCTAAAAATAATTAATTTGACAAATTAAAGGTTTTAAATGTGCACATGTTCAACGGTGAACTTTAACCTTTTGCCTCAGACATGGTTTTAATTAAACGCAATCAAATCGAAAGCATTCTATTTTAAAAAACGATCAGTTGGAAGGAAATACAAAATTAATGATATTTTAAAACGTTTTATATAAAACGAATGAGAAATAAACCGAACGCGTCATGGTTTGACCTTTGACGTCACTGATTCAAACCCACATGGTCGCAGTTTCAGCATGCGTCCAACTCACAGCGGCACCATGACTAAATTAAAGAATAAAAAAAGAAATATAGAGGAGAATGAAGACGACCAGGTATGATTTAATGCTATATTGATATAGTGTTGTTTTAAAGCAGTCAGACAGTAGTTATATATAACGCGTTATATAATAACACGCGTGTTTATGTAGCGCGAGGTTAAATTGCAGCGTTCTGACTGAATGAGATGGAGAATAATAATACAAATGACAATAATAATACATTTAATAATGACTACCAATAGACACTTCACGGAGTACGTTTAACTCTTTCTCTTGTAGTTTGTCTGCCCTGTTTATTTGACCACTCTGTTTACTGCTTATACTTTCTACCTACGGTGTAATATTTTATGTTATATGATATAACAATAGTATATTATTAAAGTTTGGAAGCACATGACTGAATATATATTTCTCATGTCATTGAAAACTTTTTGATCCATGTATGATTTTCATTACAAAAGTAAAATTAGGTTTATGTGAATATGGTTATGCAGTAATGAGTTTGCATTTGTGATGGTCTGCTGATACTTTCATACTTACACTGAAACTTTTATATGTTTTTTTTTTTCTCAGCTGCCCATCTTTGATAAAGATGGCGGGAAAGATGTTCATCTAGATGATGGAGATGAAGATCAGGCTGATCTGTCAGACAGTGAAGAGAGCGTCTTCTCTGGGCTTGAAGAATCAGGCAGTGACAGTGATGATGAAGATGAGGAGGACGATGATGAGGAAGAGGAGGATGGTGATGAAGATAAAGCCGCCAGCGGTGATGGAGACGATCGGTTGTCTGCCAAAGATGTGACCAAACCTCAGGTAATGTGAACCAGCATAATATGACACGGAAAATGTGTTTTTTCTGGTGCCCTGCAATTTAAAGTTGCATCTCTCTAGACTATAAACTTGTTGCTTATTATTATTCTTTAGCCCTTATCTGCACGTTGATGCCATCAGGAGAGTTATACACAACGTTTTAGGTGCATAAAAGCAAGATATTTTGCATTTTCCTTTTTTAAAGTCTATGATCGTCTTCATGCACAATATTGTGCCGATAGACAACAGTCGAGATATCAAGATAATATTTGTCTCGTTTTCCCATAATGTATTAAATTATTATTATCAAACTTCCCACCCAAGTTTCACGTCAACATCACAGCATATATTCGGCACATCGCCAACACGCTTATAAAATAAGGATTAGGCTACTCCTCACTGTAAACGCTTTAAAAACAGACTACAAAACTACAGCCCACGTCAATATTGAATCTCAATGTGATAAACCTATATTCACAAAAGAGCATCATTTCTTGAACAGTTGTTTGAGCATGCTGAAAACAGCATCGTTGTTCTTCCACATTTCATTTTCTTTGCATATTACATTAGCATAAAACATTGACAATAGGCCTAATAATAATACGTACGACAACACAATAACATTATTATTTTTGTTATTTTTATACTAAAAATATATAGCTAATAGCAGCCTATAATAGGTCCGCACAATCAGACAACAATGATAAACAAAGCAGATTAATTTCAAACACCAACATAACATTTAACACTAAATATTGCACATGAACTAGGCCGTTCAGATTACTTGTTAAAGTGCGATGAATAAATACCATATGCCAGCAGACAATGTGTTTTGAGACTCAGGTCCTGTTTACAACTGGAATTAAGATGCGCTTTGGTCGATCGGATCACAAGTAGACGAGGGAGACACTTTCCCGTTTACTCCTGGTGTTTTATCCGTCTCTTGTCCACTTTCAACCACTTCTGTCCTGATTTCTTTGAGGGGAGGGTCTATAGGTGGGTAAATATATGGGTTTCTTCAGATCTTTCAATACAATGAACAAAATAAACTCGCGCAATTTACATATGAACATGACCGGAGATGATGGGAAAAACACACGGAGAGCATCAGCTTTAGTTTCTGCCCTGACAGCTGAAGACCAGCCGAACGCAGTGTGTGTGTTAGAAATCAGGAATGGTGAGAGAACATTGTGCTTGGTACATTTTTTCATCTTCAAACCAAACTTGGGTCTTCAGCCGACAAAGTTTAAATCCCGTCTGGCTTGAGCTCTTCCCATAATGTTCACGCATTAGTTCAGTTGGCGGAGAGTAGACGGTCTTTTGTGGCTGTTTGAACACATTCAATCACATGATCGTTTACACTACGAAAGCAATCCAGTCGAATGTGTTCTCCACTACCTCTGGAAGCGGTCGAAAGTGGACAAGCTCAAAGCGTTTTAGACCCCGTTTACACCTGTATTTAGCGTCGTCCACTTGTGATCCGATCGACCAAAACACATCTTAAGAGGTGTGAACGGGTCCTCACTCACCGGCACCATCACCTTCTAGTGCAGTTTGCAAATTGCCTGTGTGATATCCTCGGGCTCGCCTTTCGCGTCTGTTTTCACATGTAAGTTTAAAATATTCTAACTGAGCTCTCAGCAAAAGTTTTTCAATGCGACAGTTATGTTACAACACATCACATTATTATTTCCATGTCGTCAAACTTGTCACGAGACATGTGGTCCTAAGAGCGATGTATGACTGATGTAGGCCTTTGGTTTTATTTGATTTCAGTCCACATATATATATACTTGTTACCTATTGTTACCTGTTTTAAAGGAATAGTTCCCCCAAAAATGAAAATTATTGGTTGCACTTTATTTTACTGTACTTGCACTTGTGTACTTGCAGTTTACTTGCATAAGAAAGTACAGTAACTACATAGGTTTAGGTGTAGGTTCAGGATTAGTACCTAGATATTACCCAGCTATTGTAATAACTATAAAGTACATAGTATGTACATAGGGAACAGGACTGTAAAATAAAGTGCTACCAGATAATTTTCATTTTTGGGTGAACTATTGCTTTAAATACTTTTATATTTATCATGTTAGTTTATCAGTGGACTTCTAGAAACACAGTCAGGGATCCAGAGTCTGTCAGATTTACATGTGGATTCATCCACTTCTTCCCAAAAACGTTAAAGAGTTCAGTGCAGAAAACAGACTGAGAGGGAATATTATGGTGACTGTAGGCGTTAGTTGCATGATCTGTTTTGATCAGACATGGTGTGGCATGAAAGTCTAAGAACCTCTAGTTTTCTGTGCTTTACTGCGTTTGCAGCTCTTATACAGATGGGATTTCCATTAGAACTGTATTTGTTATTGCCAAATGTATTGCATTCAGCTGACTTTCTGTCATATGGAGTGTCACATTTCCAGACAGTGTTTTGGAATATAGTGCAGTGACTCCAAAGAATATTTGGACACTTCAGTCAGACAAATGTCTGCATGTCATTGCATTGTGTAACGCGATATCAAAGCAGCTTGCTTAAAAACACGCTAATATTTGCATTTATTCATTTAGCAGATGCTTTTATCTAAATATTTAAAAAGCTATTAATTATAAGGAGGCGAGAACACGAGAAGTGCTAAAAATACAACTTTTCCAACATCGTCTAGAACTTTGGTTCTCAGTTGTTTTGACGTCGAGGCCTTCTTTGTCCATGACAATATTCAAAGCCCTCAATGTAAATCAAGATATTTCTAGCTGTTATTTTTTGCTTCTGAAAAGCAGCTGTTATTACAGCAAAGTAATTATGAATTCATTTAAAATACTGAATGTATTTCAGGGTTCACACTTTAAATGACCAATCAATTTACATATCATTTCCAGTTTTCTGTGATTTAAGGGATACTTTTTTATGCAGAAATAGCCATTTCTGTCTTATATTTAAAAAAATATCATATCCATTATAACATTTTCCAAGACTTTTCCAGGTCATGAAATCACCTTTAAAATTAATTCATACACTTCAAATCCACTATCCTGGTTTTCCAAGACTGAGGAAATGAATTAAAATGAATTATTTTTTTAGCTATTTTGAGTTATTTAAAAAATTGTTTTGTCAATTTTCTGGACTATAGGCTAGACAATGAGGGATAATAAAATAAAAAATAAAAATTAGTTCAAGCATATAGAGTGATTAATTTATTTAATTAGTTGTTTTATTTATCTATTTTCATTTAGAGCATTAACACCAACAGGATTCAGTCAAGTGTTCACAGTAGACATTTCTAAAAACGTAAATTATTTTATAAAAATAACTTTTTTTGGATTTGATAAAACATAGTGAAAATGTTGTGAAAATTGTCCAACCCTGTAGATGTCGGACCTGAGATAAAGAAAAGCGAAGTCAGCTTTGAGAAAAGATCTTGCTGTTTTGAGCTCAGATACTGACACTTGATTTGATGCTTTATCTAATGCAGTGACATTGAAACATTTTGAATTGTCCAAATATTTTTGGCCTGCTGTATATCTTTCAGTTCTACCTCTGATCCTCACTCTCTAGCGCCCCCTAATGCTGCATCGCTGATAGTGTGAATGCCAGCTCTTCACAAACCTGTGCTTCTGCATCAGTGGACGAAGAGAAGGAAGTAGATTGTCAAACTGTCATTCTGTGTGCATTGATCTGGAGTCATGGACAGAGAAACATGTGATCTTGGTAAATGGCAGGTGTCTGGCACAGAAGAAAGTCAATATTTATCTGTAGCAGTGAAAATGCTGCCTCAGTCCGCTGGTGAACTCTGAACTCAACAGCTGTCAATCACGAAGACATCACTCCTCTAGAGAACTCGAGTTGCATGTTATGCTTTATAAATAACACGTTTTTGTGAAATCTGTGTCTCAAAACGTTAAAACATTGCTGGTGTGCATCACCACTTAAAGGACATGTGTTCTAGATCATGTTTTGTTACGGTTACAAGCTCAGAATCTACAAAGTTAAAAAAAGAAATGTCAGTTACAAATCTACCAGCAACCTTGTCGACTGTATATTCTGTCTTACATTTTAGTTTGGGAGATTGATTACAGCAGTCAGAAGAGAGAGCGTTTTAAATTTGCCTTCACTCCTTCAGCCGTTGTATTAGAAGAACACAATTAGTTTTGGTTACACTATTTTAGTGTCATTGTTACAGTTTAATTATACATTTAAGTACGGAGTAATAATAATTAACAACATGTACTTACTATAGGGTTAGGGTAGGATTAGGGTTAGTTGCATGTAATTATGCATAATTTACTGTTATTACTATGGTAAGTACATGTAACATATGTAACAAGGACACTGTAAAATAAATTGTTACTTTAGTTTTTTATGAATAGGTTATATTGAGTAAATGTTAAGTGGATTTCGTTGTTGTTAGTATGTTACTGTTGTTGTTTTAAATTCAGTATTTTTGTATTCAGTTTCTCGTTTACCATAGTATTATGTGTATCCACAATTCATCAGCCATCGGCCCTGCCATATCACATACTGACCAATGCAAAACTTGTATCAGATATCAATATCAGTGTTTTTACACAACAATATATATGAATATTATAAATTATACACTACTGGTCAAAAGTTTGGAAACATTAATGTTTTTGAAAGTAGTCTCTTAATCTCACCAAGGCTGCATTTATTTGATCAAAAATACAGTAAAAACAGTAATACTGTGAAATATTATTACAGTTTAAATTAACTGGTTTCTGTTGTAATATATTTTAAAATATAATTTATTCCTGTGATGCAAAGCTGAATTTTTCACCACATTACTTCAGTCTTCAGTGTCACATGATCCTTCAGATAATTCTAAGATAGTTTCTTATTATCATCAATGTTGAAAACAGTTTTAGCTGCTTTTTCATGATCATGATACACTGCCATTAAAAAGTTTGGGGTACGTAAGATTTAAAAAACACATTAAATTGATAAAGACAGTAAAGACGTTTTTGAAATTAATAAATATTTTCAAAAAAAGTTCTATTTATAATAAATTCTGTTCTTTTGACTTTCTATTAATCAAAGAATCCTGGAAAAAAACACTTTCCTCAAAAGTATTAAGCAGCACAACTGTGCTTAACATTAATAATAAAATAAATGTTTCTTGAGAACCAAATCAACATATTAGAACATGTATATATGTGTGCATATCAAGTATATGTAAAATTGTATTTATTATTTATTTATTTATTGGGCTTTTCCCCTTTATTTTTTATAGAATAATCAATATTTTTATAGAGCAATCAATGTTGATGGGAAAGTGAGACCCGAACCTGAACCTAAGTCCACGCGAGCCAACAGCTCTTATACGTCTTGTGCCAAAACTAACTTTCTAAAATGATTTACAAACATTATTCAGTGTCCATTGACAAGACTGGTAGTGCAGGCCCAGAAAGAGCTAATGCATCTGTAAAGGTGGCCAAGTGTTCATGGTTAACAGCCCTCGCTGATGATGATGCTGGTCTTATGGTCCATCACTGGTGTATATTAGGCCTCTTCACATGTGAGCAGCATTTCTTTCTGCTCTCATTCGTCAGGATCAGCAGTGTGAGCTTCAGGGCCAAAGTGTTGCGCACCAGCGGATGTGTCTGACATTACCACGGGACACGATCAAATTCACAGCTTTGAAATCTCTGTCTGGCGTTGCAGCGGAGGCCGTGGGATGTATTGTTCCTGTCTCAACTTTTTAATCCGCTTCCCCGGCTTGTGTTTTTTTCCCTGCGATCTTTTGTTGCGGGTCTTCTGAGAGATGGATCAAGACTCTGACTGATGCACACCAGGCTGAAGTTAACGCGGCTGCCGGAGACGTTATGATTCCTGCGAGATTTCCTGCAGCCGTGTGTCTGATTCACGCTCGCACCGGGACGGGGGAGGGAAAGACCAGAGGGGCTCATCTTACCGTCAAACTCGCTCTTTCTCTAACGCACGCCCACACACAGCACGCGTTGCAGACACGGCTGGTCCGCTTCCATCGCTGACACACGTGACGGGCCAGACGGGACGCTTTAATTGAGTAGCCACGGTCTTAATTAAGTATCAGCGTGAATGTTGATGAGTGGCGTCGGATTGTTCCATCCGTAACTCACTCACTCTATAACTCAACCACAGTTCAGAGGAAGCAAACGAAATAATGAGCGACTCGAGGCCTTCGGAGCGGAACCCGGGACAGTCCGCCAACACACATTAAAATCACGTTATTGTGCAAACGTTGGTGTGCAGCGTTACACACTGAATGTGTGCGTGCAGGTTCGAAACGGATGCGAGTTGTGCTCCAGAAGCCTGTCAGTGTGTTCGTTTTTTTGTCTGATTCATGCATTCATTGGAATAATATTACAATACATTGCTTAAGCAATATATTTGAATAATTGTAATAATGCACAAATATTGCAGTATCCAGTAAAATATAGATGTATATGTAGGTTAATATATTGCTTTAGCACAACAGTTGTAAACTATTATATATGTAGAGCCTATATATTATAATATGACTTTATTTTTTTTATCAAAAATACAGAAAACCAGAAATATTGTGACAATTTTATATAATGGTTTTCTATCTGAATATATATTAAAATGTAATTTATTCCTGTGATCAAAGCTGAATTTTCAGCATCATTACTCGTCGTCTTCAGTGTCACATGATCCTTCAGAAATCATTCTAATATGCTGACTTGAGAAATATTTATGATTCTCAATGTTGAGAACAGTTCATATTTTTTTTGTTGAAACCCTGATACTTTTTTCCCCCAGGATTTTTTATATAGAAATCTTTTGTAACATTATAAACAATTTACTGTCTTTTTTGATCAATTTAATATGTCCTTCCTAGCTTAATAAAAGCAACTAAAAGTATATATAAGATGAAATAAAAGTAGCCTATTAATTTCTTTTAATACATAATGTATAACATAATATAGTTTGTGTGTGAGAGTGCGTTAATTTTTTTGTAACTTTCGAGTCTCGAGCGCTTGTCGTCATGCTTTTGGTCTGCAACATCTTCAGCCCACATGGGTTTTGCGGTTGCTCTGGCGTTAGGCCACGGGCCGCCAGACGTCCTGAAGAGCTTGTTTTTAATCTGAATCCACACCGTGAGCTCTACTCGAACATCATCTGGTCAAATCATCTGTCAAAAGCTGATTTCTCTGCCCCCACATCCTTCTTTTATTACCAGACTCTTGCAGTAAGAAACTAGTGTGTTCATTTCACGTGTGAAGTATGCCTGTGCATGTTTGGCAAAATGTGCCTGGGTTGAGGTATAGCTAAATAATGTCTACATTTTCAGCTTTATCTCTTCCTGTGATTCTGAAAGGGCCTGAAAAAACGTTTTTTTTTTACTTATTTCAACTATTGCTAATTAGATTCAGAATTTTAAAAAGTAATATCTTGTTAAAGCATGCTTTCCAGACTATTTTAATAAATTAATAACTAAATGTGCACATGCAAGACTATTTGATAGTTTCATTTATATGTACAAATTTTATATTACCCAGTAAAAATATATGTAAATAAACACTAACGTTGTAAGAGAGAAGTCTCTTCTGCTCACCAAGGTTGCATTTATTTGATAAAAAATACAGTAAAAAAAAAAGTTAAATTGTGAAATAGTATTACAATTTAAAACAACTGTGTTCTATGTGAATATATTGTAAAATGTTGTTTGATTCCTGTGATCAAAGCTGAATTTTCAGTATCATTACTCCAGTCTTCAGTGTCACATGATCCTTCAGAAATCATTCTGATATGATGATTTGATGCTCAAGAAACATTTCTTTTTATTAATTAATGATGAAAACAGTTGTGCTGCTGCTTCATATTTTTGTGGAAACCGTGATACATTTTTATTCACGATTCTTTGATGAATAGAAAGTTCAAAAGAACAGCATTTATTTGAAATGGAAATCATTATATATGTCTTTGCTGCAAAATTTCATCAATTTAATGTAGAGATGCATGATATATTGGCTACCAGTATTAGCCGATATATTAAAGCCGACAAATAATGAATTATGTCCTTCAGCCGAGACACTTCAGATGCACACTGTTCGCCATGATGGTTTTGAATTTGCTTGAAATATGATTGGAATAACTTACAGTTTGGAAAACACAGTTTGCAACGTGCAGTTATATATATATATAACTGACCCCAAACTTTTGAATGGAATATGAAAAAAGAATACATGAAAACTTTTGAGTGCATGTTTTGAGGGTGTTTTTCGTTACATGAAGACAGGGAAGAATAAGATTGAATCATTTTCATTTATATAGATCAATATAACAAAGCATAGTCATAAACGGCTATTTTTTACGTGCATATACAGTATTCTTACTAAAACACTCAAACATATTGCAAAATTACTTCCATGATCACTTTCAGGGGGTGCAAGCGAATCGATGAATTAGTTCATGGTTTGAATTGATTCGTGAACAAACTTCAGTGGTGTTTGTTGAAATCAGAGAAAACATCTGTTTTAATGCTTTTATACTCAATGCAAGGAAGAATCAACTGGCACAATGAAACTGAAGTCCTCATGATATTCACAATTTTGAATTGGCAGCAAATTCACTGTGAATTTTCGATATGGCTGCTTATCCTAACAGGTCACGTCCTGATTTGGCCTGCGGTTTAATGACTCAGAACAACCGGTGTCATTCCCCCAACTCTTCCTCTCCTAAACTCTGTTTCAGCTTGTTTTTAGATCTTCAGTGCTAGCGGAAAAATGGGCCGTCCCCCGGGCTGCACGAGGCATTCAGGAACGCAGGGCTCGAGCGTCTTGATGTGGATTTAACTGGGCTTCAGGGAGGAAGTGTTTCACTTAGCTCTGCAGTCCAAGAGATAGCGGGACGTTAAGGAGCCGTAAATCAGCACAGGTTGCTCACCTGCCCCATCTCGGGCTCGAGGGAGACGCGGCGGCTCAAAGCTGCTCTTCCTCTCGACCCTGTTAGGAGATGTTCAGTTTGGCCTTCTCGTGACTGATGGGCTGTGGTAAATAACATGCGGTACTGGGAGCTTTCATCCCGAGGTCCCGGCGTCTCGGCCAGGATGTGAGGTTCTGGTGACTGCTTTTCAATGGCACACGTGTAAATCACCCACAGGAAGTTTGTGCGCGAACTGAAATAAACTGCATATCTGAAGCATGTAGACTGTCATGCTGCCGTAAAAAAGAGGGTCTTTGGGAAATGCTGTACTGAAGTGTGTTTTTGAGTGTTTTAAAAACGTTTTTGCACAATTTTTGCATTTGTTTTTAATGACTAAGCACAATGCGCTGCACATACTAGTTGCACACCATTGCTTTGCCAATAACTAGTGCTTGTTACAGTATGTTACATTGGTTAGTTACATGAGTACTGTATTTTTTGTAACACTTTATTTTACAGTGTCCTTGTTACATGTTACATGTACTTACCATAGTAATAACAGTATTACAAATTATGCATAATTGCATGCAACTAACTCTCAACCAAATTCTAATCCTACCCTAACCCTATAGTAAGTACATGTAGTACTTAAAAATACTCGGTACTTAAAAATAATATTGCACTGTAACAATGACACCTTAAAATTGAAGGTGCCCTTGATACAGCGTAATTATGCACATAATAAAAACATGTTCTTACTATATAATTTAGGTTAGGGTTTGGGGTTACACTTTATTTTAAGGCGTCAGTATTACAGTGTAATTATACATTTAAGTACTGAGTAATAATAATTAACTAGGCCTACATTTACTTACTATAGGGTTAGGATTAGGATGAGGGTTTGGTTGAGGGTTAATTGCATGTAATTATGCATAATTTATAGTTATTACTACAGTAATTACATGTAACATATGTAACAATGATATAAAATAAAGTGTTACCGGGTTTGGTTTAGGGTTAGTTGTGTGTACTTTACTAGCTTTACTAGCTTAATAGCTTTCCTGTAGCTCAAACAGTAGAGCGTTGGCGCTTGCAATGCCAAGGTCATGGGTTCGATTCCTAGGGAAAGCAAGAACTGATAACAATGTAAATGTGTACCTTGCAATGCAAGTTGCTTTGGATAAAAGCGTCTGCTAAATGCATAAATGTTAATGTAAATACCATAGTAAGTACATGTAAGATGTGTTACAGGGACACTATAAAATAGTGTTTCTTTGCACTGCTACTAGTTACAGACCTAGTGCTTTTTTCTGTTTGTTTTTTTGTTTTTAATAATTACATTTTTGCTTGTTTTTAATGCAAATTTTTCTTGATTCTTGTTCAGTCATTTTTACATGTAAATTAGTGTCATACCATTTTTTAAAATTAAAATCTGCCTAAAGTAAAGAGAGTACAACAGATACTACTATTTAGTGTATAAATATATTAATAACAGTACGATACAGTTATTGATTAAAGTAATGATTTTCATCTTGATCATTAGATTTTGTCAGATTAAAATGGTCAATAAAATAGTGTTCACATTTTTCACATTTCAAATGTGAATTTAGTTAGTATGGGGAAGAAAAAAAACCTTGATTGGGGTGGACAAAATATGGGATTTTATTATATACTTAGTTTTTAAAGTCAATTTTATAGAAAACATGTATTTACTTAAAGTATTTTATTTATAGTCCTGTTTATAGAAAACAATTGTTCGTATTTGAGTGCATAAGCTAAGGTTTTGGTAACAACTAACGTGGTTTAATTTTTTCTACAGAGTTCTGGCCAAAATTCAAAGGAGAAGAAGAAGAAGAAGAAGAAAGCCGCTGTGAAGGAGGGTGGAGAAGAGCGTGTTGTGTCCGACAGAGACAGCGGCCTCAAGGTTTCCTCACAGGTGGACGAGTACGAGCACGACACGTCCGATGAGGAGGTAAGAATCTGTCCGTCATCTGCAACAAGAACAATCATCTAATAAAAAAACTCAGTCTGATTTGGTTTGATAGCTATTTTTCCATAGCTTTCTGTGATCTAAAGAAAACACTGCCCTATAAAAATGTACCATGGTAAATGCATTTTATACTAAAATAACAAAGTTAAAGCTTTGGTACTGTGATATTGGCCATTACAGCCATTTAAATTTAAAATGAAACCAATATCCTGAATGTTTTTTACACTGTTTGCAAGAGATCTTATATCCATTTTTGTGGATGTACATTAGTAATAATATCATTTTTGTGGGAACTATGGTTACCATGGAAACACTTTTGTTGAAAAGTGGGTTTATTGAAACTTTTTTTGTTATTGTTCTTGGCATGGAAATAATCAAATAAACAAAGTTTTTGATTTTTAAAAAAATATATTTTAAAGTAGGGATGAACAATATATCGGCCACCATATCGGTATCAGCCGATATATGTTCATTTTAAATGTTTTCGTTATTGGCACGATAAGAACATTTGACCGCTATATTAAAGCTGAAAAATAAGGTATTATTTCCTTCAGCTGAGACACTTCAGGTGCTCACTGTTCGCCATGATGGTTTTGACTTGCTTGAAATATGATTGGAATCACTTTAAAAAGGAAAATACATCTAAAGGCAACAAGTGCAGCGCAAGTCTGTCATATAGACTACATAATATTATAATGAGAACGTCATTATAATTGAGTGTTTGGGACATGGCATTGAGACTTTTGGGTTCTCAAATTGTATACAAATTTGGATTTAGATTTATCGGGTTTTTAGATGTTTCAATGCAACTTTTCACTCAAATTGTTATGCAACTTATAACATCAACAAAGATGTTGTATTCAAATAGAAAAGAATGCAAAACTGATTCATTTTCACTAGTGCTCTCAGACTGTTGGACCCCAATCCCTTTCAGGTGACGGAAAATCCATGGAAGAGTGTTTGCGCTCAACTCTTATTTCCATTAATAAATTGCATTTTCCAGTTCAGCGAGTCTGGATATCACCAGTGTGTCCAGGTGTTGTTGGTGCACCTGCATCTGTTGCGATGTGTCCTTTGCATGCTGTCCTCCTATCATTTGTTTCCAGATGGCCATTTGACTTTCAACTCTTTTGACTTTTATTTGGATGCATAACAAATGTATAATTTGACTACTTAAGGGGATTTTTGAGTCTTTGTGAGCACACTGTGTGAAATACCATCATCTTCGCAGAACCCGAAATGATGGGAAAATGACCAGTTTTGCCTTTCTTGTGTTATCACATTAGATTTAGTTTTATTCAGATATTATTGTCTGGTTAATGCCAGCTGATGGCAAAGTTATAAAAATAAACTTTAATCTAAAGTTGAAGCAGCAATAATGGAAATCTGGAAATTGAAATGACATGATACTGAATGACAAGTAGGATATCTTTATGATTTCAGTAAGAAAAATCTCATTCTCATTTTAAATCTAGCGGCGGCTCTTTGTGCAACGTTTGCACAGGCATGATTACTTCATTGTTCCGTGGAGGGGAATATGGTTAGTTGTGTAATGTTTCATGTAAAGGAAAAAGATTTTTGTCCTGGTCTTTGGGCTGGAAGTGTCTGAACCGCAGTATTTGATACGTTCCCTTACGCCTGTAAGACGTTACCGCATTTCTGTAATGTCTCTGTTGGCTTTTTCTAAGGGAGACCGTGAAGCATCTCTGCAGTAAGGAGCTCTGCAACGTCTCATATTTACATCTAGGACCATTAAAGAATTCCTTTTCAGCTCTTTAATTTACATGCATCATTGAAAACCGTTGAACCTTGGCACGATGCGGTCTGGATAATTTGCCAGGCCGTACAACCTAAACACAGCAGCCATCCAAAACTGTTCTTGGCAATCTGCTTCCGACCAGGAATGTTTTGCAGAAGGGTTATTGTTCTTGGGTAGATACCCGATTTGACTTTTTAATGCCCCCCTTCATAGTCGTTCAGAACGCATCAGAAACGATGAGTGCTGTCATTATCTAGTTTGTAAAAGTACTTAAATTTTTTACATTTCCGCTGTCTTTGGAGGCTTCCTCTAGTTCTTTTAGTTTAATGACAGCATTAAATCAAAGTTGAGCTTATTTACTTTCTTCGTACATGTCTTTTTGTGTTATCGTGGAGCGTTTATCAGTTATTGTAAAGAACTAAAAAGCTTTATGCTTTCATATGTTTTCTTATTTTGACAAAAGTGTCTTTTGAATGAAGTCAGTATTTTGTCATGCAGTATTTATTTTAGCCCATTTCTACCCTTCAGCTGTTTTATAGTTTTAGTCAACAAAAATAACTTTTATTTTGCAGTAATCTGCAGATTTATAAAAGCGGTCAAACCGTAACATACCAAATTATTACCAAATAATTAAAAGTTCTTAAAATTCAAAAGCATTAGTAAATATTAAATTCTCATAATTTCTTCAACAGTATTTTTTTTTTTAATGACAATTAAAATTGCATGTTCAGCGAACATTTTCATCAGTAAATGTATCGCTAGCTATGTTTCCACATATTTTTTTAATTTTGGGATATCGCAAAAAAAAACCCCAAAAAACAAGCTGGATAGAAATGCCAAGATGCACATAAAAAACGCTGTTTGCTCAATTGAGGCGGATTTAAAAAAAAATCTGATACCAACATAAGCCTATGCATGTATACCTTGATGGAAGCACATTTACTGCATAAATTGCATTCTCAAACATCAGGATGTTGGAAAAAAGAGTCACATTGGCTCGTCTAGTTGCACCAAACTTGATATTTTATGCCTGTTTCACAGGAAATTTTGTTCCCTTGAGCACTTGGGATGGAAACTGTGCTTTATCTGCAAATGTTTTACGTGATATTCCAATTTTCTGCTTAAGTTAAATTCACAAATTTATAGCACACAGTAGCAGTAGTCATGCTGAATGTCATCTTAAAGCTGCTTTGAAATTATAATCATTGTGAAAATTGCTATACAAAATAACTTGTTAATTTTGATGCGTCGTACCAGATGCCATTGGACTATTAGCACACTAAAACGCTGTCCGTATGGCGAAATCCTCTCTGTAAAGTTGACTTTTAAATGTAGTTCTAGAACTTCATCCTAAATCACTGCAGCCAAAAACATCAAAGCTAAATGGAGATGAACATACTAGCCAACATCCATGATCAATAGAAATAGTCAACTAGTTGTCCAAAAACTATGTTCTAAAATCCCGGACCTTTCTCTTATCCCACTAGATAAAGTAGACATTATTTCCCACTGCACTGCTCAGCATCAGATATGAATGCATTGCTAGCACAGTTTCTTGCTATCTTAAACACGGTGGCTTCTCTATTATAATTTTCTACTCATTTTCTCATTTTGTGCTCAGTTCGGTAGTCTCACATGGAGATGAGAAGGTGTGAATCTCATTAGCTTGTCAGTCTTGTCTTTTACCCCTCAGGCATCCCTCTTTGAAGGAGTTTGTGGGCCTGATCTCAGCGGTGTTGTCATGCATCTCTGCGTGCGCCTCACATATCGGCGGTGGTCCCGCGGCCATTTGGCGTACGCTAAATTAGCCCCCCCTTGTCTGGGGACGGCAGATTGGGTTGCCTCTCCATCCCTTCGCTGCTCTCAACACAAGTTGTCTACAAATAAAACTCCAGACTTCTAAATCCCCCGTTTTTCATCCTCATGTCCCCCCTTTGTAATAAAGGGCTATTTCCTGTTAGCCGAGTGGAGAGGGAATACGCGAGAGTGCAGCGTCTGTCCGAGACCGAGCCGGCAGGAAGGGGCTTTTCCCCCGCAATGGCTTTTCCATGTGCTCTTTGAGATGAATGAAGACACATTGTGGAATTAAGGGGAAAAGGGGCTCTGGCTCCCGGCCGCAGCTTCAGCTTCCTGCCGGCCAACAGCTACCGCTCTCAAAGACTGAGACCTGCACAGTAGCCTAGAAAGATGTGTGTGTGTGTGTGTGTGTGTTAAGTTTACAACAGGCGGTAAAGTGAGTAATTTGATGGGAGATTTGTGATTTAAATCCAGATTGACCTGTATAGTGACGTCATTCAACCTGATGTTCTTTTAATTTTTCTGATCATGGATGAACCGGATTGCTTCGTTAGTTTGGTTTCGACACATGACTGTTTTGGGTACAGCATTAGGTTTGAAACTTTAAAATTAACACTCAAACAGTTTAATTAAATCTGTTTTAATATGTTGAGTCTGACTAATAGGTTGACTAATGTGTTTATCTAGATGGATGTTGGTCTAGCTTTAATATTTTAGCAGGAGTGATTTGAAAGAGATGAACTACATCTAAAAGCGGTGAACAACAATAGGTGTCTGTGTTGATGCATCCCACATGAAGTTGAGTTTTAAATATCTATCCATCCATGTCTGTGATATAAACTACAATTTTTGCAGTGACTCCATCCATCCATCCATCCATCTCCATACAAAATAACATCCATCTAGCTGTCTGTCAAAAGAATATTTGTGAATATCTGTTTGTGAAAAGAATTTTAATTGTACGTTACATTCAAATTGAAAATGCAATTCTGCATTCCCTTTGTAATTTTTTTAAAATAAAATGTAAAAGTCTTTCTTAATTCAACTGAATGTGGTACAACCCTGCTTTTAATAATAGTATATTAATATTTGCTTTAAATATTTTTAATAATCATAGTGCTAAATTTGCCTTTTCAGAAAGTCAGTTTGCACTGTGCGCACACGTCCCATAGAGGGCGCTGTTTCCGCTGTCTGCCCGGCAGGCACACGGCTGAAATCTTATTTCCAGTGTGCGGTAAGCCATGGATGAGTGATTCTCTTTTGAGGTTTTTCAGAATGGCCCTCTCTCCGGGCTCTAACGTAAAGCTCTAGTGACAGGTAGCGGATCGAGGTCACGTCTGCTAATCACATCGACTGACTGATTCCAGATTCCGGTCCAGTGACCCACTGAGGAGCTGTCATGAGCGCAGGAAACTTTACATCCTTTGCAACTATGTAGAATCAGGCACGTTTAAAAACTTTTTCTGACCTCAGTGGTTGCGTGGCAACTGTTTTGTTTTAATTGGGAGGTTTTATTTAGGGCCGGATATATTTGCATATGTGGTTGGATTTATAATGCGAGACTCTTGCTGTAGCTGAAGGACATGGGTGAGCATTTGATGGATCTAGTTAGCGATTTCCTCCAGTCCCAAATGATGTCAGAGTAATTACATGTTCAGGAGGTTTTGCGGTGTAGAGAGTTTCTTCAGGTGGTCAAATCTCACTCAGGAAGGTAAGGACTGGCTTTGTCATTTCCACCCGGAGATTTGAGAAAGTTTTCGGCCCACGCTGTCTGAAGAAAAGAGCCCTGTTTGCTTTCCCGTACAAAGTAAAACAAACACAACCTGTAATGCCGAGTGGTCAGGTGTCCAGATTGCTCGAGAGTTAAGAGGGAACCCAGCCTCCCCCTCCGGGGATCTGTGCCACCCACTCCTCGGAAAACCGAGACACGGAGCACATATCTCGAGGTGAATTTTATTTGCTTTGCTCTCTAAATTTTGGTAATCCCAAAGTTTAATTTCATGATTGGGCCCATTTCCAAACGCTTGCCTGATGAGTTCCAGATGGGATCTCAAATGATTGCGGTCAATCTGATGGCAGGGAAAAAAAGCTTGAATTTTAGCAGTTCTGGGCTCTTAGAGGGTAATTTAGGGAAGAAACCCCATTTCCCAACCCCATCCTTACTAGGATTGACAGCCTTTCCATGTATCTCTGGATCTATAAGTTGCAGCACAGCATGATTACAACCCAATGCTGCTCAGTTGGGGGGAAACGGTTTACCTTTCCCGATGTTACTTTCGTTCCCTTTTCTCTTTCCATTGGAGGTTCCCACTTTGATGGGTTTAAGTTCTCCTTTATATTATTTTAGAAATTGAAACTTTTGAAGAAATTAACCCTGAATCTGTTTTATAGTATCCAAAGAAAACTTCAAAAACCATATGTAGATGCTCTTTTAAAGCATTTCAACTGGCCATGATGAAAATAGCCAAGGAAGCTGGCGTGGCGTTAAAATGCCAATTAACCAACCAATCCCAATTTGATGGGCACTGAAATGTTTTAAGACACTCGGTGGAGGAAGAGATTTTCATCTGAGGCCATCATTACCTCTTTCCCCTCGTCGCCGAATACTGTATCCTCGGCTTGAATGTACATTTGGAGATTGGCGCTGTCCACAGGTTGCTGTCCTGGATGCCTAAAAGTAATCAAAGCCGTCAACGCGCTTCTCTTGTGCGATGTTTCTTTCACAAAGTTCTCCATTCCAAGCGGACGTGGAGTTGGGGGGGAAGTGTCCTGGCTCTCCGTTCCAGCAGCAAATTCACATCAATTTATGAAACAGGAACCGGGGTTTGTATCCATTCATCCTTGGCAGACCAACACCATTTGAAGCCTGAACTCAGCACAACCTTTGACCCTCAGCGTTCTGCAGAGCATTCGACATCTCTTACTGCTTCTATGTCTTGGTCTGCTTGCCATACGCCAAGTGAAATGAGAACCCTGTTTGGTGCACTTTCCCATCATTCACTTTCCTTGCTTGCTTTCTACCATAACAGCTTTCAAAATGAACCCACAAAGTAAAAAAGTTACTTAAAATGATTTCCGAGACTTATACGACAAGTACTATTTCCAGTAGGGCTGCACGATTAACCAAAATAAAACTGATCGCGATATTGCTTAGTGTCATCGAATCGTAAAGTCTTCAGTTTAATTAAATAAATGTATGCGCTGCGTGTTTCAGGGTAAAGTGCGGCATTGCGTTTCGCTGGTGTTTGCAGAATCCCAGAGCGACTCGTTTCCGCATCATGTGCCAGGCGTCTTCCTATACTTGTAATGAGAAGCGCTTATCAATAAAAGAAAACCTTAAAATTAAAATTAAAATCTGATGGTTAGGGTTAGGTTAGCTTTTGAAAATGAAGATATAAGAGAATATTACTAAATTATTATAATTTACAGTTGTAATGTAAAATAAAAATATATTTTTTCTAAAATACTCTTTTACAGTGAAATATTACGATAGTAATTTATTATTTTGCCTGGATTTATACATTTTTATTTAATAATAATAATAATAATTATTATTATTATTATTATTATTATTATTATTATTATAAATAGAAATTGATATCCATTATTATTGCAATAATTATTATTATTTTATTGCCATATTGATATATGATTGTGCGGACCTACAAATAAGCACAGCAAACGTGGAATTTTTAAAAAATTAAATTTTACATCACAGTCACAATTTTTGTCTGAAAAATCACAATTTCATTCATTTACATTTTTTTTTTTTTCCCAAAATTGTGCATTCCTAATTTCTAAGTACCATTTCCACCAAAACTTCCTTAATGGAAGTCAACGTCTAAAGTGTTGGAAGTACAGTGCATTAGCTCGTCCCATAGACCTTTGAACTTTTCCAGTGTCCGTGCCTTGTTGGCCCGAGGTGTTGTCTTGCACCCTGCTCCTATTCTGCTCTCAAATCTTGTTAAAAGCACCGCCGGCGTCTGTTGTTCATGTAGTTTCTATGCTTCTCTTTGTCTTTCCCCCCAGCACGCCATTGGGTTCAGCGTTTCAGGGAAGAGAATGATTAATATGTTTTGTGCTTCAGCAGACACGGGCATGGATTTTTACAAAAACGTCTGCACTATTAAAATACAAAGAGTGGTTTTGTTCTCCCGGATCCATTGGATCGAGCCGCTCTTTAGATTTATCAAATTAGACTCGAGTGAATGTGGGTGGTGTTCTGTTGCACATGCAATACAGCAAGGTAAAGGGGGGGATTTAAGGGCTGTATCCCACCGGGAGCCATTGGTCCCCACACAGTCCTCACACCCACGCCGTACCTTCCAGATCAGAGTCAGGCCAATAATTCCTCCCTCTGGCAGGAGTCAAGCAAACGTGTAAGCTATTTGGAGCCGTAAACTGAACAAATGTATTCCTGTGTGTGTTTGAGAGGGGAGAAGAGGCTCAAAGCCACTACCTAGAGCAGAGGATTGCGCAATATCTTAGGTTTTATCATATTTCTCCATTTTATTATTGATTAATTCATATTTGTACACATTTATTTTGGGGCTTTTTGTCACTATGTACAGTAGAAATAGGACTGGAATTGATAGGGAAAAGATGATGCGAGTCTAGTAGGAGATTGAAGTGAGTTTGCATGAAAAATGAGTGAAGTGTTATCAAAATATTTTAGAATAAGGTTAGAATTATTGCACTCCAATTCGAATCCGCTCCGACTATATGACGTGCACGTGTTCGCTGAACTCGGAGAAGTTAAAAGTAGACTCGCTTGCTGTTAGGATTGCTGTCCTTGGGTGGAAACTCAGAGTTTAAAATTACGTTCCGCACAGAGAGAATTTCCGCACTTGTAGTGGTTAAAACACTACTATTCGTACGGTACACATGCGTGCCATACCAAATACAAATTTTCAGTATGAATACGTGTACCGTTACACTAGCCTAGAAATCTAGACGCACCCTAGCGGCAGCAAAATGTATTTTGCAGCCAGGGTAGTCTAGCAACTCTCCGTTGACTTTCGGAGCTGTAAAAACCTAAATTGGGTCAGGCCAATCAAATCGTGTATAGAGTAGGCGGGGCGGGCTTAACATAATGACGACAGAGTTGCGACGGTTCCCTGCTACTTGAAAACAAAGAATGGCTGCTGCTAGGGATGCTCATTTCGATTAATTTTCCCGACCGACAACCGCCGCTTGTTAATCGATTATTAACCGTTAACTGATAAGATTATAATATTGAATTGACAGCCGATCTCACCAATCATAATACGCCATTTTGTCCGACAAAGCAGTCAGGAGAGATAACGTTAGCTAGCAGATTAACATGGGAGGATTTGAACTTGAAAAACGGAATGTACTGACCCCTTTCCGCGGTTTAAAACAACATTCCTCCTTATGTTCATTCATAACTTATTTGATGCTATAGAAGGAAGAGATGATCGGTTCACGAGCAGCTTTAACGGATGCTCTACAGCGATCTGTCAGACACATTTAAGAGCCACAAAACGGTATGTAGCCTATTGTATCGTTTAATTTTTTTTTAAAAATGACCAAATTTGAAAGGTGAGACTTTGTTTAATATGTTTAATATCAGAAGTAACCGAAAAGTAACCTGGTCTGTCCTGTCTGTCAGCATGTTGTCAGTCTCCTCTCTGCTCCGCGATGTATTTTTCACTGCGTGAGAACATGGTGTACGTGAGAGCAGCGTAGCTTGTCGGACATAGCGACAGTAACTAAGGGGGGCGGGTCTTTGTGAAGGGTCAATTACATTAAATACAAATAAAATGGACGCGTATCTGTGACCCTTTAAAAAAAATAGTTTTTATCAAAGGGCTTATTTTAACGTGCAAAGTGCAAACAGCAGCATACAGAACAGATCAACAACAGAACCTGGATTCAGTTTAAATTTTCACGCACCTGCAGCATTTCTGACAGTGAGAGAAAAACAGAATAAAATAATACAAATAAAAAACAAAATAGGCCTACACTAAATATATTTTTTAAACTTAAATAATTAAATTAAGATGACAAAAAGAAAACACTGAATCCGTTTGAACAAAGCTTTAGAAAAAAACGGCAATTTTTTTTCCGTTTTTTTATTTAAAAAAAGCAACATCAACGTGATGTGGGGTCAGTCTGGAGCGCAGCCTGTTGACAGTTAGACCCGCGGCAGAAAACACCCTCTCCGATGGGATGGATGGATCTCGAGACGTGTGTGGTTGCGCGTGTCGACCATAGACTGTAAAAAAGGTGTCGACGCGCTCCGTGAGTTAATAAATATATAAGCTATAAAGTATTTTATTTTTAAACCATGCAGCAAACTAAAAAAAAAAAGAAGATAAAAAAAAACGTTTTAAACAGTTTAACTGATAGTATTAATCGGTCAAAATTTTTACATTCGGTTAACGGTTAAACAGTCAATATGAGCATCCCTAGCTGCTGCTGGAGAACAGTCTTTCGAATCGGCTTTGGCTGCGACTCTGGAGGACTTGGAGTTAAGCTTTTCTTTGAGAAAAGAGCAAAGAACGGCACTTAAGTCATTCTTAAAAAAGGAATATGTGTTCGTAGTTTTGCTGGCCAGATTCAAAAGTTGAATCTATCAACTAACGTTAGCTCCGCTGTTGGGAAAACGCTCTGGTTGGTTGAAGCGCTGTCCTATTGCGTGCAGAGGGAATTTGAAAGACAGCCGTTTATCCCGCCCCTCGGATTGAGCGCGTCTATGGTGAGTTGCCAGACCCAACGTTTTGATGTAGGTCTGGCTTGCCAGGCTACCGTTACATCCCTATGTGTAAAGAGTTTTAAGTACATGCTCAGTCTTGAACTTTGTCTTTTTGCTTTGATTTTCAAATACTTTTTGACTTTTTCAAAACTACAAATTTGACTTGCTTTACGGCAAGCGTTACAATAGTAATTATTTTGATTTTCTTCGTTTCTGATGTCGCAATACATCATACTTTCATAAAATCATACAACATACTCTACCTTGTCTGTGGACATCGTTCATTCCAAAGCGGGCGGCGAAAATATTTACGACAGCAGTAATGGACAATTCCGCTTACAACCTGTAGGGGGACCGAAGAGGAAAAGTTCTTTAGTGTTGCTTTAACACAGACTTTTTTTTTTTTTAAATCCCATTGAGAAAAAAATGAAAGTGTAAAATACTCCTGGACTGAAAGATCAATTGAGCTTAATTTTCACTGAACCCATAATATTGTTTTAATGTTAGTAACTAGCTACCTGAAGGTAACTCTGTCGCCCTCTTTAGTACTGAAATTGTTGCTGCCACAGTGATATGAGAATGCCAGGTCAGGTTTTTTTTTTTCTTTTTCCTTTTTTTTTTTTCAAATGCACCATTAGTGTAGAGTATGTTTCTGGCCATAGTGTTGTAAGTTGTCAGAGAATAGATGAAAATGATATCGATCAGCAAACGCGCAGCACTCCTCTGGGCTGCTGTCCAAAAACTCTGGGATGGATTGAAACGTCTCGCTTGTCTTCTGAGGATGAAGTGATTTCCAAAGTGTTCTTGTCCAAGGACACAAAGGTCTTCTTTCAGCCCAGCGCGCTCCGCTGAAATCAATAGGCTGATAAAATTGACAGATCGCCGGTAAATTATGTGGAATCTTGGCCTGACACGCCGCTGTCAGCAGGAAATTTCTTTTTAATAGTCTATTTAAGGAGAAGCGGGGATGTGTTTTTCTTAGTCAGAGGGGAATGTTGATCCAGAGGGCCGGGGGTGGAGGGTCAGACGGGGAGGAGGCGCTCGGATAAATCGCGTGCCGGTCAGACGGAGCAAACGGGACCCCAGGCTGCGGTCTCTTGCAGGTGTGTGGAGGTGGGGGGTAGGCGTTGGAAAGCTGGCCTTTTTTTTCCCTCCTTCTTCTTCGAGAGCAGCCAAAGTAGCCACCTGTCGTTCCACAGTTTTTAGGACTTCCTTTTCATCCGGTCTTCAGCACAACTCCCAGTTGGCCCAGCATGCATCCTGCCAGAAGACCTGATTGAAACCAACTGCCAGCGGGGGCTGCCTCGGTCTCTGTGAGGACGTGAATGGAGATATGGAGAACGCATGCACTTGAATGTTTACCTCAGATACAGGAAGGAGATGAGCTAGACTTCATTTGAAAATCCCACGACTACAACTGTTCAAAACCTAGTTGGCTGCCTACATTGTACTGACAGCATCCTAAACGAAACATCACAAGAGATTGATTTGGATCGCTCTACGTAGGAAGTAACCTTGTGATTCGCAACAAAAAGAAAAAACAAACGTATGGTGCGTGCAGTACACTAATCACTCTTAAAAAGAAAAAAAATATTGGCATATATGGCAGGGTTATTACCGTTTGTAATTGTAAAATCATTTTCATTTTTTTAAATAAAATATCAAAAGAACAAGGCAAGTTGCAAAAGTTGCAAGGCAACATTTCTCATTTTCTTTTTGATGTATTTCTTTGATTCTCTCATCATTTACTCACGCATATGACTTCCTTTTTTGTGAGTTTTCTGTCAAAATAAAAGCTTGATGGTTGAAAATGAAGAAATTAAGAATCCATAAATATTAAGTAATTTTACAGTTGTACTGTAAAATAAAAGTTTGATAATACATATTATAAAATGCTTGTTTTTTTCTATTTTAATAATTTTTTTATGTAGTAGTAGTAGTAGTAATCATTATTTTTAACAATAATTATAATCATTTTTTTATCATTTTATAGTCATATTGATATATCACAATTTTATTTCAACATGTTAAATCTTTGAGAAATCTTTGTTTCGCAGAAGAAGAAAAAAGTCCTACATGTTGGAAATGACATTAGGGTGAGTGGCTGATGACTGGATGTTTATATTTGTGTGAACGATTCCTTTAAATGCCTTTAACATGCTCCCTATGTAGGAAACACACTAGGTTTTGGAACAGAGCTTGTATCTCTTATTTTACAGAGGCGTTTTTTCCACGTTGTGTTATAGGTATTTGATGCATGTTTTTGTACAACGAAGGTGGAAAAATAACTAAAGGAAATAAGAAATATGGCCCGTTACCACCTCCGCGTTCAGCGTCTCTCCTCTGTTTCTGACGTAGATGTCTTCAGTCAGACTTTCTCCAGGCTTGCCCTCAAACTTTAAAACCAAAATATGCTTTTGCAGCCATAACTGCTCATCATAACTTGTAGGACAGTGGAAGGAAAAAACACTCAGTGGGATGTTTCGGTTAATGATATAAAGGAAAAGTCAAGCGCTTCGCTCTTGTGGCTTTGATTCGATGGCTTTCTCTTCTGTTATACGACCAGAGTCGTCGTGCAGGAAAAGCTTCAGGGCCTCATTAGATATTTAATTTTCAATAAATAATGACTTTCTGAATGATGTACCGGATGCTCCAGGTGGGAAACCCATTTGAAACCTACGTTGCCAGAACGCAAACTTTCCACACGCGTCCTCCAAGGTTAAAGCCCCGTGTGCGAAGATCTGCAGATTATTTATTTATCGGGGCGGTGTGGTGCAGGATGTTTTTTTTTTGTTTTTTTTTGCCGTAAGTAATGAGAGCTTGACCTTTTGACGACCTCCTTTGCGGTTTCGCTATATTAGAAATAATGACGGGATTTATTTTTATGGCCTTTGGTGCTGTATTAGGAGTTGGGATATTAAAAGTGGGCTCTGCAGAACTGTCAGGTGAAGGGGATCCGTTCTTCCGGCCGACAGCATGGCACCGTCCTCGCCGGGTGAAGCGCTCTGATGCTGAACAGACGAGAACCGTGCAGCTGTCATCTGTTAGCCATCCTCCAGACGGTCTCGCGGGACCCGGGGGAGGCTGGATTATTACCCCCACGTCCAGCCTTTCATGGAAAGAACTGCGTCTGCTCTGGTCATCGGCCTGCTCTGTTTTTAAACTGTTTAGGACGGTAATGAGGGGGACAATGTGTTTTCAGGTTTCATTTGCTGTTGCTTCCAATTTGTGCCTTGACATTAGTGAAACTCTATCGTTTTTTTTCTGTTTTGTAAGTGGCTTTGGATAAAAGCATCTGCTAAATGCATAGATTAATAGTGTAGAGTTTAAATATGCTCATATCAAGTTAAGTCACATTTATTCATGTAGTGCTTTTTTTATACAGTACTGATTGTTTCAAAGAAACTCCAACAGAAAAATGACACTAATGTTGCAAAATTCATCATTTATGAAAGTTTCGCCTATAAAGCAGTTCTGCTGAAGACAATAGTGTTATTATTCAGCTCAATTTAGAAAGTTGTTCCTTTTTTGTGCTTTTGAAAAGTTCTGCACAGACGACCGTTCTCACGGATCTGCGCTGTATTCTGCTGCCAGGCCAGTAGATGGCGATGTCACTTTGTAAAGAAACGCTACATGTCTATAGGCTGATCGTGTAATACTCACGTGCATGACGTCACTTTTTCCACAAATTCAGGTTTTTGTAGTTTACACGGAGATGATTAATGGTATCGTTTTCAGACGTTTCCGTTTTCAGGCCCCCAAAACAGCACTTCCGTGTAAATGAACGGCCAAAATGCATATAGTTTTTAGTTGAAAATGGTGTCGTGTAAACGCTCCCTTAGTTCAGTGTTGGTTCATTTAGTTTCTATAAGCGTTAACGTCGACAATTATTAAACAAATTCAATTCTATAAAACTGTAAAGCAGCTCTACAGAAGACAATAGTATCATTATTCAGCTAAATTTAGTTTGGTGTTGATTCAATTCAGTTCAGTAACAGTGTCAATGTTGCAAAGTTCATCAGTTATGAAACAAAATCAATTCAGCTTTAAAGCAGCTCTGCTGAAAACAGTCCAGCCCAAGTGTTGTTCTCATTCAATAGCGTGCAGTCAAATTGATATTAATGAATATTAGGGTGTGTTCACACTTTGCAGGTTTGGTTTGACTAAAACTCTGGTACGATTGCTCTGTTAAAGTGGAAGAAAGTGGACCGAGACCAATCTTTTCAGCGGTCTCTGTCCACTTTTTTGGTGCGCATCAGGGTTCGGATGACAGCGTTCACACTTGTTCAAATGAGCGACACACTAACAGAGCGACTTCCAAACGATCTTGGGTGCGGTTCTATATCGGATATATTGGCCGATGAATCTAAATCCAATTTTTATATAATTTACGGGGGAAAAAAAGGCTTTTTTCTTCTGTTTAGGTTCGGTGTTAAAAATGACAGTGTCGATGCTAAGTGAACCAGGACTAAATGTATTATTCTTTTTTTTTTTTGACCAAGAGAACCAAACTACAAGTGTGAACACACCCTAAGCAACCGAACAGAAAAGTTCAACATATATTATACTTACTTTACAAAAGTGGTACATTTCATCATATTAAACTTGCAATAGCTAAATATCGGCATGATTGAATGATAAAAATGATGTAAAGAAAATGTGCAAAATGATGCTTTCATTGTTTGGTTGTAGGAAACATCCCTTCAGACAATGTTTTTGGATACTGGCTGTGCAACAACATAATTCAGACACTTCTAAACAACAGTGACTGATGAGTAAAGCAGATTAATCGGCCGATAACTGATCATTTTATGATTATTTGTACTGCTGTACGTTGGAGAACGCGGTTCATAGTTCCCACTGTGTCCGTTCCAAAATATACAGACAGTCTCGCCAATGAATAAACAGTTTTGGTTTTCATCTTTTTCCTGTGAATTGAGTAAATGGTGTAAAATAAGCATTTTTTTCTTGTTCACGGATCTATGTAATTCACATTTGCTGCCATTATATATTTTTTGTATTTTTATATATATATATCAAATGACATGTGTATTAAATATAAAATATATTTATTTTGGGATATACATTTAATGATATAATGTGATATGATTTGATATAATACGAGGCAAAATATGCTAAGGGCTAATGGAACGGCTTTAAAAAGCGATTTTCACTATTATTTACAACAGGATCATGGGATTAAATAAAAGATTTATGTATTATATGATATTATTTAATGTGTATCAGTATTGGGCATGTCGGTTGTCGGTTATGCATCTTTTCCATATAGGTGGCCATAGTTGATTTTATTCTTTAGTCGGTCCTCTGTTTGTAGTCTGTGACGTTTTGAGCTCTACTGCAATTGAATTTCCATGAGCGACTAGAATGGTTTTTCTTTTTTAGAATCAGACAAGTGCATTTGAATGCATTGTCGATGCTGAATACTTCCTTTGTCGTCGTTCTTCTTCTGTCTGAGTGCTGATGTCTGTAGTAGCTGGATGCGAGGCCTGCGTCAGACACACAGGTAACCGGGTTCATGTGTGTGGATATGGAGCTGTTCTGTGTGCGCTGGCTGGTGAGATATGAGGGGATGACAGAATGACAGACCGGGGTGAACAGAGGGGTAAGACTCAGCGGGATGCCGCCCAATGCTTTTCTTTTCGTCTTGCGTACCTCCACAGCCTCATCAGAAAAGATCACATTCCGCTTCATTGACAACAAACTAGTTTGATTTTACTTTTAAACTGAAAACAATCGATAATGTAGTTGAAAAACAATCTCCTCTCAGCTCTTCAATAAATGACACTCCAGAGCTTGTGCGTCTCATCACAAAGTTTTGCGGTTCTTGCGCCAATCGTGGAGAAACTTCTTAACGGCAGATTTATTTAGAAATGAAATCCAGATGGGGCGTTTAACAAAAGTTAAATAATTAGCTGTTTTTGCAATGGTCGAATTGAAATATCATTGAAGCTCAGTATGAAATATCACCCATGAGCTGCTCTTTTGTGTATTAACATTATATTTTTTTTCCCCCTTAAGAAGCTGAATGTTTTAGGCATTAACTACAAAAACAATCACAGGAATGCAATTATTATTATATTAACGCAATGTCAAAAGATTAAAATAGAGCTTTTTTTTTAGATTAGTTTAACAAAGCAGAGAGTCGTTTTAGTTACCCGAGATGAGAGATGATATGATATTGTTTTGCCGAGCAGGTTTTGGAAGGTGTAGAAGGTGACATGCGAGTCAAAACTCTCAAGACCAAGACAAAATTTGTCCGAACTTCCTCTCACCCTTTTTGGCGCTGTCAGGGGTGGACGCTGCCAGGACCGCTGCCAAAAGCTTTACCTGCGAATCCCATCTGCGCCACCACACGCAACAGCTGTCCGTCTGACAGGCCTCGCTTTCTGTGCCGTCCACCTCGGTTCGGTCGTCTGTTTCACCTCACACTTCCTTCTGTCCTCTGACACACAAGATCCAACCAACACCACTAGGAACAGCGGTGTAGCGACTGTTATAATGACTTGGCATTTTTTGGAAGGTATTGATTTACAATTTTGTTTTTTTTGGGCATCATTATTTGGCGGCAATCCAAAGAAATAAGTTATCCAGGTAAAACGCCTACTTTAGGACCACGCAGTGAAATAAACAAACACTGATCCTACTTTGTCTAATTCCTATTTACCAACTTCTGCCTTTAAGCAAATCAGCATGATGGAATGTGATAAATATTCATGATCCTATAAGGTTTATATGGTGTTTCTTAGCTCTTAAAGACCAACAGTGACTATAGACTAGGAGTTCTCAACCAATTAAATGTTGATTGTTAAATATATATACAGATATGCATATGCATGTACATGTGTATGTATGCATGCATGTATAAGGGGGTATTGGGACAATACAAGCATTTAAAATAGGCCAAAACCACACAAAAAATCAAGATATGTCATTTTAAAGTGTGATTTCAAGACCTGGAAATTCTTCTTAAGAATTAAGAACTGATAATAATAATAATAATAATAATAAAATGAATATAGTGCTTTTCTAGTTCTAATTTTATCTGATAGAAATTAAGTAAAAATATTTGTACAAATATTTAGCCTTAGATCATGAAAACCTGGAAATATCACAGGGCCTTTGAATATTGTTGTGGACAGTAGAGAGTCCTCGAGTCAGAAAGGTTGAGAACCACTGCTATAGATCATAAACAACTGTAAATACCGTAAAAATCTGAAGTATCGTGTCTTTGAGTTTGTGAAACATAAGACAATATGAGTGACTCTTTATGTGTTTGCATTTCTCAACCTTAGGAAGAATAAACTACGTTCAGATTAAAACCAGAAAGAGAATGTGAAATTAAATATTTAGACTTCGAGGACGCGTGATGAGAGATGATCTACAGAGATGATAAAATGAAAGTGTTGATCTTTATCTGGAGGGACTCTGTTTTTATAGCTGCATTGAGGTGTTGGTCTTAATTAATTACAGAACTGCTTGATGGCAAAGATATTCGAACATCTTCGTGACATGTTGAATCGTGCTAGAAAGAAATGCAGGTGGTTTTCACTCCGTTTGTTCATTCAGTAATTTTTAATTTAAACAATGAAGAATATATGTAATTTCCCATATTAGACATACAGTATATACTGCATTTATTGACTTTGTGTTTTCATAGCCAGGCTAAGTGTCTTTTCGTGTTTTTGTCAGAAATATCAGTTTGCATCCATTCATGCCTTCGATATGAGCACAATCCGAGAATCCTTAATATAGCAGGGTGTTCTGTCATTGTTTTGCTTTGCAAAGTTGGGCTCCGTACGCTGTGTCTTCTCTGTGATCGTTTGCAACCTTGTGAATGCAGTCCTCTTCTTTGGATAGTCTTTGGCGAATAGCTTTACCTCAACTCCCTGTGGTCAAAGATAAACATTTGGTGTAGCTTGGTGTGTAAAAGCATGGAAAAGGTGGAAGTGGATGAAGTCCGTAGCGGGATGTTCAGCTCTTGCGTAATCAAGTTGCTGCAGTCTGGTCTTTTTCCAGTCATGTTTTTTTTTTTTTTTTCAATAAAAATGCTCCAGTCCAAAGGCGATTTACAAATAATTAAATATGAATTGATATTTGCATATATACACACCATAACATTGCATTTGCAGTCAACAGTTTATGTACACTGGTGATGCTAATGTTTTGTAAATCCATTCACGTCGTGGTTTAACTCCTCAGGGCTGATTTCCTCTCTCTGTCTTTGCTCTGCAATGAAAGAAAACAATCCATTAGTTACGAAATGTCAGGTGCAACTACTTTTTTGTTGTTATTTGTTAATTTCATTTAGCTCAATCATTTATCTAAAAATTTGCAAATACTCTTCTCTTTTTTTTTTCAGAGTTGTTGACTCTTGAGGGTTCATGTCATCGTTCTCCCTGCAGGCCGTTGGTTTGGCATTAATGCGCCTGCTGTTTTTCTCCTATCACCTTTCCGTTTGCGGTAGCACGCGCACACACACCTGGCTCACATTTCCCAGTTTGCTTTGCTTAGAACAGGAGCAGATGGAATGCCATCGTTCCTGCGGCCCCCATCTGATGTAGGCGGAGTTTCTAGTCAAAACACTCAACCTTAACTGATGAAGTCAGACAGAATCCCATTTGAAAATAACCCTGACCCTCAACGTTTTCCTTTCTTTTCTTTCTTTCCTTTCTTTTTTTTTCTCGCTCCTATTTTTTTTTTTTCCCATCCCCTCCTTTAAGTTCAGTGCCACTTTAAAGTCACCAGCGTTCTGACTCCAGGGATCACTTACGGCCAAACTAATAGGATTTTGCCTACATTTGCTTTTCATATCCTGTCTAACACGCCGTAAAGAAATTATTATTGCTGGAGCTTACGTCCAAATGCCCAGATTGATCGCTCGCTCCCCTTGGTCTGAAGTCCTTTATAAACACATTATTTCCAAGTACTTTGAGGCAGGAAACAAATCACGGCAAATTCTCAAATATCTTTATATCAATAAATTGGTGTTCACCTCTTCTTTTTTTTTCCCCCCTTCAAGCATCTACTGGGCTCTTAACACAAATATTTGGCTTCACCTTAGGTTGACGGGTAACGTTGACAGCTTGCTAAAGATCACAACGAGACGGTGTGTGTGCATGCATGTGTTTAGTCGTGTAACTCTAGCCTCTCTGTGGTGACAGGACCTGGTAGATTATTAAAACCAGTCTTCTGTTTGAGTTAATCCCAATATATGAGTTTTGCACCCTTTGAATGCGCCATTTACACACTTTTGATTGTTTTTATAGTGTTCCGGAGTATTTGCACAGACCTTTTTGCTGCTGCCCACAAACGAAAACACTAGTTTCCCTTCGTTTATGGTTATGAAGCGTACCGCCCCACCTGTGGTAAAGGATGACCCAATTCCAGCCCAACTTTAATTCATGTGGCTTCACTTTCCAGAAGGTATTGAAGTATTCACATTTGGCGGTTTTATAAGATCCCGCTTTTGGCCAAATCGTTCAGGATTCATTCGAATAAAATGGCATTTTACGGAGGAAAAAATGTTGGCTCTTTAGTGTGTGCTGCTAATACTTCTAATAATTTCATATTGTGTCAAATGTTCGGGCTCCCGTTAGAGACTCTAAACTCTTCCATATGCTGGCAATGAGAGAAGTCTTGATAATTATCCAGAAAATATTACCCATGTTACTTCTTATTTGGTTACCATCTCAGCAGACGCCATGACTGTGAGGAAGACGTCCCATCTGCCCCAATTTTCTGAGTAATAGTACAGTCTTGTTATGCAATCACACTAGTGTGGATTAGCCTAATGGGCTAGAAGATGTCAAAACAATACAAAAATGGTAAAGTTCTCACTCTGTCATGTTTGTGGTAGAGCCCTGTGCATGTAGAGATGTAGAAAATACTAGTTAGTGCGTGAGGCAGTGTGCATGTGCAAATATTGAGATGTAGTCCAAAATGAAAATAAATGCAGATAAAAATGCCAGATGAATCAAAATCTGGAAAATGTTAGGGTAAAATCTATCATTTTTATATAGACACAAATCTGTTTGAGTCTTGAGCGTCTTAGCAGACAATAGTAGCAGTTTTCTGCCGCACGACTGTCTGTGTTTGATTTAAAAGTCTGTTTCGCCCGTTCGCTGGAGAATCTCGACGCAGCTGTCTGTTCTGTGTCAGCTTACAGACGCTTAACTTTGGCGAAAACCCGAACATTTGAATTCAGTTATACCTTTACGTCTTTCCCCTGGTGTGTGTGTGTGTGTGTGTGTGTTCTTTATTTCGTCTTTCTCTTTCTTTAGAAACAATAAAGCTGTGCGTTTTGGCTGAGTTATACTTTCACGGCGTAATGAGCACTAAGTAGGGGTAAAAGAGACGAGTGTGGTTTTGGAGCATACAGACCCACTTCTGAAAGTGCACTACAAAGGCAAGGCCCGGTCTGTTTCAAATATCTGCCTGCCACTGGAATCCCGAAGACATGGGCGTACTTCTCGGTTGGACTTATAAAGATCTATCATTTCGTTTTGTACGGATTAAGGTTACTGCCTGAAATGGGAGTGTTGGCCTTTGGCCTGTTGTTGTTCATAACCGTGTGGTTTCTATATGATTTTCAACAACAGTTTAACCATAAACAGTTTAGCAAGTAAAAGGAACGGCTATGTTGTGTGCATTTGTGTCAGTCTCTTTATATACGGTGTGGTTTGTACAATATCAAACATTTAAGGATTAGATTTGGATACTTACTGATGCTCATTGAGTTGCTAATTTGTGGTTAACTGTTTTCTAGAGAGCAACAGTGGCCGATGTTCAATATATAGCCGATATTTAGCCACTGACTACATGAATTGGACACGCAAACCTTGTTTGAGTTGATACTTTAGTGCAACTGAGATATTTTGTTGCAGAAAATGATTAAATAGCAGCCGATTATATCAATTCTGGCCAATATAAATTGATCTATCAGAACTACTAATCAGTTTTTAGGGATTCACAGGCACTTTCTTCTTCACTTTTTTGTACTTAGTGGTTTTCTTGTCTCAAGATAAATCCATCTAAATCTTCATATTTTAATGACCGTAAGCTCAAATTGATGTTGCATTTGAGAAATTGGTATTGGCTCTCTCAACTGCAGGCCTATGTGCAAAGACCACTGTGTTAAATCTGTGATAATCCTTCTCCGAAAGATTTACGATGTTGAAAGCAAGGTTGCGTATCGTGCTTGACAGAGATATTAATTGGGCAACAAGGAAGAGACTAAGAACAACACAGGATGTTTGAGTGAAACTCTGAGGTTGGTGCACGGCTACTTGGGGGAAAATACCCTGCTGCAGATGTTCCCTAGATTCTCATGGCTTGATATATAGATCACGCACCATTTACATTTGCATATTTATGCCTCCCATTTGCTCATTTGTCATGAATGGCCCAAACTAGGTTCGTTGTAATTCACCCGTGCGGTGCCGAGTCTCCACTGTGGAATAGATTCCTGCTATTGTTGCTATTCTTTTATTGTTTATTTCCTTCGCTACAGACTTTACTTTTAAAAGATCCAGAAAAAGAAAATTTAACTCAATGGCTTCTGGAAGGATTAAACACACTTTGCGGTGGTGAGATACCCTGACCAAAAATGCTCTTGTGTCATGGCGGAGTGTAATTGTCTTGAGCGTGTGTTATATTTCAACCTCTGACAGTTCTTCGCCATGCAAGTTTAAATTACAGTTTTCCCCCTGTTTTTGGTTTGGTGTCATTGTATTCCTCACAGCCAGAGTGTGATTTACAGTTTTATTTTTAATGTGCTGCGGTGTTGGCTCAACGGGCCAAGGTCAGTGCAGTCACGCTCGCCGCGGGAAGAGATGGATGATGTGTTTGTATATTACCTGACAGTCTCTTTGTTGATTGGATATTTTCCATCGGGGTACATTTAATCCGATCTTTCACTGCATCTGTCTATGAGGTCATGGTAGCAGCGCACTCTGTAACAGAGATATCGCTCTTGATGGAAAAGGACATGTGGATGAAGTCATAACTCAGCTTCAGAGAGCTGAGGATGGTTTTCAGTGTCAAACGTTATCTTGGGGAGGCTGGAATTATGACGCAGATTCGCTAAAAGAGTTAGTTGGCTGTTGTAGGAACATTCATGACTGACTGTTTAAAACCACTAGTTGCTCATGCTTCGGAAAACATGTACCAAATTATACCTTATCAGCTTTCTGTAGTCTTAAGTTTTTGCAGTGCCAGTTTTAGAAGTAAGGAGTATGATTTACGTGTGTTTTAACTGTTTTGTTTTGGTTAGCTAGATTTACAGAAATACTTTGCAGAAAAGAAACAAACCCTTGCATCTACTTGTTTGAAAGATATTGTAAAAAACAAAAAACAAAAAAAAAAACATTTTTATTGGGCTTTCAAAAGATTATTTACTTTCACTCTTGTTAGTTAAACAGCCTTTATTCTCTAACATTGGACATAAGGATTTATTTTGATAGTGTTTACTGTATCTCAACTGTATCCTGACTAACCTTGCCTCAAGTCATTGCCCTCAGTGACCTTACTAGCAAAGAATAAATCAGACCCGCTCTTGTCCCTCCCTGAGGTTCGGCTGTATTTCACACCTCTGTCAGTATTTCTTCAGCTTGTTTGTGGACTTGAACATGTCCAGATCATTGCACAACCTTAACGGAGAACACCTGCATGCGTCTTACTCACCATTTTCCTCTGGTTGCTGAGGCAAAACGTGCAGATCTGTTTGGGCTGCGAGTTCTCCGAGTCCCGGCTGGGTGAGCCGTGGTGGTGGTAGTAGTTCGAGGTCGAGGGCCCTCCGCTGTGGCACGGCTGGCCGTCTCCGCATGCTTCACCCACCAGGAGAACGTTTCCCAGGTGAGATATGTAACTGGATGCCAACCGTAAGGTCTCGATCTTTGACAGCTTCCGGTCGGCGGGCTCTGTGGGGATGAGAGTCCTCAAAGCGGTGAAGGCCGTATTGACGCTATTGGTGCGGTCCCGCTCCCGTGCGTTGGCTGCGTTGCGTTGACGGCCCTCGGGCAACGGACCTATAAAGCTGGCGGAAATGGCTGGTGGCCCAATCATCCGTCCGCCTCCACTTACTCCAGGTTTTCTCTTTCTTCCAACTTTAACGTCGTACCCCGAGGCGTCCAAGCGAAACGAGCGGTCGTCTGAGCCTGAGCTCTCGCTTCCGTTTTCATCGTCCTCCGACATCATTGAGATCTCCGAGTACAGGTATCGGCTGGGAGCCTGTCGCACCATCGTGAAAGACATTGTCAGCAGGTGCTGAAATTTCCAAACCTCTCCACACTAATCTCGACTGCTTCTTGTAAGACTCTAGAGTTCGTAATGCATGGGGTTTTTAGCTTTGGAACCAATCCTGCACTTGTTTGCTCTCCGGATAGTCCTCTGGCACAGTTGCGCTCTGGTATTACATTGCTCTGCCACTACAGACCCTTTGAATTTAGTTTTTCTTTACAGTCAGACTTTGAGAATTGATCCTGAAGGGTTGAACTTGTTGTTTGTACTCACTCACATCCCATAAGCGCTTCTCTACTTGAGCTGAAATCACCGTTTTGCTTCCTCAAACACACATGCTCACTCCTTCTCCGGCTCTCTGTCCCTGTGCAGCGCTGGCTCTCCCCCCTGAACAGAGACCCACGTGTGGTTTCACTGAGTGTTTCAGTATGGTTGTGCTTTATAGGTTGTGGGAGTGTCTGGTATGATTCCTCCCTCACACTCTCTCTCTCTCTCTCTCTCCCTCCCTCCCTCACTCACTCTGTCCATCCTTCTCTTTTACTGCTTATGCAAATATCCCAGCTGGCGGCTCAGGCAGGGAGCAAAGTGGTTCTATACAGCTATCAACATCAGTTTTTTTTAACTCCCAGTTAATAATAGCCTTTCTTTTTTTCTAGCCTGCTTTAGTGGTTTGAAATCGTTCTTCCTTGCTTTTCATTCTCGTTTGCTTACTTCCTATCTAACTTTTTGTCTTTCATTTTCTTCTGCTTGCTTACTTGAAGATTGCTTGTTTGCTTGATTTCTTTATCTTTCTTTAATCAATCCTACTTGCTTGCTTATTCCTTTCTTCCTTAATTCCTTGATTTTTTTTAAATCATTCTTGCTTTCGTTCCATTCGTTTCCTTTCTTGCTTCCTTGCTTCTTTCTGTGAGATCCAGTTTAATTTTTCTTTTCCATCCTTTGTTTTTATTTGTTTCCATTACTGATTTTAAATATTTCCTACTTGATTTCTTACTTTCTTTTTCATTTCTTTCTTCATTCCTTTTTTCTGTCTTGCCTTCTTTTTTGCTTGCTAGCTTTCCTTTTCTTCCTTCATTCCTTTTTTTCTTTCTTGCCTTATTTGCTTGCTAGCTTTCCTTTGACACCTTCTATCTTTATTTTTCCCTCACTGCTTTCTTCCACTTCATTTGCAGTTATACTGCGTCCTAGAGGGACTCTAACACTCCAGGGCTTTCCGCTGGAGATCTATAAAGTGTGGGTTATTCTTCTACCCTTTCTGCCTCCTCCCCTTGAACTCTCTAGCCATCAACTTATATCAGTGGTTGGTTTTCAGGGACCAATGTGTCGGAGTAGGACCTTCTCAGGGCCGGTCCTTTGCAGTGAGTATGCACTCCCATGGTTTTTTTTCATCTGCTCTGAGTCAGTGACTCCAGTAGCTTGATGGACCCTGTTGTCCATGAAGATGAGTTGGTCGTCTCATACTTAAACGCATTGCGGTTTTGTCTGGCTGGACTTGTTTAGTCACGGGAGGGAAATAGCAACATAACATCATCCAGCGGGGCTATTACTCAGATTGTAGCACCTGTTCCTCTCTCAGTCCTTACCAGCAATCAGTTTATGATGAAATGAAGATAAGCCCTCTGAGAAACGGATTTTAGTCATGTTGTTTTTTGAGAGAAGGATATACTGGATCTTTTTGAGGATAATGTTGAGGAAATTTATATGACCTTGCATGGTTTTACTGTGGAAGCTTGGAAAAGTTGTCTGAACCTGTTATAAGTTCTGTCACGGTTTTGTTACTTTATAGCTGGTAGTCATTAAAAATATTGTTCCCAAAACATTGTTTAAATGTTCAAATATTGACTTTACTATCCTTATAGGTTTCATTGGAGGACAATCACACAGGAACACCGTGCTCGTTCTCCCAGAACAGAAAATAAAGCACATGGGTTAGACAAGTTCACAGGTCTTTTCTCATCCTAATGTTTTCTTTTTGTTGTAATGGTGAATAGAGGCACAAGGTAAAAAAACAAAAAAACAAATGCATTTCTGTACAACGCAACCATTTTATAGATTTTAAGGGCACTCCTTGATGTCATTATAATTTCAACTCCTATTTACCCTCTGGAAAATATTAAGATATGAATGGTGGCTTGTCATTTCCCCCCCTTCATTTTCTCTAGATTTCATATTTTTGACATTAGCTCAAGACTAGTCTGGCGGCGTAATGATGTGGCTTTCGTACCATTTCTCTGGAAATGATGGCTTGAGATGGAGATGATGAAAAAGACGTTTTGAGGACGTGGTAAATCCATATTAATGCCGTCTCGTGTTTAGTCTCTTTGAACCGCAGCCTCATTAATAAGCGATGCGAGTTAAAGGCCAGACAGGATATCTGATTTCCGGCGTTTGCTCGTGGTCAAACCCGCAAGAGGGGCGGATCCTCTCAAACCTTTGTTTCTGTACTTTTAGGTCTCATTTTTGGGACATTTTAATCTGTTATTTATTATTAATAGCGTTGATACCTACATTTCAAGCTAGACTATACACTCTTTTCCTTTTTAAGGAGAATTTATTCATTCATTTATTCCCCGAAACAGCCATTTGAAACCCATCGTCATGAAGAACAGGAACGTAACACTTAACACCTGAAACTTGCTTTCTCTTTAAATTTAAGATGGAAAACGTTCCCAGTCTGTTGGGGCATGGAGCCTTTGTGTTTCATGTTTTCATTAATGAAAACGGTTTTGTTAATGGCTGCTGTGAGTGAAGAGATTTATATTCCTTTGAGTGGGAGAGCACTCTTTAATTTAATCTTGTAAAAGGGAATTTTGACCTGGTTTAACTAGCAGCAGTAAATCACTAGTTTAGTTTTTAACACAATTGTATTGAAATAATGTTTTCCGCATGTCGAAACATGTACGATTATCCTGTTCCGAATAGACTTTTCCTCTTCTTTTTTTCAGGGTAATTAGAATAAAACCTTAAAGATGTTTTTTCCCTCCTTGAAACCAATTTTGAAGTAGAATGGCTTTAGCAGTCACTAGTCAGACGTATTCTCTCCCCAGACTGAAAAGTATCAGTTGCACGTCTGCAAAGATTGTGTCTTCGTTAAGAGGCGAGCAAGCCCTTCACTATGAAAGTCTCCATTTTGAAGTCTCCAATATTGTGCATGTGCTTGCTTCTTATGCGAACTAATCATTTTGTTCAAACCCATTTGCATGGCATTTATAGATTGCTTCTAAGAAATTTGTTTAGGAGTCAAAGTGTGAAGTGAGTGACGTATTAGAAATATAACGTGATACAACAATATGAAAATGAAGTGATATAGTACATGGAGGCTTTTGTGAATGTTTATGAATCGTGAGTTGACTCTATAAATTTTCATCTAAATGATTAGCTGTAGTCTTCAAGTGCTTGCATTGCTTAAAGCGGTGCCAATATAACCATATTGCGATCCTGCCAATCTTTTGTTTGACATGTTTTTGCTCTGCACCTGATGCAAAGGTTATTAAGCCTATATTTAGCAGAAAAAAAGTGCATTTATCGTTGTACGCAATAGAGAAAGATGCTCATTGCATGAAATATTAATATCTTTTAGTGTCACAGTCACAACCGCAATGACACGACGATATTTCTTTCCAGACTCCAGCTGCGACCTTTCAGTCATTAAAAGAAAACCTCGCCGCGGCAGTCCGTATATCCCGGGACGAGTCATTACAGGAACCGGGTCATAACGTGACGACTTTCATTAGGGTCGAGCGAGACCACAGAAGAGATGGAATGTCTCGCTACCTCATAAAGATCGACCTCTGGGGTAACGAATGACAACGCTCGTTATCTCGCCGTCACGCGGGGCCCGGCCTGCTTTAAGACGAGGAACGGCATCGCATCTGACTGCCATTAGCTCCCACTGACCTCCTCTGGTGCTCTGCGACATCTAATCCAGCCCCCCCGTCTGGAGAAAAACGCTTTCTGGGCTCTGCTCCTCTCAGGCTGCAGAGTTTTTGGTGTTTGGTTAAACACCCAAGGTGCACCAAACTGCGATGGGCTGCTCGGATCCGTAAGCTTGTGTGTGGATTTGTCTGGACGGGTTCACGTCCTGGAAAAGAGCCGCTGTATCGCTTTCAGACCAGCACACACCGCTTAATCTAAGCCAGACGTGATCTGGCTCACGAAACTGCTGAGGTCACCGCGGTGAGGACTTCAGTTAATTTATTCAAAAGAGAAGGCGGGGTTATATGAAGGGGGAAAAAATAAAAGCAATTAGACCAGCCGAGGCCTTTGTACTAATGTCGAAATTGCTCTTATTGTGACTTTTCCGTTGTTAAAGCGCCTGTTCTTTTTTTATGACGTGTTTTCTCTCGGGTACATTTACTGTGCGTAAAGCTTATAAACAGGCTGAAACTACAGAGACTCTTGAGTTTGTTTCTTCCATTGTAATATGAAGGCCGGAAGATCTAATTGAGAGCAGTCCATACACGTGCATTTTATACACGTCCACCGACACGTTTCTGGACTGAGCTATGTTTTTTCAGGACCTGCTGTTCTTTGCTTTTGACCAGATTTGTTCAGTTCTGTTTTGTGCTCACATATTGGGACCTTTTAGTAGTCCAAGTCTAGTGTCAAGAGTAAAATCAATGTGAATTGGCTACGTAGCCCATATTAATTCTGTGTTTTGACCCATTTCTGAGTGACAAAGGAGCTGACTGAATGGTTGAAAGTGGCATTGCGTAGCAGAATGCAGGAGCCCCAAAATCTTACTCGGGACAGTGCACTAATGAATCTTTAAATGTTTGTATAAGTGTTTGTACTTCATCAGTAGTTCCACATCTTTTTCTGTTTTTATTTTCGAGGGTGCTTGCTTTTATTGACGATTTAATATGCTTTTTTTACAACTCAAAATGAAGTGAGCAGCAAATGTGAAAAGTGCTGTGTTTTGGAGAGCTCTTTTGGGCCTCGCTCACTTTCTCATATTCCCTTACGCAGGATGCTTGGGTTTGGGTATTATTCCATGATCATTTTCCAATTTTGATTTTTCCAGCGAGCTGTTAGCGGTGGATGTTAGCGGCATCCTAATGGCCTGCGCGCAGCTGCCACTCACCCACATTCGCGTGCACAGGGATGCGGTGCGCTAACACGTCTGCACGCATTCCTGCTGCAGACGCATGGCCCTGTTTGGATGGACCTCATGGAAAGTGTGGAGGTGGCAGCGTTCCACTGCGGAGTTTGAGTTTACTGGGATTATAAATGATCCCATTAGAGGGAAATGCAAACCTGCATTTGTGGGGAGGAGACGCAGGCTGCTCCGTCTGCAAATGGCTTGTCGCTCAGTGGCCCGTGCCGAGCGGGTAAGCCGTGGAACCGCTTCCATAAATCCCGGTCTTAAGCAGTTCTCCTTCCCGATGCCGTGCCTGCCCATCGAGAGTGAGCGTCACCCGGCGTTTAACGCCCTCCATCAAATCAACGCTGCTACTGGAAAATATTCAGTGCCAGCATGAATTCATAAATCAAGTTACTTAATGCACCTAAACGCATCATTGGATTTGAAATGGCCACTTTTTCAATTTCAAGCTAGATTTTCTAAAAGCTCCCTGGAGAATTTTACAGATTGATCGATGTTATAAATGCACCAGTTTTTAGAGGCGAGAGCAAAGCAAACAGCAGAAATGTACAGGTGTTTCACCACAGAGGCCCTGCTGATTTGCAAAGGAGAGTCAGATCTGTGCATAGAAGATGTAAAATGCTCTTTTTACAGCGTTTCTATTTGTTGGATTCCCCTGAGCTGAATAGTGTTTGGCCACGATTCAAATCTGAGTCTCCCTCATGCTCACCGAACCCTTTACATCTTTATATCTCTAAGTGTGTTGCAATTATGTGAAGGAAATCAAATAAAAGTCCAAGTACCAACCAATTTTGATTATGGACCAATCACAGTTTCGGTTAAGTATGCATTTACATTTAAATGTATGATTTTGGCAGATGTTTGAACCAAAGTGCCTTAAATTGCATTCAAGCTATGCTTTTTTTTTTTTTTTTTTTTTCTTTTTTTTTTTAAATCATGCATTTCCTTGGGAATCAAACCAATGACCATTGTGATGGTCATGCTCTACTGTTTGAGCTACAGGAAGGCTTTGCATTAAAGGTATTGCAACCTGTTAATGCTGCTATCTGTCATTGTTGCATGACTTTGGAACAGGACTACTTGTTTTTTGTCTCCCAATAGCAAAAAATGGCTTAAAACGCTCACTATTGTTGCAGTTAGGTGCCACTAATGGTGCAGAAATTACAATCGTCATCAGCATTGTTCATGCAATGTTTTCGTGCCACGTTAAAATAAAAACAAATCTGCGATTTCTGCTTTGAGGAATGGAATTTTTAACGTTTGAGAATAATCTCATAGAAAGCCATGCTTTTTCTTATGAGGTTTTTTTCCGAATCTTCTTGTTTTTCAAGATTGTGTCTGTCAGTGTTGGTGGTCTGTCAGTCTCTGAGTTAAAACAAGGGTCTCGTCGTCCCTCTGGACTTTCACTGCCATCCATCTGACAAACGTGGTTTTGGTGCGAGACGTACAGGTGCTGTATCACCCAATACCGGCCTGGTCAACCAGACACATCCATAAACGTCTGAAGTATCAAACACACTTTCCTAATAGACCCTCTCTGCTTGTACAGGGACCAGGGACTCCGACCGCAAACCCTGCAGTCAATACGCCACATCCGTAAGCCTCCTTCAGCTGTTTAAGGCATTATCAGAGTCTGGATCTAATATATAGATGTTTTTAATAACCGCCCCTTATAACGTGTTGATTCACTCTGGATGATTACTTTCACTAGCCGTCATGAGTAAACCTGGCTGCCACCGTGTCAGTCACTTCAGAGTCTTTGCTGCGCTGTAAATGTGTTGTTTGTTTGGCATCCGTCGACAGGAACATCTTTGGATGTCGACGTGACGTTTTGACTCTCCGTAGATGAGATCCATGAAAGCGAAGAAGTGTTTTGAGAAATAAAGCAGATGTGCTGGTCTTGATCTGTCTGCTACAGACGATCATCCAGCGGAGTCTGACCGCGGCGTATCCGTTATTACAAAACCTGCTGTGGAGGACACTTGTGTGCGCAGTGAAATCTGCTTGCTCATTTATTGACTCATTCATTCAGTTTATTTGTTTACTTTATTTTATTTATATGTATTTTTTATTTTTTTATATTCTATTCATTCGTTATATTCATTTGACTTTTTTTATCCATTTATTTTATTTACTTATTTCATTAGTTGTTTACTCTTATCTATTGAGGTTTTTATTATATTTATTATTAATGTATTACATTTTTTAATTATGTATTTTATTTTTTTATTTTTCCATGTGTACTTTTTTATTTATTCATTTACTTTATTCTCTTGTCCATTTTACATATTTATTTTATTGTTCTTTTATTCAGTCATTTAATTATTCATTCATTATTATTAATATTTATTGTCTTATTCATTCATTTACTTTTCATTTATCTGTTGATTTATTTTATTTTTGCTTTTTTTTAATCATTCATTAACTTTATGCTTTTATTGAAGTTTTTGATTAATTTTTTTTTATTATTATTATTATTATTCATTCAATTATGTATTTTGTCAAAAGAAATTTGCTTATTTAAATCATTCATTTACTTTCTTTTATTTTAATTTAATGTTTTATTTTCTCTGTATTTATGTACTTTATTCTTTTATTTATTCAATTATTTAATGTAACCTGGGACTAAAACATGGGCGATAACTCGTGATTTTCTGCCAGCCAGACTGGCCCCAAACAGTTGCGTAAACGATGAGCTGCAGATGTTTTTGGGCACATAGTGTGACATAGTATTGCAAATGAAAGCAGACTCCCTTTTTTTTTTCTTTTTTTTTTTTTTTTTTTAACTCTTTTCGAGAATACGTATATATATTTTCCCTCGCACTTCCAGGATTCGGTCAGGCAGCCGAGCGGGAATGCTTCACTTCCAGGCATGCGGTTCCCGCTCCAAAAACAACTTCCATTCAGTGCTCCCAAATGACAGCACGCTGGTGGGATGGTTTGCGCTCTGGCTTTGAGCGAAGGAGAAATGCGGAAAGAAGAGTAGAGCAGAAGAAAAATGAATGAGTTGCTGTAGCTGCGATTCTGCACCTTCATCAAGCAGCTCGGTCTTCTGCCACGATGGATTACGGCTCATCCTGACTCACACACGCAAGCCTGACCTGAATCACTCTTACTGACACTGGGAGGATGCAACTTTGTCCCATGAGCCCATTCTGTCCGACTTCAAACACCAATCCGAGCGTAGGCCTGACTCACTTTGGCAGCGCGGCGAACGGTGACGTAGCATTCTCAGCAAGCGTATAATTTCCATTCTGCGGAAAGACGCCGTGTCCCGTGTCATTATTCCAGTGTGTTTTGCTTCTGTTAGAGATCTTTTCTGTTTTGTGTCAGGAGGCAATTCTCTGCGGCTTGGAGCCAGTCTGCTGGAAATGGGCATTGAACACTTTGATGCATTTGGTAGCATTGAGCCGTCTGCTCTTTCCTCCTGTCTAGACGGCTTCAGGTTGAGAAAAGTGACTGAGTCATCTTTTTTTTTTTTTTTTTTTCATTCGAGCTGAAGAAGCGGTGGGTTCCCTCATGACGTAATGACCTGTCAGACAGACCAAACCTCTCAGGAATACAGCGGTAAAATTAAGACGACATTGAGATTCAAGGATGTTCCATAAGCCTGATTTTCAGATGTTTTTGGCCAATATGTTATGGCTGGTTGATTTTGAAAGTATTTTAGTTATTCACATCTCTAACCATAACATCCTAGCGTCACCCTAGTGTTTGGAGGACTTCAGTCCTGATAACCCTGTGTTGATTCAGATTATGATCATATCAGTCTCAATGGAGCCTTGGACTAGCTTTGTTGTTCAGCTGTGTCTTTTGTGCCACTTCCCGATCACCTTCCCTTCTTTTCCCCATCATATCCTGTCTTTTTACCATTCCTATCAGCAAAAGTATCAGGAACTCTTCAGCCTCAGCCTCATTTCCATTCATTCCACGGCACATTTATGCACTATCACACCTCTTAGACCACAAGGATCTGTTTTGCTAAGTCTTGGAAAATACACCATCACTTTTCATTAGGTTCCAACACGGCGTATCTGTTCTGGTTTACCTCTGCATGAGGTAAACTACACACTAGTTAAAATACACACTCTCCTTTATTCAAACAAACCGTTCTTGCGGAATTATTTTGAATACTGTTTGTTTTGCCATATTATTTCGATCTCTTGATTTGACCTCATTACGAAAGATGAAGTCACAACTTTCGCAAATTCCATGCTGCATTTCCAAGCATGTTCCCGCAGCCAAGGAATTCCGCCACCGTGAGGCAAAGGTCAACTGTGTCGAGGAGCGGAAAATGTGAGCGATACTCCTGAAAGACAGACCTGCGGATTTTCCTTCAGCTCCTCTGAGAGCACCACCAACTTTATTTTTACCCACAGCTCTGGCCCGAGTGGATTACGGATATCACGGAGAGAACTGCCTCTTTTACCCTGTTATTATTGGGGTATTTGAGGACTCCTGACCTGTTTTGATGGATTAACCTGTCATGCAACTGCCACCACGCGTCTTGACGGGCCGATGCCTCTTTGGCCTGTGAACCCGAGGAATCACACAGAGAGCCGCGTCCTTTCCAAAAGCAGGCCACCTGCTAGAGTCGTCCGTTTAATGATCAGACGCGTTCAATCATTCACCGCTGGAGCTCTCAGCAACCTGCGTCTGCATGCTGACTGACACCAAACTCACTGTTGCTGAGCTGCCTTAAAGGAAATGTTCATGGAAATGAATGTGCTGCTGCTTCAGAAAGAACAAGAAAAGCACCATAAACGTAGTGCAAATGACTCTTCTGCAATGTTTCAAGTCTTCCTCAGGGATATTACCGCTAACTAAAATTAAATCTGTAATATTTCTTGATGTACCAGTACTTAAATGACTAAAACTGAAATAAAAATGAATAAAAACGTAGACATTTTGTATACAAAAATGACAAATGCAACGAAATTACTAAACCATTAAAGTTCAAAAACAAAATACTAAAATCTAACTAAATTTTTACAGCATTTATTAACCTGTTAATGGTGGTTATTAGTAATAAAAATTTTAATGTTTATAGTGCATTAACTAATGTTAACACATAAAACTTTTGATTTTAATAATGTATTAGTACATGCTGAGATTTACACTGATTAATGTGTATTTTACATCATCTTATGGTTGGTATTTTATACATTAGTAAAATAGAGAAATGTCAAATAAGTTTTAATCACCTAAAGTACGTTTCCTGGGAATCAAACCCATGATCTTTTGCCAGCAGTAATGCTTTAGTAGCAGAGCAGTTTTATTAAATCGAATACACAACACACAGCATTCAGGTTTGCATCAGCGCTACACAACACACTGGTGCATGTCCCTCATTGCAGGCGGTTTAGTGAGCTCTGCTTCTCAGTGAGGTTTGTGGCTCTCAGTGTGGCCTAATTCTCTGGCTCTCCGGGGTCTCTCAGGCCCCTTTACGAGTGTCCCTCGTGAAAATCTGGGGGGTCATGTTCACTCTGTGGCCTGTGAAACGTGTGAAATCAAGGGGCACCTCTGTGAGAGGTGGACCTGCTCTGTTTGATGTTGTCCTGTAAAGAATCCGTTTCATGGGTGAGGCATCCTAGCAGAGACATCGTAAAGCAGAAAACATTACCTCATCACAATCTGCACTTCCTTTTTTTTCTTTCTTTTTTTTTTTTTTTTTACATAAAGGTGCTCTATGCGATGTCACGCGTTTTTTAGGCTGAAACATTTTTGTCACATCCAGCAAACATCTCCTCACTATGCGCTTGCTGCCTGTCTCCTGAACACACTGTAAAAACGGTCTCTGTAGACAGCCCAGGCTCTACAAACGGCAACAAAAACAAACTGGCCCAGCCTGGACCACGAAACATAAACAGTGTTCCAGCCAATAACCGACAAGAATGATTTGGGGGTGGGGGTGGTGGAGGTGGTGGGGGGGGGGGGGTTAGTGCGTGTGCACATGAAGGGGGGAGTGGAGGAGAGAGAAGCATGAAGAGGGACTTTAGCTAGAGGAGAGATGTCCTAGACCTAGACAACGACTAGCGTTAGAATTCTATTCTCTTGAATTTTGATATGGCCGACACACGACCAAAGAGACGACGTTCCGATGAACAAATAGCAAAGGAGAGGGAAAAGAAAGAAGCACGGAAGGGAGGGGGAGAGGACGGGATGAGGAGGAGGGATGGTTGAGCTGGCCTCCATTGTGTTTGACAATACTTTGAACGTCAACAAGAAGTGACGTCACCCAACATCGCTTAGAGCACCTTTAAGGCTCTCCTTTTTGTTGGCCTGCTTTTATGTATATTGATAGTATTTTATATGGGATATATATATATAAGGTGTGCTGGAGGAGATTTTGCAGAGTGCTTGCATTGTTAATACAAGATCTTGACCAAAAATGTATGCACCTCTTGATGGAAATAAATGTTGTGGTGTTATTTCCGTCAAGAAGAGGTGCATCAATGTTTGGTCAAGATCTTGTATTAACAATGCAAGAGTCCAGCTCTCTGTAAAGTCTCCTCCAGCACATCCCAAAGACTTTCAATGAATTTAAGATCTGGAAATGATTCTTCAAGCTCCTCACAACCATTCTTTCACAATCTGAGCCTGATGAATCTTGACATTGTTATCCTGAATATGGCCCTGATGTGTCTTCCTTTCCTACATGGTTGTTTAAGAAAAGAAAGCTACACACTCCATCAATTAGGGTTAGAAGAACTGTTGGCAAACATATAACATGCTAGAAACATAATAATCACTGCAATAATGATCCAATCATTGACTCTTCAACTATTTGCCTGTTTAAATCCAAACAGCGCCTTTTTTATTTGCCTGAGCATTGTATATTATTTCTCACAACCACTTCATAACCACATAAAAGGTACAGTAAAATGCTCCTGAAGCAGGTTTTGAGGTAATAAAATAAATAAGATGCTAATGATTAGATGGTAACACTGCATGCAGAAGCATGGAGTTGATGGAATAAAGACACAATTTTATGATGTTGAATTAAATCCCAGGACTGCCCTTCTGTTGCACAGCATACTCTAAAGTATGTACTTCCCATCAGCAGTGAAGTATGTACTTTCAGTGCGTAGGTGAAGTATGTGAATTGAGATTGAGCCAGTGACTTTTTTTCAACGCTGATAAATGTCACGAAGACTGTCCTCTAAAGCTCTGCGCATATATTTCAGGATTGACAGTCTGATTTCTCAGGTGGTTTACGAAGAGGGAATTTTTTCCACTTGTCTCTGGGAGTTTAATGATGTGGTGTGGAAATATCAGGCGTAGAGGTGCAGGCTGCCAGCAGTGAGGTTTCTGACCGTCTTCCCTCGAAGCGCACACACACACACACACACACACACACACACACAATCAGCAGTCGATCTCCCCTCGCCATCCCCACCGCAGTCTGAACAGGAAGTTGATAAGAGCAAAGGGGCAGATTTTCAGGCTGTGGACTGACTGACACTTAATAAAGGCAGCATTCAGTCGCTCGATTGAAAGCAGGTGAGCTGTGCGTCTGATGTTTTTCCGTGTCCAGTTCTCTTGGATCGTCCCACTTAGAGAGCCCAGATTGACCCTGTTGACCTTTTTATTCTGATATCTATTGCAAACTGTAGCCTAGTCATGAAATCCCAAATGAATTTTATTGAGCTTATTGTGCCCGATTCATAACTCAACCCACCATTTTGCTGCAAAGAAAATGCGATTTCCGACATTGTGAGCGACAACGACTGTTGGAAATCCTGATCACGTCACTGCTCATTTGCATAAAGCCGAGCTCTTGAGAAGTTCAATGCAAATGAGCAGTGATGTTATCCTGGAACAGGTGTCCATGTGAATGAGGTTTAAATAAACTGCTCTTCATATTTTTTTCTGCTGACATAATTAAGGCAATCTATGCCTCGAATATAAATATAGCTTATAATTATATTCAGGTCTAATTTGTTGTAAAGTGCAGTTAATACATTCAGGTTCAACCCTACATTATTCACTGCTGGATTTTTTTTCTGTTATATTAAATACAGTAGGGGCCAAAAGTGATGATCTTCACCCTTTTTTAAATATTATTTCAATTGTATTAAAGATTGTGTAAGCATATTACGTAGTTGTACTATGTTGTTCTCAGATATTTTTTGCCCTCTTTTATTGAGCTGACAAGCTTGTAGTCCTGCACTTAAAGGGATGGTTCGGAGTAAAATCAACCTAGGGTCCTTTGCACCATGACCTCGAGCCAAACACCCCCCAGAAGCTTTTTTTCCCTTGGTCGAACATTATTAAAGTTAGAGCTTATTTAGAGATATCAGCCGAATAGCTTAGTGTAGGCGCTAATGGATCCTAGGATGTATCTCGTAAATTACCACACTAATAATGCCCAGAATGGTACCAAACTTATACAGTAGTACAAATAGGTTCTGTACTCATAAAACGAGGCATTGGAAAGTTTGTAAATACATCAGGAGTTTATTTAAATAACACTTGCCTGACGGCTTATGCTACTGCTAACCCGGTCGTCGACGTCACTTCAGTTATTTGGGAAAAGCACGTAAAAGTCCTGGCAGAAAGCGATGCATATGGATGTAGTCTAACGACGAATTATTATTTTTTCCGAAGTGATGACAACTTGGTGTTAACTAATAACTGTTATAAACTGGTACTACCAACAAAATATTAGTGCATTCCTGGAACTGGGTGTCGTTAAACTACATCCTTATGCATCGCTTTCTGCCAGGACTTTTACGTGCTTTTCCCAAATCTCGGAAGTGAACCTCGATGTACGGGTTAGCGGTAGCATTAGCCATCAGGCAAGTGTTATTTAAATAAACTCCTGATGTACTTACAAACTTTCCAATGCCTCATTTTATGAGTACAGAACCTATTTGTACTACTGTAGAAGTTTGGTACCATTCTGGGCATTATTAGTGGGGTAATTTACGAGATACAAAGTTGATTTTACCCGGTTTAAATGACCAAAATGCTAGTCTCAGTGCTAAAAGCACTTTAAGGGTCCCTCATTTTTTCATCTTTGAAACTGTGTGAAGATCCAGTGACGATCTGTAACGCCTCCGCAGAGGAAGTATCAGATTAGCAAGTCTTTGCTTCTGTCGTTCTTTTTTTTCCCCGTCTTGGCACTGATTCCTTCAAACTGGCAAGGATGCCAATCGTGCCAGACAACACAAGCACTTCACCCGGCCAGACACTGAGATTACTGTGAATGTGTCTCGTAGACATTTAGATTAAATTACGATCAGAATGTCATCCAATCAGACGCGAGCCTTTGAAGATGAGTGGGCGTGGCCTGCGCAGCTGCTGTCGGCTGTGTGTGTGAAAGCGTGACAGTTCTGCCCACTCGGACCTAATTGGATATGGTAGGGGTGTTTTTATTGAAATCACTCACAGGTGTAGGCCTCGCTTTAAAGTGGCGCTCGCAACCTCTGAGAACTTTCAGCTGTCTGCCGTTACCAGTGTGTGTTTGTGTGTGCGTCCTTCCCAGACAAAGAGATCTCTATTTTCAGACCAAAGCTCTGTTTGGTTTATTAGCTAGCAGTCCTAGTTGTGTAACGTTCTTGTGGCGTACTGTAAAGTGGGGCTGGTTAGTGAGCTTGAGTACAGGGAGTTAAAATGTTCTGCACCTGCAGGACTGACGCTTGGTTTAACCCTGTGACTGCGAGTAAAGCTGGTAGAGACAATAGCAGAACTGGTTGGTGTGAGACGAGACTAGCAAAACAAGTCTGCTAGAGGTGGGAAGCAACTGATGGTACAATGTTATATTGATAACTGGATCCCAATATATTAATATTGCACTTCTTTATTGTAAAGATATTAAAAACTCCACTTTTAACCCACTTGTTTTTTATTCATCTGCATTAGACTTCACTACTTTTCACAATTATATTCTGAGCTCGTTCTGAGTTTGGATTTTGGTTGTATCGACTTTTATATTTTGTTGCATTTTATTTGCTAATATATTTTAATTATAAAATGTTATTTTATATTAGCTTACAATTCTTCCCTATTTCTGTTTTCATTTTTTCCCCATTTTTCTTTAATATTATTAATACAATCATAATATTTAAGATGGATGGATGAATGGATAGATGGAAAGAAATAATACAATTCTGTATTGTATTATGTTTAATATAATTTTTAAATATTGTGTTTTATTATATTTGCTTGCAATTCTGAACCTGGACATTTTTTCCCCTATCATGTTAATGTGTGTATGTGTACAAATTTTTTTCTGCAGGTGTTAGAGCAACGTAAAATATCCCCTGGTGTTCTAGACTCAATGAGTTTCCCTATTGATTTTTACCACTCTCTCTGTCTATTCACAGGACATCCGTAACACAGTCGGCAACATCCCTATGGAGTGGTACAAGGACTATCCCCACATCGGATATGACCTGGACGGCAAGAAGATCTTTAAGCCAATCAGAAACAAAGATGAACTGGATGAGTTTCTCGACAAGATGGAGAATCCCGATTACTGGTGAGGACCGTCTGGAACATTCATTTCAAGTCATTCAACCTCTATAATTGGTTATTCACTCATTCTCCTGTCATTACTAGGCGTACCGTCCAAGACAAGATGACCGGCGCTGATATCCGTCTGTCGGATGAGCAGGTGGACCTCGTGCACCGTCTGCAGGAGGGCAAGTTCGGTGACGTCAACTTCAACGAATACGAGGTATTTCGGTCTGGTTTTCCGCTCTGTTGGTGTTGAATTCAACGCAGATCCGACAGTAACAGAATTTGTCACCTTAACATCTGCAGTCTGGTCTGTGTAAACCTCTTAAAACGGCTTCTAGATAATAACCCCAGCGCACGATGGGGAAAAAATGATCCTCGTCGAATTACTCATTTATGAAGCCACAGTCTGCACTCACCACCGACAAATGAAGTAGCGAAACATTAACACAAGCACAATTAGCCGTGATAAGAAAAACAGCGCAGGAGGGAATGAGTCTGGATGGTGTCAAGGCCGTCGTTTAGCGGCTTCACTTTACAAGCATCAGTGCTAACTGTGCATCGCCGTCTCTTCTGGCACAAACAGGAAGTGAGTCACTCCAGATTTGGGTCTGTCTGTGATCAGTTAGTCGACCTCAGACAGGCTTTAAAGACTGTGAGCGTGAAAAAGCCACCTGTCATCTGACTGGGACTTGTTGTGTCTGGTTGATAGGCCAGATGTTCTCAGTTTCACATTGCCAAATTAAACAGAATACAAATTGTTTGGGGTGTGTGTGTGTGTGTGTGTGTGTGTGTGTGTATGTATATATACACTATACGTGTATGTATGTATATTACAACTATTTATTTATTTATTTATTTTAGGGATGTGACGAGACACTTAGCTCACGAGACATGAGATTGGGTTCACGAGAACTAGATGAGAAGATTTTTGCACGAAATTTTTAAGAAATCCTCAATGTTGGGGATTGCCCGACTGAATGCCGGTTCTTTAATGGTATTAACCTCTTCATTACTCTGATCAGGGAGTAGGAATCATCATATCTCTTCCACCTTTTATTTATGTGCAGGGTTTCACCATATGAACTTATTAATTATGCATTGGAGGTAGTTTCTGCAAAAATCAAACAAACAGAAATAAATAACTAAATGTTAAACATGCATGCCCACATACTGTTGTGATAAACCGTACATTACCAATTAAACCATTTCAACAGCTCTCTCAGAGTGTGTTTAGTAGAATAGGAAACAAGTAAACAGAATATGAAAGAGCATATAAACAACTTAAGGTACATTATACAGCGTCCTCATTATGGTATTGAAGTATAATAAATATAGAATATCTTATACAGATGCATAACCATAGTTAAACGAGCTATGGCCAATATTAGCAAGATAAGCCACGATGCTAGCGGCACTTTCACGTGCGTTTCACATGACAAACTAATATACATAAAGATTGCGAAACACCCGCGACTTACAGGCGTAATATTAGAGATAATCTCAGCAGGATAAACATCCAGTATTACAAATATAAAGTCAGGAAATAAACTCACTTCGTCAGTAACTTTTGTCCTGCACTCAGGAAAAAATACATCATATTCTGACAGCTCTGTATGCGTAACGGAGAATGTTTCACATGCCAAAACCGCATCCAATAAAATTGCGTACTACACACTTTCCATATGCATTAAGTATTCTACATAATACACCCTTAAAAGATATAGAATACAGCAGTAGATAATACTTAAAGACATACAATGTAAAGAATTCACAACACTCAATGACAAAATTCATGACTGAAAAAACAGTCTGCAGGTGCATTTTGAAATGTTTTAACTAATCATCTTGTAATGAATGTCATTTCAGTTCTAGTTTCTGAGTATGAATTATCATATACATTGAAAAACGGCAATATACAAGCACTGTAAAATGTTTGGCCACAAACTCAACTGAAGGAGAAAACAAACTGGCTTCTCTCCTGTATGATTTCTTCAGACCTTACTGTACATGAGTTATGAGTTTCCAGAACTTCTGATTGAGACTGTGTCTGACCTCCTAATTGAACACCTTTCCACAAATTGAACATAGAAATAAAAAGTATAAATAACAAAATACGTTTTTTCTTAGTCTTAAGTGCAAACAATAATAATCATAATCAAAGTACTCTCAAATATTCAAAGTGTCTCAGAGACCAGAGCTAAGAGGTGGTTACACTACACAGCCCAGCCTAAGATAGGTTTCGAGTTTGTGATCGTTGTACTCCGTATTTATATAAATGTCAAAAAATCTAAAAGACCAAAGAAAATTCAAGTTCTCTTGGGGTCTTTTAAAACCGAGGGGTCTTTAGCATGCTGTGCTTTACGGTGTTAAGGTGCAGTTTGCACAGGACGGATTCTTGTTCTCCGTCTGAGCTTTTTTTATTTTTTAAATTACTTTTAATTTCCTTTTTTTAAGTGTAAAACATTGGTTACTGCACCTTTAAACACCCTTGGGATAATATTGATGTTTTTTTTTTTAACTTTGCCTTAATTTTGAGTTCTCCTCTTTCTGATTCTTAATGTTTTGTTTGTTTTTCTAGCCTGCGGTCGACTTCTTCTCCAACGAAGTGATGATTCACCCCGTCACCAACAGGCCTCAGGACAAGCGAAGCTTTATTCCATCGCTTATCGAGAAAGAGAAGGTAAGATTGGCTGTCCCCGTCACACCTTACGTTTTACGTTTATGGTGAAAGCGTATATTTACTGTGAAAAGGAAACGGCATGAGAATAGTCATGTTTCGTCTGCTAACTGCTCCCAGCTGTGCTGCGTTACCAATAATGATTCCCACATACTTTTTAAAGTGGAAAGAGGTCTGAAACGCTGGCATAATGGGGATCTGAAATTGGAAATCAAACCTGCAAACGTTTCGGTAAAAATAAGATTCCCTCTTTAGATATTCCGGCTGATTCCGGTCACTATATGTACTGCGTTTCCTGCAGTAAACCAGTAAAAACTGGCGACGTGTGCAACGAGTGTTTTGAGTAATGATCGTACACATGTGCTCTCAATCACGACAATGATGTGTTACTGTGCGTGTGTTTTTCTCTCTACTGTACCGTCACTGCATCCATCTCTCTCTTTCTCTCTCTCTCTATTAGGTCAGTAAGTTGGTCCATGCCATAAAGATGGGTTGGATCAAGCCACGCAGACCCAAGGAAACCACCCCGCAGTACTACGACCTGTGGGCCAAGGAGGACCCCAACAGCATCCTGGGACGACACAAAATGCACGTCCCAGCGCCCAAGATGAAACTTCCTGGGCACGAGGAGTCATACAATCCTCCTCCAGAATACCTTATGTCGGAAGAAGAGGTGCGCTCACCTAAATATGGCACATCTGTTGTTCACGGTGCTTTTTCATACAGCAACTATTTAATAAACGGACCAAAAAAGTCGTCCGATGACATTAAACCTGGTGCAACATTTTCAGATTATCTTTTCAATTGCATTAATAATATAATAATATTTTATATTTTATAGTATTATATTATATAATATTATTTTACTTGCATTACATGTAGGATTTCATTTAAATATGGTCAATTTAGGACCAAAATTTACCATACAATATTTAATTAAAATATATTTATAGATGAAAAAATATATATTTTTTAAACAAAATAAATAAAAATACATTTATTAATATTTATATTGTATAAATTAATATTTATATTCAATTAAAATGTTTTAATCTATTAAAATATTATTACATTTATGCTTCCTTTCTGTTCTTCCTCATCTGTTTAATGCCCAGTTTTAACACTTAAGAAAAAAAATTAATTAAAATATATTATTGATAAAACATACATTTAAAAATGTATAATTTAATAATTACAATTAATATTACAATTTATTACATTATTACCTATTAATATTATTACATTTATGCAGCCTTGCCTTTCTAATTTAATACCCAATAAAAAATTTTTTAAATATATTTATAGATAAAAAATAATTTTTAAAAACTACATCAAATTTATATGTATAATTTTATAATTATCATTAATATTAATTAATGAATTAAAATATTACATTTACAGTGTCTTTCACTCTTGTACTCCATATGTTTTATGTGCTTAAACTCGCTTTGTGAAGTAATTTAACTGAGACTGCCTTTCGGAGTCTTTATGCAAAATGGGAATGCATTCATTAATAATGCATATAAAAATATAAATGTAAATTATGCACTAGGGGAAAAACGTCTCTTATTAAATAAACACATAAAAGAAGATAATCTGTGAGTGAACAACGACTTAAATGTCGGTCTTTTTTTCACACAAACTTATCACATGACTTCAGGAGATTTGTAGTAAGTCATATGCACTAGTTTAATGTTGAGCTTTGGTCTCTATGAGCTGGAACAGAGAAGCAGGATCAGTCTTTTGCAGACCGCACACAGGCTTGGCACAACATGAGTGCGAGTAAATAGACCGATTGAACTCTTCCTTTAAAATGTCTCTGGCTAAATGCCAAGATCATTTCACACCTGTGGCTCCAACTCCATCTCCATTAGGCCTGTACAATTTGCCTATAAGTCATTTGCGTACGTTTTACATGCTATATTTAACTCCAGGGAACACGTGCATCCCCTCTGCTAGTTAATCTTTATATACAACCAAATTTTGACCCCAATTTTGACTGCACCTGTTCTTTAGTCCGGCTTTTGTCAGAGTTGCCCTAACGTTCTGTGTTGTGTGTGTGTGTGTGTGTGTGTGTTGTTCAGAGACTGGCATGGGAGCAGCAGGACCCCGAGGACAGGAAGTTGAGTTTCCTGCCGCAGAAGTTCGCCTGCTTGCGGGCCGTTCCCGCGTACTCGCGCTTCATCCACGAGCGCTTCGAGCGCTGCCTCGACCTGTACCTGTGTCCCCGTCAGCGTAAGATGAGGGTGAGACGCCTCTACACCCTGTCCCGTACAAATACACTCCACAGTCCAGATTTAAAAATCAACTGTGCCGTTTCTGTACCATTGATGTCACCAAACGGAGTTATGAATAATGAAATCGCCAACAAAAAAATAATTGTATTCAGTCATAATTCATCTTAGATTAATTTTGTTCCTCAGAGATTTACATGTCTGAATTGAATTGTGAAAAAAAAACTTTATAAATCAAAAAATATATTAATTACATGCTCTACTGTTAAAAAGTTTGGTATCAGTATTTCCTTTTTTTTAAAGAAATGAGTACTTTTATTCAGCTTGCCATCACAGCCATCACATTATCATCTGCTAAATGCATAAATGTAAATTAATTACACTTTAAAGTTTACTTTTTCATAACTTTTCATCAAAAAGTAATACATCTTTTCCAAAATGAGTTTTTTTTTATTGCATAATGAAGTTTTAAAAATGTTGACCTATAATATAACAGCTTAACATTTCACAATCCAGTTACATTGATGTGATAAAACTGAGCTCTTTCTTGAATTTCAAGCGTTAAATTTATTGGGGGTTTTTTCCTGTCTTCAAATTTGTGTTTTAACGACAATATTGACCAGTTTTTTATTTCTTTTTTTCTTTGTCCAGGTGAATGTGAACCCAGAAGACCTGATTCCCAAACTTCCCAAACCCAAAGACCTGCAGCCCTTCCCAACCACACAGTCTCTGGTACGTCAGTGTTGAGCTGGCCTGGGATCAGTTTTTACAGCCTGATTGTGATGATGACAGCCCGAGGAACAGCTTGTAGATCAGAAACTTGTGATATTTCTGGACTAGACTTTATAATGGCAGGACAGTGAGCTTTGATTTTATTTAAACAGGAAACCGTATTACTTACTAGACCGCGTGGGTGAAAAAGATCAGAAGACGAATATTTTTGTTGTTGAAACCTTAGCGTTTTCAGACAGCCGTGGCTGTAAAACTGCAGACATGAAACAGGGTTTGTCATTCTTTTGGACTGGATTAGAAAAGAACAAAAAAAGGTCATAAATCACCCAAATATGTTTGCTGGTAATGGGACTAATGTGAAATAATAGAGTCCTGAACGTGTCCTGGAATGATCTTGCTCTGTCTGCTTTTCTTCTCTGACGTGTGTGTGTGTGTGTGTGTGTGTGTGTGTGTGTGTGTGTGTGTGTGTGTGTGTGTGTGTGTGTGTGTGTGTGTGTGTGTGTGTGTGTGTGTGTGTGTGTGTGTGTGTGTGTGTGTGTGTGTGTGTGTGTGTGTGTGTGTGTGTGTGTGTGTGTGTGTGTGTGTGTGTGTGTGTGTGTGTGTGTGTCTGACAGGTGTACCGCGGACACACTAGTCTGGTCCGAAGCATCAGCGTTTCTCCCAGCGGACAGTGGCTTGTATCCGGTGAGTCTCGTCTCTTCCTGATGTTATGCAGATATTGCAGCTGAAACTGTGATTATCGAAAGACGTTGTTGCAGCCGTGGCTCAGTGGTTTCTGCATGTACTCTGACACATTGCACCATGGTGCTAGAATGGTCTATGCAGGTTTGCAGTTTGGCTTGCAACGTTCAGTCTCATCTCCATCTCTTCTCCCATCTATCTTCCTGTCCTATATATATATATACACAGATAGATAGATAGATAGATAGATAGATAGATAGATAGATAGATAGATAGATAGATAGATAGATAGATACACAGATGTATTTAATACAGACATTTTCTATGAATAATTTAAATTAAACTTATATATAATTCTATTCTATAATTACAATTTAGTATGAAATTTATATTATTATTAAATTACTGTATATGTGTGCATTTATCGTAATTTAATAATTTGTTACTATTTATATAAATATTTTATGCAATGCATATATATATATATATAATATATATATAATTTTTTTTTTATATATATATATATATATATATATATATATATATATATATATATATATATATATATATATATATATATATATATATATATATAATTTTCTATTAAAAAGATTATATTATGTATGTTATATTATGTTTTTAAGCAATATGGCACTCAAGGCCAGGCTAGATTGTGAATATAAGTATGTTTTCGTGTGTGTGAGATTGTAAAATCATTTAGGATAGATTCAGGAATATGTTTGTCATGTTAAATGCGTCCCCTGCTCTGTATCTGAGGTGTGATTGGACCGTTTGAGGTGAAGTCTGTCTGAGTGCTCTTACCTCAGCGGTAGCTAACAAGCTGCTGAAACCATTCCTCACTCACCCGCCATGATGTCAGAGCTCTGGCTCAGGGAGGCAAGCGACCCGTTCGGAGATGAGAGAGACTCGGACGGGCCTGCGGTTCCGGGCAGAGCCAGGATGAGCACAGACGCGCCTCAAATGTCCACATTCACTGGCGCTCCGCGGCGCGGATAAATCAATCACCATCCACACGTGACGGCTCTCTTTTTCCCCCCTCTAGATGGATTTCAGTTGTGCTTTTATGGCTTTTGGCAGCCCTGTTTATTGTTAGCTGCTTCATGATTTGTTGTTGTGTCCGTTTTGAGTTATTTGTCATTTTGAATGCTGGACAAACACTTTCTAAATCTCGATTTTCCCCCAGTATAAGGAGAAAATGCGAATGTGATTCCAGTTCTGTGAGAATAATTTGTGTCGTTATAAAAATATTTCATTCATAATGGAGGAAAGGCCTCTCTCTCGAGTGCAGTCTGTTGATCATTATCCGTATTTTAGGTTTGAGGTCCTTTAGATACATAAATGCACGCTATAATCCCGAGTATTCCCTCAGTAGGGACGCCATCTGACTGCTATTAACTCAAGGGGGATATAAATTACTCGAACGAAGCGAGCAGAAAGCATCATTTTAATAACACAAGCAGTCAATTTCACTCAGGGTGACCAATGGCAGCGGTGTGGCCAAATCCACAGAAACCAAATGATATTCGTACAGTATGAAAATGTGGTTGAATTTGCCCATCTGATTTGAATGAGGTGATCCAGGTAACAATACTGGCCTTTCAGACACGGAATGGCAATGGGTTCCCAGAATGCATTGCAGCTGGTGTTCAAATAAGGCAGATAAGCAGGGGAAAGAGTGTATATGGGGACTGGTTGCAGTTTAGTGGCAATATCTGCTCAGCCGTCCATAACAAAGAACTTCATAAAGCGCATATGCAAAACCACTACAGTGAGGGGTTGCTCTTTTGTCTAGCTATAAAATATATTAAAGCAGTAATAAAATGCCCTTTCCCACAATAAAAAATGGCAGTTGACAACCTCCCAAGCATTGCAACCCTTCTCGCCCTGGGCCGGCCCAACTTTCCTTTGGTTTGTTTGCTGTGTGTGTGTGAGTGTGTGTGTTTAATAGAGATAATTTCTTCCATATCAATGGGTTGGGCGCTGATGACAAGGCACTAGTGAGTCTTTTGTCCCAGGTCTTTGTTCGCTCTCTGCGTGCTGGGTTTTCCAATTTTGCATTTGCTGATTTGGGTTTTGCAAGTCGGAAAGTCTTATTGTGAAAAGATTTTACAGCCAGTGGTTGAAAAAACAGGACTAATTTGTTGCAAATGCCAGCAAATTTCAGGAAACGCCAGCAATTTTCTCTACAGATTTGTTTTTGTTCTTGTCAGTGGTGTTTACTAGGTCAAGCATCACCACTACTAGTAATGGAAGTTGGTTCTTTAGGGTTAGTGATTTGATCAAATGTATTACCATACACTAACATTTCAGGGTTTTTTGTCGTCTTCTGCTCACCAAAGCTGCATTTATTTGATCAAAAATACAATAAAATAGCAATATTGTGACGCATAACAATTTAAAAAAAACTGTTTTCTATCCTGAATTATGATCAAAGCTGAATGTTCAGCATCATTACTCCAGTCTTCAGTGTCACATGATCCTTCAGAAATCAGTCTAATATGATGATTTGATGCTCAAGAAATATTTCTGATTATCAATGTTGAAAACAGTCGTGTTTTTTTTATTTATTTTTATAGAAAGTTCAAAAGAACAGCATTTATTTGAAATATAATTAATTTGTAACAATATAAGTTAGTCTTGAATTTAATATTTCCTTGTGGAATAAAAGTATCTTACTGACCTCTGACGACTTTTGCATGGAAATCGAAGTATTAAACTTGCTTACAACTTTGGCATGTAACTCGTACTGTACCTTACTAAGTGTTCAGATGTACAATTTTCACCCGAATGACGATTTAACAAGCGGAAATTCCCACATTGAAGAGACCAAATTTAGAAGATGTGAAGATTTCTGTCATTTTTTTCTAAAGACTTCAGAAATGCATCAATGATGAGAATCTTGCAAGAATTTTGTTTACAGTCTTGCAAACCGAAAACGCTGCAATTACAGCATGTGAAACCTACAGTTACAGTTTTTGCGCTATAGACAGACTGCAGTGTACGGCATGAGAGAATGCGGTGAGAACGGCCTGAGGTTACACGACTGTGTGCATATTTACGTTTACGGAGCTCAGATCCTGGCCTGAGAGAGCCTCAAATGGGCATTCCTCACTAATGATGTGGCAAAACCAAGACGAGCGGTGACATTATAAACTGAAGCGCGACTGTCACTCAGGACACCATGAACTCGCTGTGATCCGCATGTTCTGCTTTAATTGATGCAGACCTCCTTTTCTGGAAACTCATTTATTTGGGATATGAGTGTTTTGAACTGACTGATTTAATTAATGAAGCAAGAAAAACACTAGAGGTTATCAGAGGTTGTACATGGCAGTGATTTTACCATGTTTAAGGGGTCTCAAATGTTTAGAAGTTGCTAGTGTGAGAGTGTGTGCTTAATGAACACACTACATTTTTTATTTAAAACCATTGTAAAATCAAAAATACTTGAGGCTAGATGCTGGGAAAGTCTCTAATTCTCACCATTAAAAAAAATATATATATATATATAATTTCAAATGTAACTTATTCATGTGATCAAACCTGAATTTTTAGCATCATTACTCCAATCTTCAGTGTCACATGATCCTTCAGAAATCATTTTAATATGATGATTTGCTGCTCAAGAAATATTTGGTGTTACTATCAATAGCTATGTTTTATCAGTTTATTTAATTCTATAGCTATTTGTATGCACATTTTGGGATATCGCATTAAAAAAAAACACTGGATGTAAATGCCATGATGCACAAATTCTATACCCCTAAAAAACGTATTCACTCAATTGAGCTGAATACATTTTTGTATCAGATAAAAAGACTGAACTACCGTACAATGAAAACACATTTACAGAATAAAGCCCTCAATGTGCAACAAAAAAACTCATGTCCTCAAAGTAGATGTGATTGGATAACTGGACTAACCAGTGGACCAATCACATCGCACAGCATCTCAAATGTTGGTTTGATGATTCTGAAATGCCTGAGCCAAAGTCTGTCATCAGAATGATTGTGTGTAATGACCTCCCAGAAGCGTCTCACGTGAATTGTGTTCCCGAACGCATGAGAATATGACGGCGTTCATTGCGTTTCGTCTGCATACTCTGAGACGCAAGTCATTTATGATGGAGGGAAAAAGAGCCACTGTTTCTTCCCCGATCGCAGCAATTTCCATTTGTATTACAGATATTTTGCGCCAATTTCCCAGGAAGTTACAGTTTTGTTCTCTTGAACACATGAGATGGATACGCTGCTTTATTCGCAAATTATAAATGTCTTTAATGTCACTTTTGAATGTCACCTTGCTGAATATAAGTTAAAAAAATTTTTTACACCTCTCTGTAATGAACACCCAGCTCTAAGTGAGATGCAACTGTGAGAAAAAAAACAGATTGATGAAGAAATTTGGGGATTGAATGTCAGCATGAACATTGGGTGCATTTCATAAAGCTGGAGTTTAAAATAAAAATGAATCTCTTGGGCTCTGTCCAGAAACACAACTACAAATTAACGGAGCGGCTAAAAGAGATCAGAGTGGTTGGCGGGAGCCTTTGCTCAGCCACAGGAACATCCATACGCTCCCAAAAACACGCTACACAACACACACGACGCTGTGTGAGAAACCCTAGTCATACCAGGGTGTTTCCGGATACAAACTATGGGAAGTGGATTCTTTTAAAGATCAAAAAGTGTTCACGACATGACCATTAAAGTTTGTCGTTTTTCAGCCATTTATAGGCACAAAATAGCCGTACAGTGAAATCAAAATTGTGCTGTTTTGCCTAAATTTGTGTTCTTGTTCTTTTACGATTTTAATCAGTTGTGAACAGTTTTGGCAAGCTTTCATTCAGGTCGGGCTCCATTCCCACTTTTGATGAGCAAATACCGATAAATTCAAGCCCTGTCCTATAATAGACTTATTTTTTTCTCTATTACACTCCAAAATGCCACGTTATTGAAGTAAAATGGGTTGCAAATGCTGTTTCTTGTTGACTTTAACGTCTCATTTCTGTCATCCTTTGGGACACATTACAGTCTCAAAGCGCCATTACTGTCCTATAAAATGGACTTTTAACATTCATGCTGCTTTTCCCCTCCATAAAGGCAAATATTACCCTCATTTCCATCTTATTTATGGTCAGAGTCCATACTTGAGCGTCTACAGGAAAGTCTCGGTGTCCCCTGCATCACACACACACACACACACATCGGCGTGTGTGTGCTCCAGACAGGCCTCTCTGACCGCCAGCGGGTGTCCGCCACAGAGCCCGTCCCTCCTGCTATATCTGTCGCCATACAGCTCAATACTTAAAAAGTGATTATGGCTTTTGGAGTTATTACACTCCACCCTCCGGGCCTGGCCCGTTTCCCCCGTGTTGTTTTTCCTGCGTTTATGAAGCATGCAGGTATAAAAGTTAAAATGAGATTTTACGGCAGATTTCGATGTGTGGCTGATACAAGGATGGGGTTTCCCATCTGCAAAATGAAACAGAGCCGTTTGCTGTTAGATAAGATGATTTTTAAGTGAATTTAAAGATAAATAATGGGTCAAGTGTTCATAAATTGCATTATACCATCCATTAAATAAATATATTTTATTTAGTGTTATAATCGTATGCCTTCATTACTTTAAGGATGGTAACGTTTTACAGTTTATAAAACTACATGGTGCTTCTTGGAAAAGCAATTTAACATTGATTAAATTGAATTGAACTTTTCAATTACAAGTTGTTTACTTGCTGGATTTTTAAATTTGTTTTGAAAAGGGGGTAGTGCTTTATTTTACAGCCCTGTTCCCCATGTACATACTTCATACTTATTATAGTAATTACAAAAACTGGGTAATAACTAGGTACTAACCCTGAACCTAACCTTAACCCTTGTAGTTACCTTATATTACCAGTAATGTCTTGGTAAGTACACTGTTAGTACATGCAAGTGCACGTACTGTAAAATAAAGTGCAACCGAAAAGGGCATGTTAACACATACAATCAGCTATTCATTATTAGTCATTTTACTCGCACTGTATGTATACAATGGACATAAATGGCTCTTTTTTTGAATAATGACCGTCTTAACAGCAGTAGCGCACATGTATTTTAAAAACCCGACTTCTCTGTCTCTGTCACCTACAGTAATCTTGTATTATTACTGTTCACTCATGCCAAAGCGCTGCTGTATGTGTCATAGTGGTTGCGTTAGAGTGAGGATGAGTTATCCTCCATGTGTGCCGATGAGAGCAAAGTGCCATCGAGCTGACAGAGCGCTTTTGTTTTGTTTTGCTTGAGACCACTGTGTCTTAGAGCTGTCAGCGTCCCGAACGTCTGTGTCCACACATTCACACTTAAGGCATTTCACTCCAAAACATTATAGAATGCTGAATAGATCAGTAGATTGTAAACAAATTTGTGTATGTATGAATCAGCATGTTTGTTTGCCCCCTTGACCTCAGGCTCTGATGACTGTACGGTGCGTTTCTGGGAGGTCAGTACGGCGCGCTGCCTGAAGACTCTGGATGTGGGCGGAGCCGTGAAGGGCGTGGCCTGGAATCCCAATCCTGCCGTCTGTCTGGTCGCTGTCAGCTAGTAAGACACGCCTCCTTTTTCTCTGCATCTGAAAGTTGTTCATCTGTATTTGTAACCTTCATTATGTGCTGTTTATTATTTTACAGCAGAAGTTTTGCAGCATTAGTTTGGATGGGTTTAGAGCTGCAGTTAATTTGGTCAGCATCAGGAAAGGCCAATTATGAGAAGTGTTCATTTCAGAATTTGAGTAACACATTTACAAGAACTGAATGTTCCTAGGGAGGAACATTATTAGTATTAGTATATAAATTAGTATTTGTTATTATTTAGTCAGCGATTCATATTAATCATTCGTTGGTTGGTTGGTTAATAGGAAGGCAAGTTAGATAATTACTGTTAGATGCGATGCATAGATAAACATTATTATTTTGGATGGTTGATTAGTTAGTTTAATAGATGTTAGATAAATAGCTAGGTAGGTTAGGTAGATAGAGGAGATAGAGGAGATACTAGATAAGAGATACTAGATAAGAGATACTAGATAAGAGATACTAGATAGATAGGTAGATAGGTAGATAGGTAGCGAGGTTAGTTAGATACATGGACATACGGATAGATGAGAGACGGATCAGATATAACTTGATGTGTGTGTGCAGTGATGACACGATCCTCCTCCTGAACCCTGGCCTGGGCGACCGGCTGCTGTGCACCGCCACGGATCAGCTGATCTCTTCCTATGAGGAGCCAGAGGAAGCCAAGGACCAGCCTGTGCAGTGGGCCGTCTCAGAGGGCGAAGGTCACGAGCAGGGTCACCGCCTCGTCCTCAAACACCCCAAGGTAGTCAAAACGCACACAGAGAGACCTTATGGTAAAGCGTTACCATTCATTCTTATATTCATAGGAATGACATCATCACGATAACCATTAGCCAGGCAAATTTCTCCTCTGTTCAGTTCATTATTTTCCAGTTAACAATAGAAATGAAAATGTCTTTCTTTCGTGTATCCCCTGTGAGAGCGTCCGTCCGTCCCTCACGTGAGCGGCAGCCAGAGGCTTTTAACTATTGGCAGAAGCCACAAGCCTGTGGTCGTCTTTTTCCTGAAATGGAAAGAAATTTAAGACGCCTCTAGTGTCCAATTAAAACTACTGGAAAAAGCAAAGCAGCGACACGCGTTGGCAGACTGGCAGAGGCCGAGCCGGTGTTAATAACGGCAGTAAATTTAGTCCCAGCGTGTCTTTGAGGTTATAATTGGATTAATCGTCTGCGGATTTACCACAGAATGACTTTGACCTCTGCCGATTTCTCTCTCGTCTCTCTGTGAAGGCCGTGAGGCAGGTGACGTGGCACGGGAAAGGCGACTACCTGGCGTGTGTCATGCCCGACAACAGCAGCAACCTGCAGGTGGTCATCCACCAGGTGAGCAAACGGCGGACGCAGAACCCCTTCCGCAAGAGCAAGGGTCTGGTGCAGTGCGTGTCCTTCCACCCCGTCAGGCCCTACTTCTTCGTGGCCACGCAGCGATACGTGCGAGTCTACAACCTCATCAAGCAGGAGCTCACCAAGAAGCTGATGGCCAACTGCAAATGGATCTCAAGCATGTCCGTCCACCCGGCAGGTGCGTAACAAGACGTTTCTGAGAGGGTTAATTCACATTCACCGTTTTCATTCATAAACTGTATGGCTTTCTTTCTTCTGTAAAACATAATAGTAGTAGTTTTGGATGATCTCAGAGCTTCTGTTTTCTATGCGATTAAAGAATACAGGGGCTGTCAAATGAAAAGAGCAAGGTATGGGTGCGGTTTATATTTATCATTGCTTGGCAAAATTTTGTGAGTAAAATCCAGTCATTTTAATGGGAGTCAGCGCAATGAACAATTTGATGCACTTCCTGTTGCAGAGAGATTTATCTATGCACATTCTTACATTTTATATTAAAGATTAAATCTTCGATATTATAAAATGATCCAGGCTGTTTGGAAAGCAGTTATTTAGGGTTGGTTTGTATATATGGTTGAGCTGTCAAAACACGTCAATCCATGCAGATATTTTTTTCAGTTTAACGTGTAAATATTTAACACAAGGTTTTTTTCTGTCATCCTTTGGCTGCGCTACAGTATATGATAATGCTATCATTCATTCAAGAGCTATTAAACCATGCAAGCCATTCAATCACGATAAGATGCAAAAAAAGAACTTGAATCTGTGCTGACGTGCTGTCAAAATGCCAGCTTTGTCGATCCTCGTAAGCTCTGTCTTAAATTAGTTAAAATAAAATCTTAAATAACCATCAAGAGTTGTGAGAAAATAGGATGTGCTTCAGATCTTAAAGTGATAGCATCCTAAAAAGCTGCTGTCATGATGTCTGTCATTTAATATAAATCAAAGAACAAAAGACAGAGAAAATCACTCGCTGCTCTTGAGTCTTGACTGAATGACATCTGTAGCTTTTTAAGGATTAATCTATATCAAATTTATAATTCATACAGTGAAGACTGTGAAGTGTTTGATAACTTTATTAAATTTCTACCTGTTAGATCAGATATTGCATTTTGGACGTTTTATTTGCATCTTGGTGCTTCCATCCAGCATTTTTAGATTCAAAATTTGCATGAAAACGTGTCGATTGGAAACTTAATATCAAATGCACAAAATGCAAGCTTGAAGTAAGAGAGATACTCACGTGAATAAACTAAGATGGTAGCACATTTACGTATTCTTTGATGCACATCAGAATAGTCATGTTAAATGTTACAGATAGAAGCCATCAGCTACTAATCGCTTGCAAACATGAGGTTCGTCAAGAACATGATCTTCCAATTAATAAGAGTCACATTGGCTTCTCCAGAAAATACCACTTGTATTTCCTTTTCTGTTTTTTTTTTGTTTTTTTTGCATCAATAAGGGTTGTTAAAGGAGAAGTTCACTTTCAAAAAAACTTTTGCTGATAATTTACTCACCCCCATGTCATCCAAGATGTCCATGTCTGTCTTTCTTCAGTCGCAAAGAAATTAAGGTTTTTGATGAAAACATTCCAGGATTTCCCCCCATGTAATGGATTCTATTGGGACCCAAACGGTAGAAGGTCCAAATGACAGTTTCAGTGGAGCTTCAAAGGGCTTTAAACGATACCAGACGATGAATAAGGGTCTTATCTAGCGAAACGATCGGTCATTTCCAAAATAAATAAAAAAGTTTAAGTTTTATAAGCACAAACGCTCGCCTTGCTCTGTTCTGTGATGCGCGTTGAAGACGTCACGTAATACGCAATTACGTTGAAAAGGTCACGCTTGACGTGTTTACAAATGTGCGGAAGGAGGACCATATACACATTTTCAAATTTATTTGTATCAGTTTATCGTTTAAAATGCCCATTTCGTGTGCGTATTCTGGGTGTTTTAATATTAAAAAGCCAAAAAGAACATTTTCTTCAGGACAGAAATTTTTCAAGCGTGACCTTTTCAACGTAATTGCGTATTACGTGACGTCACGAACGCGCATCACAGAACAGAGCAAGGCGGACATTTGTGCTTATAAAACTTAAACTTTTTTATTTATTTTGGAAATGACCGATCGTTTCGCTAGATAAGACCCTTATTCATCGTCTGGTATCGTTTAAAGCCCTTTGAAGCTACACTGAAACTGTCATTTGGACCTTCTACCGTTTGGGTCCCAATAGAATCCATTACATGGGGGGAAATCCTGGAATGTTTTCATCAAAAACCTTAATTTCTTTGCGACTGAAGAAAGACAGACATGGACATCTTGGATGACATGGGGGTGAGTAAATTATCAGCAAAAGTTTTTTTGAAAGTGAACTTCTCCTTTAACTAAAACTAAATCCACATTTGCCTTAGCAACTAACTGAAATAAAAGAATGTAATGCATAAAGATTTGAGAGCCACAGCAGAGGGAACGATTTTGAGTGAATGCTGATGTAAATGTCGCTCTGTTCCTGAAGACTTCAGGTGACTCCGGTCATATGGTCAGTGGCGCTCTTTTGTCTTTTTGGGAGCTTTAGAGATCCAGCATAGGCTTTGAATGAATGCAAAATAGCAGCTTGGAGATTTTTAAAAATACTTTGTGTGAAGAAAGCAAGATATATGGGTCTGGAATGAGATGTCTGTGAATAAACGAGAAGAAATTCATTTCTGGATGAACGATTATGAACGTTAACGTTTTACCGTAACCTTTCAGAATGAAAACTGGCACATTCCTCAGCCAGTTAGAGTATATTTATAAAAGTGAGTGTTTGAAGTTGACCAGAGGAAAGTTGTTCTGGCTTAACCTGAATCTAAATGTCCCCAAAGTGATGTGACATCAGTGACCACTTTCTGCAAGTCAGATGTGATTGGTTTCTTCTCTCGCCCATTTTCCACAGGTGACAACGTGATCTGCGGTAGCTACGACTGTCGTCTGGCCTGGTTCGATCTGGACTTGTCCACGAAACCGTACAAAGTTCTCCGGTGAGTCAGCACGAGGAGGTTTTTATAATTTGGGCAGTCTGGGTCAGACTCAAGGGAAATTGTTGCTAATGCTGGCGCTGTCAGATGAATGAATGTCTCCTGGGTTCTGTGTAACGTCCCTCCGCTGTCGGGACGCTGACGGGTCTGTCTTGTGTCTCTGTCCGCACAGGCATCACAAGAAGGCTCTGAGGAGCGTGGCCTACCACAACCACTACCCACTGTTCGCGTCGGGCTCTGATGACGGCAGCGTGATCGTCTGTCACGGGATGGTCTACAAGTGAGTCTGATCCTCTTCCTCTCCGGCTTTTGTTTGACTTTCTTTTTTAATATTCTAATCACTCTTCTTTCTATGGCTGTGTTTAAATAATACTACCAAACTATTCGTACTGTCGCTGCAGTAAATTGAATATATACTGGACAATTTTCTTTATGCATATTATACCTGAATATGTGCAGTACTCAAAAGAGTGCATTTCCAGGAATGCTGTATCCCACAATGCAATGCACTCGAGTTTCCATTTATCAGTGTGACAAATGAACTGAAATTAAGATCAGATGTGATTTTGTGGCTAATTGTTTTAGTGGACTGCCAAAACTTTGAAATTAGGCCATGTGACAATGAAGCATAATATTGTTTGAAAGGTTCATTGTGTAATAATGCATATTGTTTCAATTATTTTATTTTTTTAAATCATAGGCTAATAAGCTAGTATTCTGTTCTGAACACATAAGCTATGTTATATAAAGGTGTAGTGCGTACTGTGTATTATGTGTTCTGCTAAATACTTAAAATGCATAAATATCGATAATTAAATTACAGTTGTATGCGGTATGCAGTGATAAATACTAAAAACGTAATGTTTGTGCACTGCTGACCTTTTGAAATATATTAATATTAATAATGAAATATACTTTACAATGTTATGCAGTATTCAATGATACATTTTAATAATCTAATAATGTTAGGTAAAAATATAAATATTAATAAATATAATACAATGAAATGTATTTAAATTGTGTAGTATGTAATTATAAATATTAAAAACTATTTATTGTTTCAAACTATATCTCATGCTTAAATCAGTGAGTGTGCTTAAATCAGTGAATCATATTAATATTTAAATTCTGTGTGAAACAGATTCATTATATTCAAGTTTAATTTACAGTTTTATGCAGATGAAATTACATGAATATATTATTTTTTATCTAATTTTATGTATAAAATGTTTTATCTTTACACAGTCCAATCAAATAATGAGGAAAGAAAATTGTAAAATTCTTCACACTGGAATTGGAAAGGGCATTGCATTGTGGGAAACTGTATTCTGAGCTCTGTTTCTATACTGCACATTTAGGGCGTTTTCAGACCTGTAGATCATTTCTTGACTTCATTTGTTAAAATGTTCACTTTCACAAGGCAACATTTCAAAGCGTACCAAAATGTGTGTATGCAGGTCACATGTGAGTAAAACTGTCCTCTTATTGGTCAGAGTTTTCTCTGCGTCATCCATCAAGATGACACACACAAACACTTAAAACTTAATTTGCCTTTTACATGACACATTTCCCATTATGAATTATGTTCATTGCTTTCTGTTCAGAGTTAGAGTTCATTTTCAGTCGGGCCGAGACCACTTCGTTCGGGCGATCTCGGATTGTTTAGGTGTGGATCCGAGCGTGATTACAGTTTTCATATATGCCTAAATGAACCGAACTGAGCTATAAAACGCACCAGCTTCCGAAACAAATGCTCCAAACAAGCCAGGTGTCAAAACGCCTTTAGTGTCTCCCAGCTATTTGATGCATAGAGAAACATTAGTATACAGTACATACTGCATAAACAGAGTAGTGTGGTGATCTCTCTTAACTCTGTGTAGTTCTCTCTTGTTTCTGTTCTTCTCGGTCTGTCTGTCTGTCTATCGGGCTTGTGTCCAGTGTTTCTGCCGGGCTAGACTATCATTCCCGAAGTACGGTCAGGAACGCTCTTTGAGAGGAGCTAATGGTCCGTGTACGATGGAGGGCAAGCCAGATCTGCATGAAAACCCTTCATCAGCTGGCCTTAATAGATCTCTTTAAACTCAAACACAGGATGTCATGTTATTTTTCCACTTCTTACTTTCCCCAGTCAAACTGTTGATGCATATACAGCAAACCATATTTCCAGAATTCACTGTTTTATGGCCTTTATGGCCCTCAGACCGGCCAACCTTTCTCACCACATTTTGGTAGAGGGAAAAAAAAACTATTTCTGTTGGGATGGGACAGGATGGTTGAGTGGTCTAAAAATAGACTTTTTTACTAAGGTAGATCATATTCTATTCTACTTTTTATTTTAGCTTTAATTTTTAAGAGTTAAAGGGTTAGTTCACCCAAACATGAAAATTCTGTCAGTAATTACTCACCCTCATGTTGTTCCAACCCCGTAAGGCTTTCGTTCATCTTCAGAACACAAATTAAGATATTTTTGATTCTGTCTCACTCCTCCATAGGCTTCTATGTTATTGAAACTTGCCGGCCCAGAAAGTTAGTAAAGACAATGTTTAAAATAGTCCAAGTGACTACAGTGGCTCAACCATGAGTTTATCAAGCGACGAGAATACTTTTAGTGCGCAAAAAAAAAATATATATATAACGACTTTATTCAACTCTTCATTTTCTTCTGTGTGTGCCTCTGAGTGAGTTCACGTAGTGTAACAGCGTCTGGGTTGTACGTCAGAACGGAGGCTCACTATTGGCCAGCATCACACACATGACCAGCGTCTGCCAATAGTGAGCCTCCGTTCTGACGTACAACCCAGAAGTGCTGCGCTGTTACACAAAAGTATTCTCGTCGCTTGATAATCTTAAGGTTGAGCCACTGTAGTCACTTGGACTATTTTAAACATTGTCTTTACTAACTTTCTGGGCCGGCAAGTTTCAATAACATAGAAGCCTATGGAGGAGTGAGACGACTCTCAGATTTCATCAGAAATATCTTCATTTGTGTTCTGAAGATGAACGAAAGTCTTACGGGTTGGAACAACATGAGGGAGAGTAATTACTGACAGAATTTTCATTTTTGGGTGAACTAACCCTTTAAGTGTGTATGTTAAAATGAAATGGCTTGATGAGCGCAGTTTTATTCATTTTGTTTTATCGTATTTCCTTTTGAAATGTGTCTCTGAGAAACAAGCGCAAGGGCTAAAATTAGTGAATTTTGTTCTAATAGTCAATTTTGTGATGCAAATGATGAATGAAGGAAAATAAATTTATATAAACCTTTTTGATAAATAATTTAAACAAAGTGAGTGAATAGTGAAAAACAAATCATTTCAGTATCACAGTTTAAAATGTAGGGATTAATTAGGGCCCGAGCACCGATGGTGTGAGGACCCTCTTGGAATCGCTCTGTTTTTTAATAAATGTAATTTAATTGTTTCATATAAAATCTGTAGACAAGGCATTTCATAATTAGACATTTTAGTGTTAAAATGTAATTTAATAATTTTTTTCAACAAATAAAAACAATACAATATGTACCTGGGACATTTAAAAAGTTGTAATATAATTTAATTAAATAAGACACTTAAAAAGTAGCTAAAATAAATGTTTCAAATATGAAATAGAATGTTTCAAAGATGGTTTTAATATGACCTTCATATAATAAAAATCTGTTAGCTTTAATAAAAATCAACCTCTGGTTAATAAAAGTTCCCATAGTTGAAGAAATGTCCATTGGCAGAAAAGAGTTCAGAAATTCAAGAACCGTTATTGGAGCCAAACATCATGAAAATGATTATTCGAACTCTTCTAATGTGTGTGTGTGTGTGTGTGTGTGTGTGTGTGTTTATCCTACAGTGACTTGCTGCAGAATCCTCTGATTGTTCCCGTGAAGGTTCTGAAGGGTCACACCATCACTCACGACCTCGGGGTCCTCGATGTGACCTTCCACCCGACTCAACCCTGGGTGTTTTCCTCGGGGGCCGACGGGACGGTCCGCCTTTTCACCTAGAGAACGAGACAAAAACAGCCACAACCCTCCAGTTTTCAAACCCAGAAATTACACAGCAGTTCCAGCTCTCTGAGGACGCCGACATGTTGCTGGCAGGAATCATGTGCCTGATCTGATATTGAACATGTCATTATAATATGTGTTTGAGCTATGTTTTGCCTTTTTTATGTTAGAAGAAAATACATCCAGCCGCTCGCAGATTCCCACCGGACTCGAGTTCAGAGTAACTGACGCTGTAAAAAGAGAGACAGGTTTGGTTTCAAACCCAAAACCGTGATCGCTCGGAAAGGCCCGTTTCCGCATCGGCCCGTCTGTGCCCCGCAGCAAATCAAGCCCGACCGCTAATCCTTGGACAAGGAAGCTGAATTTGAAATGAAACAAATGTCCGACATTAGGCCGTGCCAAAGGAAACAAGACATGAAACGAAGCTGCAGACGTCTGTCCTTCACTTACACCTCCTGATGTTTTGTTAAACCCCTTTACGAAGCGTTTCATCCAGATTTTTTGCTGCCGTCGCCACCCACCGCTGTTAACGTCTTGATTATTTTTTTACCTTAACCTGTTGACTTTTGAAACCTCTACCAGTTGTATTTCAGAGAGCAGTTACCTTTTAATTAAACATGGTGTTTCTTGAAGAGCGTTTGGAGTTTGTTTTCTCTTTTTCGCCACAGGTCAGCGAGGGTGATTTTCAGGACTCCTGAATTATATGCAGCGAGACTCTGGGAATAGGTTTCGTTTCCTCCGCCGAGAGACCCAGACGCTGCTGATCAGACGCCAGTGTGTGTTATAGATCATATTTCGTGGAGGCCGTCCACCTGCGGGTCCTTCTCGTCAGTCTCAAGGCTGCGAGTCTCTCCGTGTGGAGGTCGCAGTCCTTTGTTAATTTGCCAGGATCTCCAGGGAATGACGTGTTTGTAGACTTTCCAGTGTAGATTAGATAATATGATCTCAGACTACAACACAAAATTGCTCCGCAAGCATGAATACTTCATTTAATATTTGATGTAGTATTTATGTTGGCATGGCTCCATTATTCTCATGTAATAATAAATCTTGTACTATGGGGCTGTTGAATGCTTGAATCTGATTTGTTGACACGTTCTAAGGTGTGCAATTATTTTCAGGGAAATGTGCGGCTAAAGTAGTTTCAGAGAGATCCTGACCGCATTACAGCTCTATATCACTTCGCCAAATGATTTCAGTTATTTCAGACTACAACAGCAAAAGAACCAAAACCCAGAACGGCACTGAACGAGCAAATAAATATAGTAAACATTGGATAAAAACATCTTATTATTTACATGTTTTTTGCCACAGTTACATTTTAATATGTATGGACAGCGTATACTCTCTCTCTCCCTCTCAAATGCACACACACACTACCGGTAAGTGTGTTGAAAGGTGTTGTCAGCGCTGCTCTGACGATTCTATCAGTAAAATACTTTCACAACTTAAAAGCTACATGAATTTCTCACTAGTGAGGTAATATCCAGATCCAAAATCCTTTCTTTTTCAGAATAAAAGACTATTATGAATAAAATGAATTTTTACGACTCAAAATACTGACTGAATGAGCCACATTCACAGTTGTTGCAAAATAGTTGAATTACAATGAATGCACATTGGCTGACTTTTATATTAGTGCAACCCTGTTATATGCTAATCCTAGCCTGTCTGATACACTACATCTACCAGTGTCGGATTGCTTTACCAACTCTCTCGTTTGATCTCGTTCAGCAAAATGAACAAATCTTTAGTTTAAAATTGTATATTTTAATATAGTCGCTGTACACGTTCACATGCACTATCTTTGATCATATTCCAAATTAGGATCCCAGCTAACGAAATATGTTCTGAGAATGTTTTACTGGGCATTTTCTGAATATTCACTGATCATTCGAAACGTTCAGTTTTTTAAATGTTTTAAAATTGTTTCTTGATTATGTGAACTTTAAAGCTGCAGTCCGTAACTTTTTTGGGTTACAAATTATCCAAAATAAATTTGAGCAAGTACATAACCAGCCAGTGTTCAACACTCTCTGCTTGCCTTACAGTAGCTCGATTCAAAACCGTAAGCTTGTAATAATGTTTTTAATTCCAGTGGTACTGGTGGATTTCTGCAGGAAATTCGAGCATGTCTTTGCGTCATTACGTCACACCTGTCCACATAAAGAAGGAGTCTCTGCTAGTAGGCTATGAGTGTGAGGATGCTGGAGGTTGAGATTTATAGCCTTTTCTCACAGCACTCGATATAATTAAACTTATCAATTTGATGGCGGATCCAGAAAGGTTCAAACGACAATCACCAACTGGAGATTCAACCGTTGTAAAATGCAAAAGACTTCGGACTTCGGAGCGGCTACAGAAGAAAAGAGACTGAAACCGGCCCATGTGAAAACAAGGATAATATCGGAAGCGCATTAAATGTAGTCAATCAATGCTGATGTTGTTAACATTAACAACATGAGAACAAAGTATAATTTGCACGATTTGACGTGATAAGCGATCGTTAGATTTAATCGGCGCGATTTACTGCAATGCTTTTTTTTCCTTAGTTGGTCAGAACAAAAGTGGATGTTACTTGTTCAGACGACATTTTCCGGTGAAAATTCTTATGTTGGTCATACTTCCATAAAGTAGAATCTGTGATTGCGAATGCCAGGATCCACACCGGCGGCGACTGACAGACGCACATTCTCCTCAAAACATCGGATTCATCCGCACTGTGCCATGCCGAGGCACAACCCACGCAAAGTTGATAATTCCGCGGATAACTGCAATTGCAGATTTTGAACAGAGATGGCGACTACAGACTGCAGCTTTAAGGAAACTTTACATTTTATAATATTTCAAATGTTATGGGAATGGCACTTTTGAATGTTCTCTGAACATTCGGAAACAAGTAGTAACATTTATAAAATGTCCAATTAAAACATTTCAGAAAAAAACATTCCATGTGCGATGTATAAATAATGTTTTTGTGCTTATGTTTTGAGAACGTAATTAAAGACTAGATAACATTGAACGAATGTTCTGTTGACGTTACTGTAAGAACGTTTGTTCTTCCTGTAAACTGGGAAATCATAATGCAGCCATAGATGGTAATGGTATGAATGGTAATGGTATGAATGATTATTTTACTTCCCCAGTCTTTCATTCTTCATGCAATGACCAAATCGTTCATGAACCACCGTGGTATTTTGTCATACCACACATAGCTATTCAGAAAAGCGCTTGTTCTTTTCTTCTGCGCTGCTTCAGCATTAGTTTAGCGGTGAATGACAGATTGCCAACCGAATGACCAGTCAGTGCTGAGTTTATCCATGGATCAGTTCAACCAGAGTTGACGTTTTCACCATGTCAGTCCAGTGGGGGCAGCGTGTGCGTTTGCCTGGAAAGTTTTATATTATTTATGTGATTAGCATCCACTACGCCAGGCACATTCTGTTTTGGAAAGTCAGATATCTAAAAATAACTGTAGAAATAGTCATTGTCAGCGCTCCAGTGGTTTTCCCTCAACTCTAGAAAAACATGAATGCGGTAGCAGTAATTCAGCGGAGCGTGACTCTTGTGCTCATGGAAAGAGACCGAAGCCTGATACACGATAAATATGCCTATCTTGGCAATATATATATATATATATTTTTTTTTTTTTTTTTTTTTTATGTTGCTAAACAGGAAGCATGGATGAGTTTTTGTAAAGCAACTGTGGAAAACTGGCTGATAGTTTTGGAAGCGAAGATGTCTTTCGTAAGAATACATAGATACTTCATGACCAGCAGTGGAGAAAGATGCTCTTTGCCCTCAGATGGTGTAGTTATCTACCAGAAGGGGTTAACTGAGCGCTAACCAGCCGGACATTGACCCCTAACGTGGACCCTGGCACCAATCTGCGGTCTGGATAAGTTAACATGTACTTTAAAAGTTAGTCACTATCAAATTAAAAAAATGTTATGGAATATTGCGATATTTATTATAAATGTTTTATCCGTGCACATCTTTTTTATTTTAATTTATGTACCCTCATAATCTTTAATTAAAAGATTACCGGCGTGTTGGCGGAGCAACCTGTCACTCACAAGAGATCCACCAATAGCAAACCACAACCATCCAATCAATTCCACACAGACAAAATCAAGCCCCGCCCTACTTGTTCTTGTCCCAGAAGCCGTTTCACTCAGATATACTCATAATGTGGAAGAAAAGATTATTGCAACTTCTGTTTCATGCCGACTTTAAGTTGAACATAAATGCAGCGTGCACTTAAAAGTAGGAAGGTAAAAAAAAAAAAAAAAGACTCTGAAAATAATACCAACAATATTGTTCCTCATTATATTCGGGGTGTGATATTGCAGCTAGCTAGAATGATTTATGGTTATAGTTATTGTTCTTGGTGTGAACAGGCCTTCAGTCTGACTTGAATTTTACCAGATTTTGAAGGACTTACAGAGATTTTAGCTTTGTTCAGTATGTTAATACAATTGTTACTCCAAATAGGTGCAACATAATCCTTCAAATATTCAATTACACGTCACTTCATGTATATTTGGACAGACAAATGATAACTGCAGCTTTCCTACACAAAGAAAAACTGCCACAAATCAATCATAGCTAATGTCTCTGACTAAAATGTTAAAGGTTAGTTCATCAAAAAAATGTCTCTTTGTTCATATAAGGAAAGTAAATGTTGTTTTGGACCCCACTGACATTTGTATGGGTAAAAACATTCTTTAAAATATCTTCTTTTGCATTCCACAGAAGTCATACAGGTTTGGGACAACATGAGGGTTAGTGAATGATGACAGAATTTCCATATTTTGGGTCAAATGTCCGTTTAATAAGGTGGAAGCTGTTTGATGAGGCGGTGGTGGGGACGCCAGGGCTCATAAAACACACTTCTCCATTATATGTTTCCACTGCTGAAATGTTCTCTGTCGACCAAACCACATTTATCAATTAAAAGCGTCAGTAGTCGTGGAAAGTGCGCGATTGATTGCAGCCGTCAATCCCCGTGCTCTTTTTCCTCTGGGTCTTTTATAACGTTATGTACGAGGAGGAAACATAAAATTACTTTTAATCAATGCAAAGGGATTTTCTCCAAATTCGCTGTACAAGTACAGCCAGCGAGGCCATAAGGCGTCTGATTGACAGACCTGCATGAGGCAAGAGAATTCTGAGGTGTAAAAAAACGTGACGTGACAAACTCGTTCCAGACCCCAAAATGGCACGAGACACATTCCCGGGAAAAACCTCCAGTCTGTGAGATGACATCATAAGTGCTCAGGAGGACCGGGGGTGACCTCATAATGACTTCCTCCGGTCGGGACCTCTTAGTGGACTTGTCAGACACTCAACATTGACGAGACATCAGAGAGCGTCTGTCCCACAGTGAGAAAAAACCCCTGATCTTTTACAAGCTCTGCTAGACAGTGGACAGTGAATGGGGTTTTGTTAAATTCAGGTTATGCACAGAGACGTTTCATGAAGTGTTCCGTATATTTTGCATCCCGGCGCTCCATAATTGGAGTATGACTTCAGACGGTGGCATTGAAACTGTCTGGTAAAAAAAAAAAGCCTTCGGAGGCTCTGGATGTCTATCATGGTGCGTCTCGCCCACAAGCCTGTGCGTGTGTGTGTGTGTGTGTACCTGTGGTTTTCCTGTCGGTGAAACCCAATAACAGTCCCATTGCATCATTTTGAATAGTTTCAGGAGAAAATGGATGCAGTCTTGGCAGTCGGTGAGTGTTTCCATTGCTTTCCCCTAAACCGTTTTCCTCCTCTGCTCACCCTCCCCGCAGGGAAAACAGTCAAAACAAACAGCAAATAGTTGGTGTTGAGAGACTTGGGCACTTGGAAGGCCACATTCCAGCATAAGTGGAAAAAATTAGAGTCCCTGCCGGAGTCCTGCAGCTCCCGCAGGCTTTGATTCACTAAGTTAATTTGGGATAGCCGCTGAGAGCCGTAGGATTTGGAGCTGGCGAGGAACGATGTTGTCAGCGGATTTTTCTTCGGAATGCCCCACGTCAAGAGCGTTCTGACCCGAATCCACATCAGCCCACCTGAACAGCAGCTGTGCCAGTTTTCCAGATAGATCGATGGGTTTTAACTCGAGGAACCCACAAGATAACCCCTGCCTGAAGATTTTCACTTAATGAAATAACGCTAACTTAAATTGTACTCCTGAGATTTCTTCCGTCAGATTATTAATAGAAAAAAATGCATATATATTATGGTGTTTTTCCCATTCACTTTCCCTATGAACAGCTGGAACTCTCTGCTAAACATTTCTTTTTTGTGTTACACAGAAGAAATGAACGAACAACAAGAGTGTGAATAAATTATGAATTTTAATTTTAACATGAACTATACATTTATATTTGGCAGAGCTGCTTCCTGACAAGGCCAACAGATGACCTTAGTAAACTGGCAGCTCCAGTAGGAAGATGAAAAGATGTATAACTCTGTCATGGAAACTATGTATAAACCTTAAAGGAGCTGTATGTAAGAAATGTATTTCAATTAATCATAAAATGGCCCTGATATGTCACTAGACATTAAGAAATCATGTTCATTTCAAATACTTATATCACTGACAACAGTAGTACGGCTAGGATATTGTCATTTAAAAAGTGAAGTTGCAGCCCTCAACTGATGTTGATGTTGTCATGCTGTGTTTTGGCCTGATGCTCCACCCTCCACCTATCTACCAATCACGAAGTTAGTAGTGTTTCGGCATCCGGGTTGCCAGCTCTGCTCTAGTTACCACAGCTGCAGCTACAAACGTTCCTGCTGGATCCTGCAGCCTATCTGGCAACCTGGAGTCAGGGGGGAGTGGGAGGGGATACACCGCTCTACTGTAATTTGAAAGTGATTGCAGTACCAGTTTTGGCCACAATCTTACATACGACTCCTTTAATTAAACAATTTAATAATCAATTAAAAAGGAATTTATACCTGCATAATATTACGCTGTAGCCACATTGGACCAGCGGTTTGGACAATGGATGGATGGGATGATTTAGCTGCGAGCGCCATCTTCTGGTCAGACGCGGTAATTAATCCGACGCGCAACTCTCGCAGTGCATTTTGGGCATTCTCTAGCCATTGAGCATAGATCTGTTCCACACTCATTATTGCGGTGCATTATTTGGATTGAAGGAGTGCACTTGAAAACGTCCATTATGGTTTCGAACATCATCAAATAGTGCCCTATTTAAGGGTATAGGGGGTGATTTCAGACACAGCCAGTTGAACGCACTTCAAAATGGCTTGGGGAAGTTTGCGAGTGTGTCTAAAAGTGTAGTTTTAAACAGCCCATGTTTCCATGAGTTCAGCCATAACGAAACTGATGCTGAAGATTATTAATTCAATTCATGTTTATTTGTCACGTACACATCATTTCATAGCAGCTTTAGAGTAAATGCATGTTTCAAATCTTACAATCAAGTGTTGGGCCAAAAAATTATTACTAATAGGTTAGGAGGATGTTTACCAAATCTAACCTAATTAGATATTTAAATGAATCAGGTGTATTTACTCTTACTTTTCACAGAAATGGTGCTGTTTCTCATTACACGTCCTGCATTTCCACTGATTTCAGAGCCAAATGATGACATACCCTGTGCTCATATAATCATGCACCTCACATCACCGTCTTTGTTTGAGTTTTGAGGACATTTTAACATCCAAAGTCGTTTGATTCACGAGCCTCTTTTGATGCAACGGTCAAATTATTCAAATATATGATGAAAAAAGAATTCACCGCAATCAATTTGCACATGATATTTGTAAACAAAATAATTTTTCATTGGATGGACAGTGAAAAAGTCAAATGCATGGGAACAGGATGTCCATCAACTAAACATGTTGCATTACCGCACGCCGTGTTTCCATTGTAGACGGTTTCATTGATTGTAATGCAAACAATATAATTTTGTTTAGTCTTGGAAGAGGAGGTGTTGCTGAAAAATTTACTTGGCTACCAGAAAACATTTTCTGGTTTATGACCAGATTGAGTTGCAGAACCAACACCATGTCTGTGGAAAAGAGGTTATTGCGGGGTCCTGTTCCCATATATATTAAAACACCCCTAAATAGTGTTTAAATGTTCATAAATCACTTCATATTGAGAAGTTGATTCATTTAGAAGATTCTGGTTTTGATTGGGCTGGAAAATAAAAGTACAAGTTGAAGTTTCAGCTTGAATATTGAGGGCTCAATCGCTCAAGAGAAGTTCTGAGAAAGGTCTAGTTTCTGTGGGTTGCTGATGATACTCCAAAAGAACAACACAACATGTATTTGGACACATTGCACTAACTCTAACAGCGAATTTTGTCAGCTGGGAATGCAGTGATATCGAACCTAAAGACTAACCCACTCCAATTATACGAGAAGGGAATGTCTCCCAGAGCGAGTGAGGTTTGTTACATGGAGTTGTAGCCTGGACGGAGACGGATACTAGAAGGATTGAGTGTACCAGCAGACTAGTCTGTCAGTTTTATTAAACTGGCTGAACATTGTGACTCATGTCAAACATCTGATCCTCTGGCTTCGTAACCTAATTATTCACATTCAATGTTAGTGAAGTTCTGCATGTAAATGATACCAATGCTGGATCCCAAAGCCTTTAAGTCAACATGAAATCAAAATTGAACACTCATTGTGAACAATTCATCAGTGAATGTTACTCCAAAAGTGTGTTAAATTGCCCCTATCATGCTATTTTAAAGGTTTCTAATTTTGTTTTGGAGTCTCCTACAATAGGTTTACATGCATCAAAGGTCAAAAAAGTTTAATTTTCTCAGAATATAGATTGCACATCACCTCTTTTCTCGAAGAGTCTGAAAACGGTTTGTTCGAAGATTCGGTCTCTCTAAACCCCTCCTTTCTGCGAGCTACTCTGCTCTGATTGGTCAGACGGCCCAGTCTGTTGTGATTGGTCGATCTCTTACAGTCCGTGTCGTAAACAAAACACTCATTACCATATCTGAATCTCAGCTCCGGATCTTCCTCAGCACTTGATTCACAGTGATGCGAACAGTAACGATGGCGTCGGTTTTTCCGTATCATTTCCAGCACGAGTCTCATTCTTTAGAAGTGCAGAAAGTGGATTCACAGCACAGAAAACAGCGTCTTCTCAACATGTGGACAACATGAACCAAACTCTTCCAGTCTCAGCTACAACTGCAGTGTTTGAGGGTCAAAGATGTTGTTCACCGTCAGCCAATGAAGACCATAGACTGGCATTATGCAAATGTGTTACACTGTTAGGCATGTAACAGAAAGTGAGACTGGAATTACCGACGACTCGTTTCAGAAGTTCAGAATCGATTCTTTCTTTAGGATACAATAAGTCCATTTATCTGCACTTTGATCTTTAAATCTTTGCAGATATTTTACATTCACAAACTGTAATAATGACTTTACGTTTCAGCTAACATCATCGATTCCTCTTATTTTTCAACTTTCTGTCACTTTTCGCCATGCAATGAAATCCTGATGGATGAAATCAAGTCCCATCTAATATCCTGTTACACCCAGAAAAGCAGCACATTATGAAGTAAAATGGGTTTTGAATGCAGTTTCTAGTTTCTGCTCTTAAATGTAATACTTATCTGCAAACTGCGCCGCAGCACACCAGCAGTTGAAAAATATCATTTCTTCTGGCTTTTATTGTCAGTAACAGTGATAAAATGCTTTACCAGGTGAGCTTCAGTCGTGTCTGGGTCAAACTCTTACCCACGCGAGTGCATTTGGCCCGTCAGTAAGGCTTCGCTCGTGAATATGAAAGGCTATTTTGTTGCAGGAGTTTCGGGAGGAGAGATGAAGCTTTTACGTGACCGACTGAGAAATCCGAGCCTGAACATTCAGCATGCAAAGCCAAAGATGGATGGACGGTTCTTTTTGCATCTCAGTCGTTGAGTCATTCCAAACGGTAGCAGCCAAACACATTATTGACACAGTGAGGGCACATTAATATTTTCCTAGCATCTCATTTGAGAGACTTTGTCATTCTTTTTTTGGAGTTCCTCTGCCTCATCATGACCACAGTGAGGAGATGAAGCCAAGTGGTTTTCCGAGGGGTCTGGTCCTGACGCAGAAATACAACCTGGTTTATCCGAGAAATCAACGCAGTCAAAGCTCGGTGTTAATGTATAAATAAACCAGTGTAAATCTCTTCCTAACCACACGCCAGCACTCAGACTGAATTCTTTATGTTGTCGGGCTTTCACAGATGCTTCTGTCCATATATGGCTCGATTTACGCTGGAAATAGACTAAGCGCTTCTTTAATCAAAGACCCTTAAAAGTTCAAATGCTTTTAACAACCCAAATAGATACTGCTGTAATGTGACCGTTCTGATTGAAACCGGATAATTAATATGAAAAATATGTAGAAAAGGCTTTTTATTTTATTTTATTTATTAATAATGTCTTTATTTTATTCATATTTTATTGGGGTTTTTTTACTTTATATTTTATTATTAGGCTATTTTATTAATTTATCTTTTTCTATTATTTTATTTTATTTTTTTCCTAATGTTTGTACTGGACTTTTTTGAAAGTTATATTAAACTGTCTGAAAACAAAACAGGGTTCACAAACTGTCTAAATATCTTCACTTTGGTCCATTTATGTACATCATAAAGAGTATTAACTATAAAATCAACATTTGAACTGCTTTAAAGGGTTGTTTTTTTTTTGTAGTACATGTGTATCAGTAGACATTTGAGTAAGTTGAAACCCAATATATTTCAAAGTGTAATTCTGTCTGTTGTCAATAATTGTCTCCGGTACACAATAAATCTTGGGATTGGCTACGCTGTGAAGGATCCACTCGTTCGATGGCCTTCAAGTTGGGCCAGCGTTCGCCTCGCCGCTGTGATGCATGTGTCCTTGGACTGAGCCTGTGGAAGGATGCTGCCATTGATTGTTCTTCAGTGTGTCGTCTTTAGGAAGGAGGAGGGGATTCTGGGATGCTCCGAGCTCATTTACAGCACAGTAACTCCAGATCCCATCCAGGGCCAGACCGTTGTCTCACAGATCTTCAGTCTGTCCATGCTGACAATGAAGCCCTTCTTCAGCTTTGAAGACTTTGGCAGATGCTGCAAAAAAAGGAAACACATTCCTGGTCTTTTTTTTTTTTCTTTTTTTTTTACCCCAACCAAAAGGAAGTGTCCACATTCTGTTAAGAGACTATTTGCAACTTTTATTTTTCCTCTTGGGACTCAAAAAATGCAAAAAATAAAAGGATGCAAAAATCAGGCTTTTATTCTTTAAAACGTTCTTCGGTAACATGCCATTTGTAATGGTGCAAACATGTTTTTAAAAGACATTTAGACAGTTTTAGACTTTTCTATGTACTCTAAGTGTCTGAATAAGTGCCTGTATTTATTAGACAAAATGAGTTTTCAGCACTTATTTTGGCAGAGAAAGCCACTAAGCACATGAATAGCATAAACTGTTTTATGATCAATGAATAAATATGTTTACATCCTGATACAATACATAATTTGTATAAAAACTGGAAACAATTTTAAATTCCTGTATAAAAAAAACAACAACTTATTTTTCCCGTAAAAAAAGACGTATATAAACATCTTTGGTGCAACATGTAATAGAGAATATTGTAATAATAAAATTAACTTGTCAATTTCAAAGTCAAACGAATATAAAAAATTACATACACTGTAAAAAAATAAATGTTGGTTTAGCTTAAAAAAAGTAAGTTAACTGGTTGCCTTAAAATTTTGAGTTCATTGAAATAAAAAATTTGAGTTAATACAGAGAAGGAGATTGGTTTAATCAACAGAATTTCAAAATATTATGTTATCTGAACCACATTTATTATCTAAGTTGATTTGACAAAAGAAAAAAAGTTGTGATAACAAATCATGCAAATATTTTTTTACAGTGTATATTTTACTGACAGATAGATGGATGGATGGATGGATGGATGGAGATAGATGGATGGATATATGGATGGATGGATGGATGGATGGATGGATGGATGGATGGATGGATGGATTGATGTAGATGGATGGATTGATAGATGGATGAATGGATGGACAGATGGATAGACAGGTTGATAGAACTGATTAATTTGAGTCAAAACTTTAAAAACAAGGTAGTAATGGTCAAAGAGCACAGGAAATGATGGGAGAAAGAGATCCGGAATTATCTCTGGATGGACTTTCCCAAATAAGCACCCAGACCCAATGAGCACTAACCGCCGGGCCACGTCTCTGACGTTAAAGACCTCTAAAGAGTACCAAGAGGGCAGCCAGATCTGATCCTCCTTGACCCCAATTTGCCGCACCTGCGGAAAGCCGAACGCTGGGAGTTTACGGGCGTTTAATTGGAGGGAAAACAGCCCTGTGAACTGCTGGCAGCCGCCTTCATTCAGATCTGTTACAAATTACTGCTAAATAGAGGAACCTTTTTCATTTTCCCCACACATGTGCTTACAACCCCGCGATGACATCATGGCACTCGAGCCGTGCAGACAGTGGTGGAAGAGAAACCGCACCGAAATTGAGTTGCCTGAGCTAATTTAGAGAAAAGTAAAAGGCTGTTCTCTGGTTACTTTAAGCAGCACATTTGATATGGAAGGGGAAGCTTTGAAAAGAGAGGCCCATCGGCGGCAGTCTCTTATTATCTGGACACGCACGGACCCGTAAGTGTGTGTGTGTGTTTGAATAGAAGTGCCTTGAGACTTTCTCACCTACTCTGGCACGAGTCCGTTTGTTTTTCTGTGATTCTGAAGGGACCTTGCTGATGTTTTTCAGTTGATGGTACAGTTTTGGGCTTTTCAGAGCCTTTTCTAACCAAATAATCACTGTAAAAAGACTTTCCCTTTCTAAACAAATGTTAGTGGTTTTAAAACCTGTGACATTTACTGACCAACTTTGTTCTAACACTATGTATGGTCTTAAAGTGACAGTTCACCCAAAAATCCTTTACTCATCCTCATGTTGTTCCAAACCATAACTTTATTTCTTCCACAGAATGTAAATGTTTTGTAAAAATATGATCCTCCCAGAAGTGGATAACAGAGAATAGTGACTCACTTTCAAGCTCAAAAAGGATGCAATAAGTATAAAAAGTTGTCCATCCATACAACAAGTCTTCTGAAGGCGTTATTTGTTGTGGGGAAAAAAATCTATGCATCTGTCAAGATCTCCTTTGCGCTTAAGAGAGGCTTCGTGTCAAGGAAATAATGTAGTATTTTTTTTTTCTGTGAAAAGCACTGAACTTCCAGTTAAAGAAAAAACAATGGAAGTTTCCCTTTTCCTGCTTAAATTTCAATTTGTTTCTCACCATAACTGGATGACTGTCACATGGATGATATTTTGCATGATTTTGGAAGCTTGAAAGTGGGTCACTGTCCACTGCCACTGTATCGGAAAAAGTCACAAGCTAGTTTTACAAGCAACCAAATAATTTGTTAGCAATCAGATTGATGGCTCTTCATAAATTCGATCAGATTGAAAGGGTTGGTGTAGACCTACAATAATCTGATCAATAGGAAAAAAACTAAGCATGTAAACGCTTGAATTTGACTTCTTCTCAATCAGATTCAAAAATAATTTGCCAACATGAGCAATATGCATGTTTACATACATTTTAAGTCTTCTTGGTATGTTGATAAAAAAATTACATTTATGACTTTGGAATACATTTAATGCACATGTAAAAGAATATGTGAATCGGAATAAAACGTTTAGCAAATAAACAACTTTCAGAATCTGAAATCGGATTGGATTCATTCGGATTGACAAAAATGTGTGTATGTAAACATATATGTACATATATGACATCCATAAACATTTTTCCTTTTGTGTGGCACATTTGAGCTCCAAAACAGCATTGCCTTTCATTGAATAACTAATAAACATCCTAGTTTGTGTTCCACAAAAGAAAGGTTTGGAACGACATAAGTAAATTATGGCCGGATTTTCATTTTTGGGTGAACGTTCCCTTTATGCGAGTACAATATTATGCGGTGTCTGTTGTTTTTATAACCTGTAGTATTTGAGTGCACTTGGGTAATTTTCCTTGTAATTTGAGGTTTGTGAAATTCTCCACACAGATTATGATGGAGAGGCCATCCACGGTAATTGAACATCATTAGCGTTTAGTCACATTCGGCCCAGTGGGTTTGTGTGCTGTTTTAAATACAGTCATACAGTAGTTTAACACAATTTACAATAGCGTTTGTGGCTCTGGCTGAGATTACACGTATCCCATGATTCCCTGGCACAGAGTTCTTTCTCAAACAGCGCTCCTGGGAGTTTTCATGTGGAGGTTTAAGGATGTTGTACAGATTAATAACTCTTTTTTTTTTTTAGATCGTACCTTAAACACTCTTCTGTGTGGGTTTGTCAGGGGATATGTTGAAGTATAAGCCAGTGGGCGATAAAAATGCCTCAGTGCCCAAGTCCTGGCTCGCGTGGCCTGTTTCGGCACCAATTCTTCTGTAAATTGACATAGGCATCTCTCTGAAAACAGGATGTGGGGAGCGAGTTAAGCAGCAGACGGATGACCAGCGCTGGCCCGGCTCCTGTTACCCTGTTTTCTACTCCGTCAGTCAGCCTGCTGCTTCACTTATGACGGCCCGCCCGCCTGCAGGGACTCTTATGAAATCGAGCGTGTCTGTCTGTCACAAGCTCTGTGTGTGTGTGTGTGTGTGTGTGTGTCTTGGTCTGTAAGCCTGGGCTCTAGACTAAGCTCAACTGTAGGGAAAGAATTGATACCTTAGACAATCAACCAGTGTCAGACAACAATCAAATGGAATCTTTACCAATATATTGTGAAATATTTGCTATAAATCTTCAAAGGCTTAGTTCACCCAAAAAGATGAAAATTCTGTCATCATTTACTCACTCTCAAGTTGTTCCAAACCTGATATTTAAATGAAATCTGAGAGCTTTCTATCCCTCTATTGACAGTATGGTCCCTTTAGATGCAGCTCCTACTTTGATACTTCAAAAAGTTCAGCACGTTTGAGCTTCAGCAAGAACCAATGAGGTTCATTTTCGTGTTACGCAGCACGTTTGAGCTTCAGCAAGGACCAATGAGGTTCATTCTCATGTTACGCAGCACGTTTGAGCTTCAGCAAGTACCAATGAGGTTCATTCTCGTGTTACGCAGCACGTTTGAGCTTCAGCAAGGACCAATGAGGTTCATTCTCGTGTTACGCAGCACGTTTGAGCTTCTGCAAGGACCAATGAGGTTCATTCTCGTGTTACGCAGCACGTTTGAGCTTCAGCAAGGACCAATGAGGTTCATTCTCGTGTTACGCAGCACGTTTGAGCTTCAGCAAGGACCAATGAGGTTCATTCTCGTGTTACGCAGCACGTTTGAGCTTCTGCAAGAACCAATGAGGTTCATTCTCATGTTACGCAGCACGTTTGAGCTTCTGCAAGAACCAATGAGGTTCATTCTCATGTTACGCAGCACGTTTGAGCTTCTGCAAGAACCAATGAGGTTCATTCTTGTGTTACGCAGCACGTTTGAGCTTCTGCAAGGACCAATGAGGTTCATTCTCCTGTTACGCAGCACGTTTGAGCTTCTGCAAGAACCAATGAGGTTCATTCTCCTGTTACGCAGCACGTTTGAGCTTCTGCAAGAACCAATGAGGTTCATTCTCGTGTTACGCAGCACGTTTGAGCTTCTGCAAGACCCAATGAGGTTCATTCTTGTGTTACGCAGCACGTTTGAGCTTCAGCAAGAACCAATGAGGTTCATTCTCCTGTTACGCAGCACGTTTGAGCTTCAGCAAGACCCAATGAGGTTCATTCTTGTGTTACGCAGCACGTTTGAGCTTCAGCAAGAACCAATGAGGTTCATTCTCATGTTACGCAGCACGTTTGAGCTTCTGCAAGGACCAATGAGGTTCATTCTCATGTTACGCAGCACGTTTGAGCTTCAGCAAGAACCAATGAGGTTCATTCTCATGTTACGCAGCACGTTTGAGCTTCTGCAAGGACCAATGATGTTCATTCTCGTGTTACGCAGGTTCAGTTGAGCTTCTGTTTATGTTCGCTTATCAATGTTTATTTGTAAATAAAAGCCTAAATTAAATCTGTTCACGATAAAACAATAGTCTCTCATCAGGAAATTTTGACTAAACTCCTCAATAAAACCACTCAAGTCTTAGCACATCTTAGTCTTATGCACATTTTTAAAATGTATGCACATCTTGGCGTTTCCATCCAGCGGATTTTTTTTTTTAATGCAATATCCCGAATATAATGAATATCACAAATTTTCTTCATCAAATGTTTAGTTTATTTTATAACACAGTTTAAAAAGATCATTCAAACTAAAAGCTAATGAAAATATTACTGGCTCCTTCCTCACTTGTTCTTCTCTCCGTGATTATCATCTTTCTCCCATCCCTCCATTCTTCTCCAATATTCTTCTTCAGCTGATCCAAGACCCCCTGATTTATTCCCCCAAAAACCTTCCTGCTCCGGCCCGGGGCTAATCCCCACCCCAGCTGTGGGGTCCCGTCTGGGTCATAAATCTGAGCCCCTAAATCCTTACCTGGACAGTGTTCAGAAAGTGCATTCCCTGCAGGAAGCTGGGGGTGTTTGTTGCCGAGACGAGGGGGACGGAGCAACGTGATCCTTAAGCTAGCCTAAGTGGTTTGCTCCAGCGCAAATCCATGCATTTCTCCGTTGCACAGTACATCACTCACATTCAGATGGGAAGCATTAGGAAAGTGTTAGCTTTTTCTTTTCTGGGCTTGTTGATCAAGATGATGAAACAAGGTATTTTTATATAACAATGCATTGTGGGTAACTGGCCTCTTCCCACAGGGTTAAGTGGAAATCCCTTGTCCTGCAAGGTTGTGATTCTTAATGTACCATGTGAAGGGGTTCGGAAGCATTTTTATAGCATCCCTGCTCTATTTGTTTGTTTCCCTGCTGCACTCAACCAATGGATTGCAGCCTAAAATTGAGTCACGAACAGCAGGAAAACGGTGCTAAATTCAAATAATAAAATACAAATAAGCTAGTAATTGTGTAGAGTTACGTAAGAGGAACTCGTAATATGAAAATGTATGTTAAACAAGTTTTTAAGGAAGGAGAAAACACTTCTCATGTCTTGTTGACATCATGGGTTATTCATCCAACTCTCTTGTATTCTTGTGCAAGCAATGCCAGAGTTAACAGTTGAATCCAATTGATTTCGGATAAATGTCTGACAAATGCATTAATGTAATCTCAGGAACCATGGATAAAACTACACAAAGTTTATGAAAATATGACCCAAACTACATTAAGCGCAACAATGAGAGGAGAGTTTAAATGGTTTGCATCGACCACACTGTTTCGTCTAGATAATTATTGGCTGCCGAAAGCATGAACTATTGAAATTCAAGAACACTTCAAAATTTATAAACCAAACTGGTCAAATGGCCTCTTCAGTCCAGGTCGTGTTAATAATTTTGCTTATTGTAGCACTTATACTAATAGTAGTCCATGTCAATATTTGATTTTAAGGATATTTTTGTTCACCTTGTGATGTCCAGCTGAAGCAAAGCCAGTTGAGAAGCGTCTGTCTGTCTTCCAGGCCGAGGGACGGCTGTGTCAATCACAGATTACAGTCTGCGGGGCCTGAGGCGGACCGTTGAAAATGAACCGTGGTGTTTGTTGGACCGCGGCTCTCTGGCCGGTAAGAAAATAAGTTAATGGGTGCTTTGAGCTTCTAAGCAGGGGACGGTCAGACCCCCTGAGAGCCGCAGAGCTTGTCTGAGGAGAGGATGGTTGGCAGGACTGGCTGTCTGCTGTACATTAGCCGGATTTCTTTTCAGATGGCCTGTAATTACAGGGCTGACGGGGGAAAAAAGGGTCCGTTTATGATAAAAGTGAGTAAAGGGGTGGGGCTTGATGATGTCATAATGGCCATGTGCACACCGCACGGTTTTGGCGAGAACTCTCGCTTCGTGTATCCATCACTTTCTCTATACGTGAATGACTGTACTGCTAAAGGTGTCAGTAAAATGTTCCTTGACTTTATATGGAAAAACAGGTCTCATAAACTTAAAAAAGCGGTGATTTCCAATTGTGGAAGTGATGGGGGACTAGAAGTGCTACATTTTCACAACATTATTAATGTGTTTAAAATCATTTGGATTAGATGTCTATAATGAATTCAAATTCTGTATGGTTTTTCATTCCTAATTACATCTTTAATAAAATTGGAGGCCTGCCTTTTATCTTAAAATGTAATTATATGTATAATAAACTCCCAGTTAAACTAAATCTAACATCCACAATTTCTCACCACAAACTCTTTTGTGGAATAATACAAATATAACTGTTAGAGAAAAATCTCTCTTTTATCCCAATTGGTTTAATAGAGATTTAATTGATATCCTTTCTTTATTTGACAATTCTGGCAACATCTTGTCTTATGAACACTTCATGACTATCCATGACTTCCCTATTAATTTTAAAGAATACAATACTGTGCTTAAGGCTATTCCTACAGGTCTAGTGCAACTGGTCAAGAGCCACATATTATACAACCAAAAAGATACGAAGGAGTCTGCATTGTTATTGGAGGGCATCAGTATTTATAAGAAATGTAATAATAAACATATCCGCCATGTTTTTCAAAAAGGAGACCTAATTTGCCCTAGAGGCAGATCCCATTGGGATGGAGAAGAGAGTGGTTGTTACCCCATAAATATTTTATTCCCAACAAGAACAAAGAAGTCCACTTTAAAATACTACATAAGATATACCCTGCTAATGCAACGGTGTCCAAATATATTGATATTTCTAGTACTTTGTGGTGACGAAGATGAAACATTGATACACTTATTTTATTCTTGTAAATTGGTTCAGAAATTTTGGTCTAACATATATTCTCATTTAAATAAAACCCCCATTCATGCACACTCTTTTAATGTGAAAGATATTATTTGTTATTACACTGACTCCAACACATCTAAAGAATATATTTTGTACTTTTTTATTTAGTTTGGCAAATTTTTCATCCATAAACAGAAATTTATGGGCTCACTTCTTACTCTCTCACATTCTTTGGTTGAAGTAGACTCACTGCTTAAATCTTATAATTTAACTAGCAATAAAAAATGTGATAGATTCCTGAAACTATATGAATGATTCTTTTGTAATGGCTCTGATGTTCAAGTTTAACCAGCTTTCTGTCATATATTGTTTTTTTGTTTGTTTGTTTTCTGATTATCTATCTCTTGTTTGTATTGTTTCCCTATGAAAATGTAGGGTACTTAATCTTTTTATTTTCTCCGTATCCTTTTGTCTTTTGTTTTACCTCTTTTATGTTCTCCTGAATGTGTTTGTATATTTACATCTGTTTCTTGAATAACTTTTTTTTTTAAAGGTTTTGGCGAGAAATCAATCACCTAAATTCCGAGTAAAGAATACAAATGTTGTGGTAAACAGTCAGATTTGTCTTGCATTAAATGGTGACACTTTACAATAAGTTAACATTAGTTATTTCATTAATTAACAATGAGCAAAAGCTGTTCATTGTTAGTTCATGTTAGCTCATGTCCATTAAAAACAAAAAAGTATTAACAGATACAACTTTTGATTTTGTGTTCATAATACAGAGTCATGCACATGACGTGTGAATAAAAATCTATATATCGTGGCCGCGTTTTACTAATTTGTATCCTTATTTTAAGTAAATCATGTGCGCAAAATAATAATTAATTCCATCGTTTTTGTAATGTAGTCCTCTGAGGCGAGCGTAGCGAACCCAAATGCAGTTTTATTAATGTGATAGAAAATAGACAGAAGTATAACATAAGCATGAGCACATGAATGCGAAAACTAAACTTGAACATAACTTGCCAAACAGCGGTACAGGGAACAACACAAGACTGGAGACAATGGAAACATGAGGGATATATATACAAATACACACAAGGACTAATCACTAAACAAGGAACACCTGTGAACAATCAAACAATGAACCAATGAGAACACAGGACACATGAAACAAAGAGGCACATGACAGGGTCACATGAGGGCAAGGGAATCACATGACAAACCAGAAAACTAAATTTCAAAATAAAAGACCTGAAAACAAAACATGAACAAAACCCAAAACCAACCATGACAGTTTTACTAAAGGCCCGTTCACACCAAGAACGATAACTATAAAGATAATTAACGATAGCTGTATTAGCATCCACACCAGCGAACAATATAATTCTGTTTATTTTAAGTATTTGCTGCAGTTTTGTCGTCTGCTGCTTTAAATGTTACAGCTCTTAAAAGCAGGATGGATTCTGATTGGCTGTAAATGTTTTTATCGTTCATCAGCTGGAAAAAAAATCGTTGTTAAAGTGATTCCATCTATATGGTTCGTTATAGTTGTGGTGTGGACTCTGCTGGTCTTTTACAATTTGAACGATTTTTAAAACTATACCTTTATCGTTTTCACTAGTTATCATCCTTGGTGTGAGCGATTTAAATCATGTGCACGATATAATAATTTGTTCCCTTTTGATTTAATCCATAAAATGTTTAATCTATTTGGTGTTACGTTTTTTTAATTTGATTTTTTTACTATTTTTACTGAAGTGAATTGTAAATAACCAAACTCGGTGTGTGCAGTTTGTGATCAAGTGTGTACACTGCCAATGTGTGTGTTCTAATGCCATCATCCCACTTCCTATTGGACAATGAGGAAAAAATGACCCAATTAGATCATGATGACTTAGAGTTTCTTTGGTGGATTGAACATCTGTGAAGTCCTTCTCTGACCTCACAGGATCTTCAGATTAGGGTTTATCCCTTCAGATGAGTGGATGTAACTGCATAATGACAGGCCGCCCTCACTGCGGATGAGCCAATTTTCCCAAAACTCACTCAAAATTAGTCACAACTCCACCATCTCAAGAATTCATCTGCAGGCTTCTCCGTTCCTTCAGTTTATCCCATCATTAGGTCATCATCCAGCATTTTCCGAGGAAAAGGTGATTCTAGAACTCCAGCCTCCATTTCTCATTAAACAAACAAAATACATGCGCTCTTCATTACAGTGGCACTGGTGAAAAGTTCACTCATAATAATGTTTAGAATAATGTCTGTATATGAAACAACAAATTTAAAAAAGGGTTAGTGCACTTGCAATGGAAATCTAAGGTCTGAAACATATTCTAAGCAACTAATGAAAATGAGTTTCAAAGTGGACGTCTTTTAAAACGATACCGTGTAAACTACAAATGGTGACGTCATTACACGTTCAGTCTATAGACATGTAAAGTTTCTTTTTAAAAGTGACATCGCCAACTACTGGCCTGGCATGAATAATACAGCATTTTCAGTCGTTTTCGCGGATCGTTTCTACAATGTTGTCGTCGGTACGCGGAACTTTTCACAAAACGTAAAAAAGGAAACACTTTTCCGTTTTTAGTACATTGTTGTCGTGCAAACTTAAAGTAAGTTGACATGTTTAAAGTCATAATGAAATAAAAATTGACAATTTATGGAATATTGCAATATTTATTATAAATCATTTATCTGTGCAATGTTTTTGTTTATTCATGTGCCACTTAATCTTTAATCAAAATAACTGATGATGTGCTTACTGGAGTGAGGGCGGGGCAACCTGTCACTCACATGAGATCCACCAATAGCAAACCACAACCATCCAATCAATTCCACATGGACAAAAACAATCATTTGTTCTTGTCCGAGAAGCAGTTTCACTCAAGATATACGTCACAATAGGGAAGACTATCGCTAAGTCTGTTTCATGTCAACTTATTCTATCTACCTCAATAATACACTATTAGAATGCAACTTTAGCTACTTTATTTGTGCAAGTTATTATCAATAGTTATTATCTATTATTATCTAGACAGTTTTACAGAATAATAAACGTTTTTACTTAATATTATTATACTTGATAACACTTCACAGGAAGGTTTGATATGTAAACTTTAGTTAAGGCATTAGTTGCATTAGGAATGCATGGATTAACCAAGAAAAAAAAATCATTGTTAATGTTCAATTAAATATTATTGTTCATCGTTAGTTCATGTAACCAGCATATACACCTTATAATGTTAAAAGAAAATTATTAGTACACATAGAAACCAACATTAACCAAGATCAATAAATAATGTAAAACTATTGATTATTGTTAGTTCATGTTAGCTATTGAGTTACCAAATGTTAACACATACAACCTTATTGTAAAGTGTTGTGATTAATTCAAGAAAGTTATTTAACAAGCTTCACATTTGGGTTTTTAAACCTTAAACACTGAAAAAGATTGCTGTATGATTTGCTTATTAGATAATAAAAGAAGCGGAAAGTAACACACTGAATTTAACATGAAATTTTAAAGTAGAAAGACTGAAAAAGCATTTTCTTGTAAAACGCACCATATGCACAAAAAACATTTCTGCCACTTCCATTGTAATAGCATTTCTGCAGATTCAGTTTCCTGAGGGATGATTCAAAACTATTTTTGTGGTAATCAACAGCATTGCTCACATGTTGTACTTAACCTTTAAAGAAACAAACAAAAAAGACATTTAGCCTAATTTACAATACACAATAAATAAAGCAAGTCACAATTAATAGTGTGTTTCTCGTCTTCTAGTCCAAAGTACATCCAGCTGAAGGAACAGCCAAACCTCACTCTCTCACACTCCGGCTCCCACAGCTCAAAAGCTGAAAACAATCAATTTCACACACACACACACACACAGAAAAAAAAAAATGAGCAAGCAAAATCTTAACAATTATATCAATTTACTGCGGTCGTAAACCTTTGTGGAAATGTAAAACCTGATGTATGTCTGAACCAAATACAATTCATATTGAATGCAATCAATCTGGCCACCTTAAGAGAGCCATGAGGCTTTGCTGAAACGAGTCGAGGCCTCCGGAGAGCTCTTAAAATCCAGTATCACACTTAAGGTGGTCCGGTTCAAGGCAGCGTGCTAAATGGGAGGCAGATGCTTGTGTGTGAGCTCCGGATCGTTCCCTTTGAGTGCTTTTGGATACAAATGTGAATCTAAATCTGTCAGTGTACATCAGCTCACGCTCAGGCAGAAGATGTTCACAGATTCGCTCCCGTTTTGAAGCATCTTAAAATCTGTGTCAGCATAGCAGAGGCGATGTTCAAGGGGATGAGATTCAAACTCAGGCACAGGAAAAAACAGTGAACGTCACAAAAACAATTCACCAGGTCACATTTCACCCAAAATAAATAAAGAAAATTAAGCATATTTTGCATTGTGACATTATTTATATGTTTCTCATTACTGTAATGCATCTGGTGTTTTGTAATGCAACTTTTTTTCTTTTTGTAATAGCCAATATTCTCATTTGTTTGTTCTGTAAAAAAATATATTTTTAAATAATATGTTAATGTTAACTTAATAATAAGTTAATATATAAAAATTTAATTTAAGTGAACCAAAAAAGCTTTTAAAAGTTTAGGATAGGCTACTGTTCAGATATTTAGGCTATATTTGGTCACACTTTATTTTAAACGTACAGTATGGCATTTTTCGCCACTAGGGGTCGCTAACCTATTTACAATAACAAAGGCGTAGTTTGATGACGCAACATTTGCTAAGAATTATGGATCTTGTCGTCAACGTCAAGCCGACCGATCTAATAATGTTTATGGATGACTGAATACATCGATGTTTTTATCATGACTGTGATATGAAGCAGTTCGGGATTGCTAAGAGACAGCTATCAGCTCCACACGCGACGTGAGTCCCGCGGATATAAAAGGAATATGGACATTTCATTCTACCGAACTACACGCAGAATTACTACTCACAGGTCAGTTTATTAGACAAATTAAACTTGTGAGGTAACGCAGCGCTGTTTCACTTGGTCTAACATTACACTATCACACTAAACTGCATTTGAATGTGTTGAAATGTATGTGTTAGTCTGTCTATGAGACTAGCAGTAAACTAGATCAACATTAGAATAACATACAGATCATATTCTGACATTTTATCATTGTTGAACTATAAAACATTGATTAGTTTTATGTAAATGTGCTAACCTGTTTAATAAAGTACATGTAGGAGCGGTCGAAGTCTCGGACGTGGAGCTCTCGTTTATATACTGTCTATGGGAGCTCTCGGCATCTTGAAAACACCGCGCTGATATTGATTCTCGTTTTAGTTCTCCTTTTTCTATCCAAAGTCTGCTTGCCATGGTCCATAATGTTTGAACGAAACAACAACAGCGTGCAAATAGACATTGCGAACTACACAGTTGTCCGCGTCAGTCGCTTTGGTTACTATCAGACGGCTCTGGTTCATAGCTCTGGTTACTATGGCAGTACGAGCGGAAACGTACTCGGTTACTAACGTAACCTCGGTTCTCTCTAGAAGAGGGAACGAGTACTGCGTTTTTTCAAAACGCTGCGGGAAAAGTCTCTTTTCACGAAACACTGAAGCAAAAATTATCCTTTAATTTTTCATATATGTAAAACGCGTTGCGGCAGCAGCAGACAGCTGAAGCAAGACGGCTTGTCTGCTCATTGGCTGCTCTGCGGCAACTGCATAAGCCTATCGAGCGCAGGCTGATGCAACATCAGACCAATGAGGGCGCTTCGCGCCCTCCTCGCCACTTCCCGCCGAGACGGGCGTGGCTTACCTCTATAAAAGGAGCTCGAGAAGGCTGACTCACTTGATTTTGATCGCCGAAGCGAACCAGAGTGAACCAAACGCACGGCAAGGGAACGCAGTACTCGTTCCCTCTTCTAGAGAGAACCGAGGTTACGTTAGTAACCGAGTACGTTCTCTTACGAGAGTTCTCTCGTACTGCGTTTTTTCAAAACGCTGCGGGAACCCCTTGCAAAACGCCGTGCGTGCTGGGATAAAAACACTGATCACCGGAAGCTATTTCAGGCATACAGTGCATAATCACCAGATAGACTCACACAGAGTCGGGGAATAAGGGGGGAAGCCTTAATTCCCTATACTGTAGCATCTGCAGGCTTAACATGACCTCACAGGGAGAGTCTAAAGACAGGAGGGGATTCCTCCGTCCTTATATAGACATGTCCACAGACGCGAATATGACATCACATAGCCAGGGTAGCGAGCCTGCACTAATGTGGGAAAACGTGGGTCTTACACAGTTCAGCCCAGCATAGTCGGCATAGTATTACACCGACAAAAGCTTAGCCTGTAAGGCGGGAACCTCTAGGTTATAAAACCTGATAAATGTAGACGGAGAGGCCCAGCCTGCCGCCGTACATATATCCTGTAGGGAAATCCCGCTGGACCAAGCCCACGAGGAGGCAACGCCTCTCGTGGAGTGCGCTCTGACTCCCAACGGGCATTGAATGCCCTTGGCAGTATAAGCCAGCGCTATTGCGTCAACTATCCATCTGGATAGGCTTTGTTTCGAAACAGCCGTTCCTTTGGAACGTCCGCTGAACGAGACAAAGAGCTGCTCTGTCTGTCTAAAGGCAGCAGAGCGGGACATATAAGTTCTTAAAGCCCTAACAGGGCAAAGAAAACTCGAGTCCCCTTCCTCACTCGACACCGGCAGGGCAGCCAGGGAAATGACCTGAGCCCGAAAAGGCGTGTTGAGGGATTTCGGCACATAGCCGTGCTTAGGTTTGAGTATGACTTTAGAGTCATTAGGACCAAACTCCAAGCACGCCGGGCTCACGGAGAGCGCGTGCAGATCGCCTATGCGCTTCACTGAAGCGAGAGCCATCAAAAACACTGTTTTGAAAGACAAATGTTTGAGGCTGATTGACTGGATAGGCTCGAAAGGGGCACCTTTCATGGCCGCCAGGACCGTAGAAAGGTCCCACATAGGGACTGACGGAGGCCTGGGTGGATTCAGTCTCCTAGCTCCCCTGAGGAAGCGGATGACTAAATTATTCCTTCCTAGTGACTGACCCAGCGTTGAACCTGAGAACGCTGAAATAGCCGCCACATACACTTTGAGCGTGGAAGGGGATCTGCCCTTATCCAACAGCTCTTGTAGGAAGGAGAGAACCTCCGTTACCTCACATTCGAGGGGTGAAAGGCTCCGAGCTGTACACCAGCCGGAGAAAACCGACCACTTTGAAGCGTAGAGTCGCCTGGTCGACGGCGCTCTAGCCTCCGTGATGGTATTCATGACTCCCTCTGCGAGACCAACGGGTATCCGTTGAGCGCCCACACATGAAGGGACCATAGCTCCGGGTGCGGGTGCCAAATCGAGCCCCTGGCCTGCGAGAGGAGATCTCTCCTCAACGGCACTGGCCATGGAGCAATGTCTGCTATCTGCATCAGAACTGGGAACCATGCCTGGTTCTTCCAGAACGGTGCTACAAGCAGCACTGGGCATTTCGTTTTCCTGACCCGTTCCAACACCTGAGGCAGGAGGGAGACGGGGGGAAAAGCGTATAGCGGGCAGCGCGGCCACCTTTGGGACAGCGCGCTGTCGGTCTTTGAAAAGAATGCGGGGCAGTGAGCGTTTTCGTGGGACGCGAATAGGTCCACCTCCGCTTTGCCGAATCTCTCCCACAACAGCAGGACTGTTTGTGGGTGTAGAGACCATTCGCCCGTAGGAACGTTGTTCCTGGACAGTCTGTCCGGGCCCACATTCAGCAGCCCGGGCACATGTACTGCTCTCAGCGAGCGTATGTTGTGCTGAGCCCATAGCAGGAGGCGTTTCGCCAGCCTGTACAGGGGTTTGGAATTCAGACCGCCCTGGCGATTTATGTAGGACACCACTGCCATGTTGTCCGAACGGACTAAGACGTGTTGGTCCTTGATGTGGGGACAAAAGCGCGTCAGCGCGTTGTGCACTGCCAGCATTTCTAGGCAGTTTATGTGCTGGAGCTTTTCCCGTTCCGACCATAGGCCGAAGGACGGTCTGCCGTCGAGCAGCGCTCCCCATCCCGAGGTGGATGCGTCCGTAGACACCATCTTCACCCTCGAGGAAGTCCCCAGGCTTACACCTGATTGGTACCAGTCGTTCGCCATCCAAGGTACCAGGGCTGTGACGCAGTCCTGATCGACCTTGAGGCGTAAATGACCGGACACCCACGCTCTGCGCGGAACCCGCGCTTTCAACCAGAACTGCAGCGGGCGCATGCGGAGCAAGCCCAACCGGAGAACTGACGATGCTGAGGCCATGAGACCCAGCATCCTTTGAAATCTTTTGAGCGGGGTGAAAGCGCTGCGGCGGAAAGACATCGCCGCGCGCTGAATGTTCAGCACGCGCTGTGGCGACAGCCGCGCTGTCATAGACTGTGAGTCCAGAACTATACCCAGAAACGGAATCGTTTGGCTGGGGTTCAGTGAACTCTTCGCCCAATTGACCGTGATACCAAGATTCTCGAGGTGATCGAGTAAAATGGCTCTGTGCTCTATGAGCTGAGATCGTGATTGGGCTAGGATCAACCAGTCGTCCAAATAGTTCAGCACTCGCATGCCTCTGAGTCTGAGAGGAGCGAGCGCTGCGTCCATGCATTTCGTAAAAGTACGAGGTGCCAGGGACAAGCCGAAAGGCAGGACTGTATACTGGTATGTCTGACCCTCGAAGGCGAATCTCAAGAATCGCCTGTGATGTGACGCTATCTGTATTTGAAAATACGCGTCCTTCAGATCTATCGACATGAACCAGTCTTCTCGGCGAACATGCGCGAGAATATTGCTGGTTGTGAGCATTTTGAAACGGCGTTTCACTAATACTCTGTTCAGTCGTCTTAGATCCAGAATGGGTCTGATACCGCCGTCCTTTTTGGGGACTAGAAAGTATCTGCTGTATATCCCCTGTTCGCTTTGAACTCGGGGAACAAGCTCTATCGCCCCTTTGCTTATCAGTTTTGATATTTCGGCGCGAAGTAGGTGTGCTACATTCAGCGGAACCGAAGTTTCGACGCGCGCTGTGAAGCGCGGAGGGCGTCGATAAAACTGTAGCGAGAAGCCTCTCTTTATAATGCCTAAGACCCAGTCCGAAACCCCTGGAAGCGCTGCCCATGCATCTGCATGGTTGGCTAAGGGCCGGATACAGAGCGCGCTCTGTTCGCCGTGCGACAGAGGTGCTACGGGGCTCACAAACATAGGCGTTATGCCTGCGGCATTTGAGACGGGGGGCGCGCTTAATACAGCGGGCGGAGCGCTCGCCCTCGACCTTACAACAGTGTTTGACTGAGTGAGGGAGGGCTGCGCGAGCCCCGTGGGACTCATGTGTGCGAGTAGATGTGGGCTGTGAGCGGGCACATTTACTGCTTGGGGCGCGCTGCTTGTGTAAGCGGCGCGCGCGCTCACAGGTCTCGCTTTTACAGAGAGCCTGTGATCTGATAGACATAGTGTTCGTGGGCACTGAACAGTGGGCACTTTTACTATGTGGGGGGCGCAACCGACCTGAGTCGATTTTATTTGCGCGAGCCCTGGGTGCAGGGCTGTGCTTATGTGTATGGATGGGCACGGAGGAGTGGGCATCGACACTACACTTATAGCACCATCGGCCGTGGCCGGGACACCAGAAAACACACTCTTTTCGAGACATATCTGGGTAGCCGTAAAAACGGCTTTTGAGTGCAGGCAAGCGGGCACTTGTACAGGCTTGCGCTTTGCAGAGAACGCTGGGACAGCCGCGAAGCTTGGGGCTGAGACAGCGAGGCGCTTGGGTGGGAGGCCGGCCGCAACGGGACTCACACACCTGCGCTTTCCTAGGCGGGCTAGGACTTCTTCGGGACCTCTGGCTTCACTACAATCCTCGGTCGCGGCGCGCGCGCGGGGCGCCGGGCGCTCGATCGAGAGCGGGGTCTCGAGCTGCGCTGTTGAGGCTGCTGCGAAGAGGGGGCCGAAGGCGGCGGCTGAGGCTGTGTGGTTCGTGGGGTCCGTTTGTCTCGACCCGCCGCGGAACCAGAGCGCTTCGGGAGGAAGTGCTTGAAGGCTTGAGACGCTTTCTGGGCTTCGGTAAATCTCTCTACGAACTCGGAGAGAGAAGAACCAAAGAGGCCAGCGGAAGACAGCGGGGCGTCGAGAAACGCGATGCGCTCGGAATCAGCCATCTCCGTGAGCGTCAGCCATAAGTGCCTCTCAGCGACAGTGGCGGAAGCCATACAGCGTCCCATGGCTTGTGCGGCAGCTTTGGTGGCTCGGAGCGTGAGGTCCGAAGCACTCCTCAAATCCGCAATACAGACAGCATCAGGTCCAGTCTCGTCCCATTTACGGAGGAGATCACCCTGGAAAATCTGCAATGTAGCCATGGTGTGTAGCGCTGACGCGGCTTGCCCAGCGGCGGAGAATATTCGCGCGAGCAGCGTCGACGTCATGCGGCAGGCTTTTGAAGGCAACACCGGTTTAGTTCGCCGTCCAGCGGAGGGCGGGCACAGATGGGTCGCTATAGCCTGTTCCACCGGCGGCAGGGAGAGGTAGCCTCGTTCATTCGCCTTGTCCAACGAGGAGAATGCAGGCGACACAGATGAGCGTGTACGCGCAGAGTAGGGCGCGTTCCAGGCCTTCGCAACTTCTTCGTGTAACTCAGGAAGAAAAGGAGCGGGCTTAGATTCCGGAGAATTGCGCTCACCTGGGAGGAAGCTACCATCGAGCCGGGTGCGAGAGGGGGGCTCCGGTGCAGACCACTCGAGGCCGAGGCTCGCCGCGGCCAACGCGAGCACTCGCATGAGCTCCGTCTCAATGCTGGCTCTCACTGAGGGCTTTCGGGCAGGAGGCGCGAGGTCCTCAGAGCTCGCCCAATCCTCGCTGCCTGAAGCGAGGAGAGAACAGGAATCCTTTTCCCCCGACGCGGCCTCCGAAACGACTTCCTCTGATGACGCGGCGGCGGGCTGCGGGCGCTGAGCATCAGGAAGTGATTCGGGGGAGGCCGGTGAAGCTGGCGGGCGAACCGGCGAGCTTGGACGGGGTGGAGAGGGTTCCGGGACCCGCTGCGAGCGGCGCTTCTTACGGCGCGGCATCGCGGCGGAATATGCAGGCTTCGAGAAGGATGCCAGGCGGGTCCTCAGAGCCACCATAGGCAAAAGCTCGCAGTGAGGGCAGCCGCCGTCAGCGAGCGCGAGCGCTGCATGGTCCTCACCGAGGCAGGAAACACAGATAACGTGGTCGTCTCCCCCGGCGAGTGGGGCTCTGCACGAGCCGCAGGATTTAGGCATCTTTAGAAAGACGCCGCTCTTTTAGGGGGTGAGTGCTACGAGAACACTCACACACACACACAAAACAGAGCACAATAAAGGATATGGGCGTCGGAAAGCGCAGCAGGTACGGCTGTAGAAGGCGGCGTAGGCCAGCGGCTTCGAGGGCTCGTCCCGCTGAGGTGCTTGCTTCAGACGACGCTGCTTCCGTGATCCAGCGATGCGTGCGCTTCGCTGAAGAGATTAAAATCAAGTGAGTCAGCCTTCTCGAGCTCCTTTTATAGAGGTAAGCCACGCCCGTCTCGGCGGGAAGTGGCGAGGAGGGCGCGAAGCGCCCTCATTGGTCTGATGTTGCATCAGCCTGCGCTCGATAGGCTTATGCAGTTGCCGCAGAGCAGCCAATGAGCAGACAAGCCGTCTTGCTTCAGCTGTCTGCTGCTGCCGCAACGCGTTTTACATATATGAAAAATTAAAGGATAATTTTTGCTTCAGTGTTTCGTGAAAAGAGACTTTTCCCGCAGCGTTTTGAAAAAACGCAGTACGAGAGAACTCTCGTAAGAGAACCAGGGACAACGCGGATATGACGGCATTGGCGGCGACAAAACGGAAATAAAGAAACGGGATGTTTCTCGAATTAAATTACAAATTTCTCCTGGTTTGAAAGTTGTTGGAAACAGTCGGGATAATGTAAGTACACAACTAAAAAAAATATATAACATAGATATAGTGATTTTTGCTATTTTTAAAGCAAAAAAGTTACATATTGTGCCTTTAAGTTGATGTAGTTACATACTTACTCAAATAAGTACTGAGTAATCTTAATTAACTATGTACTTAGGCCCTAAGTACATAGTTAATTAAGATTACTCAGTACTTATTTGAGTAAGTATGTTAGGCTACTATAGAGTTACGGTTAGGGTTTGGTTTAGGGTTAGTTGTAATTATGCATAGCCTAATTTACTGTTATTACAACAATAGTAATTAGGCCAACATGTAGGTCACCTTAAAACAAAGTGTTAGCCAACTATATATTTAAACATGTTTTTCACTTGTTTTTGTCAATATCATTGATTCTTTAATATTAAAGTGCAGTAGGCTACCTTAAATGTAGGCCTACTCTGTGCAAAAAACGTTGAAAGTTGGCCGAGGTCAGGCGCAATGTGACCGGCTTTAGTTTCCGCTTCTCAGACACAGGCTCAGACGACCTTGGCCGGTCCCGGTTTTGACTGACTGCATTAGCCTGTGTTTTGTTCCGAGACTGGAAGGGATCCGGGATCCGGGATCCCGCGGAAGGATCAGGTTCTGTTTAACAGCGGAAGCGCGAGAGCGTGTCACGTGTCACGGGCGGCAACAGCACCACTGGGCTCAATCATTTGAATATCTGTCGTGTTTGCCCCCATGCTGACACTCCCAGCGCTGTTGACGCCCCTCCATCAGTCTTCATCGGCCGGTGGAGCTCCGTGACCCCCGGATCGGGCGGCCCAGTCCAGGTAGCGCAACATCACAGGTCTTTAAAAGGCAGTTCGTGGGAAAAATGGGCAGAAACGCTCAGTTGACAAAGCGCTAAACTGTGACGCGCACTAATGCACATGTGCTTCTGATTCATTCTCCCACGTTAATGGCAAATGTCAACCTGAAGTAATAACTTTAGTCTATGTGACAGAATGAAAACGGTCAAATTTATGGCGTTTGTTGGTGAACAATAAAATGCAATTATTTTACATATATTTATAGTAAAATCATTTTTTAGAATTATTATCACAGTATAGGCTCATATATCTCTAATTATGATCTGTTATATATATATATATATATATATATATATATATATATATATATATATATATATATATATATATTATTATTATTAAATAATATATATATATATGTGTGTGTGTGTGTGCTTTATTATTATTATTATTTTATATATTATATATATTGTCCTATTATTATTATATGCACAATATATAATATATTTTGTGTATATATACATATTGTGAAATATATATATATATATTGTGAAAATGTAATAATAATAATAAAAATTATATATATATATATATATATATATATATATATATATATATATATATAATCATTAGCTTATTATTATTATTATTATTATTAAATATTCACAACCGTTCAAGTTTGGAGTCAATTATATTTTTTCAGATGTTTTTAGAACAAGTCCTTTATGTTCCATAAGGCTGCACTTATTTGATAAAAAATACAGTACAATTTTAATTACTAATTAAAGTAAGCCTAACTGTTTTATATTTAAATATATGTTAAAATAAAATTTATTCTTGTGATCAAAGCTGAATTTTCAGCATCATTAACTCTAAGTCTTCAGTGTCACACGATCCTTCAGAAATCATTCTAATATGATGATTTGCTGCTCAAGAAACATTTCTGATTATTATCAGTGTTGAAAACAGTTGATTATTTTATTAATAGAAAGTTCAAAAGAACAGCATTATAGAAATCTTTTGTAATGTGTAATCAAATTAATGCATGCTTGCTGAATAAAAGTATTAATTTTTCATTTATTTTTTCAATCTAACTGAATACTAAAGCCAAACTTTTGAATAGTGTATGTAATGATCAACATTATGCCACAAAAGCTGTTGACGCAGGCTTTTACTGAACCCGACATCTTCCTTTAACAGGCAAGCACAAGACATTTTGCACTTTTAACTGCGGTATTCAAGGTTGCAATGAAAATATTATTGTTCTGTCATTGACAGAAATATGCAGGCCAAACAAAAGGAGAACTTGACCGTTCAGGAAAGAGTGCGGTTTATACCACTGCACTAAACATTTCACGATCAAATTTGGTGATTTACAAACTGGGCCGTTTAGATGAGATGATCGGGGACGGAGTAGGCCTACACCCCTTATTTCCCTGAAAGTGTTCACTGCGCTCCTGAGATGCTCGATTGTGGTTTACAGCTGTTTAAACACAAAGATATTCTCACTGTGGTCAGTATAAGGAACCCAATTAGGCAGTAAAGCTGAACTGTGGAGGGGAATAAACGCGAGAGGAGGATCGAGTCGGTGAACCGGTGCAGTTGCCAGAGGTCGCCGTGAAGTGGAGCCATTTGGCATCGGCCTTTATTCTGCTGGGATACAGGAGCTTTATTTCCCCCTCCAAAAACACTGGTGTTACCCTGATTTATAGACAACGGGGTTTATGATATGAAACGTGTCAGTTTTAGGTTAAAACTCATGAGAAGGCGAGAGAGAATTCGCAAATATATCACCCGTCACCACGTATGGAAGACGCGGCGAATTTGGAAATCCTTTTTTTTTTTCCGATAACAAAGTTTGCTTCTCAGGTGAACCGGCTTCACGCAGCTGTAGGCCTACTGAAAGACCGGGGGATATTGTTTCCAGTGACTATTAGCAAAGACTGGTTTCAAAGTTACTGTAAGCTATAGATTTGTCTGTAAATGACGTGATTATAACACGATAAATCAATGGGGTTTTTTTTAAATAAAAGAGTAGCCTACATTGGAAAGTCCAATTGATTTTAACCCCCATGTTGTGTTTGTGTCTTTTTGACCGGAGAAGATTGTCCCGCACCCAAAAATGCTAGTTAATGTTATTGTATTGGACTAAAATTTACTGACTTTTCTCATCCAGAGTTAGCCTGGATGCCAGTCGAATTTAGCCCCGCCCACAACATTTTTAGATCAGGAAGTTCGACTAGAATCTGACTAGAATCTGACTATTATTCTGACTAGAATCTGAGTATGACGACGTCAGGCTAATCCAGAGTCTTATGGCAAGCCGTTTTAGCTTAAATTGTACCCAGCGTTACTCGTCATAATTGCATTTTTACTAGTAAGAATTCAATTAGAGATCTCTACAATTAAATTCTTACTAGTAGCAATTACAATTAGAGAGCTCTCTAATTCAATTATTACTAGTAAAAATTACAATTAGAGAGCTATACAAATTAATTTTTACTAGTCATATGTCTCCATTGACTTCCATTAATTTTTAATTACGGAGCTCTACAATTGAATTGTTACTAGTAACAACTGAATTAGAGAGCAGAACTCAAAAAATTTAAGGCAATCGATTGCCTAAATTTTTTAAGTTTTGAAATTCAAAGTTTAAGTAAGCAGAACTGGCAGATTTTAAGTTTGAACTTAAACATTTCAAGTTAAGAACAATTAAAATCAAAGTACACTATTTCATGCATTTAACTTAAAACCTTCATGTAATCTCAATGTGAACACTTTCATTAGTATTAACTTAGTTTTAACCAGAGGTGGACAAAGTACACAACTTCCTTACTTGAGTGAAAGTACAGATACTACTGGTCAAATATTACTCCGTTACAAGTAAAAGTTGTAAAGACCGATTCTTACTTAAGTAAAAGTACAGAAGTACTCGTTTTTAAAAGTACTTAAGTATCAAAAGTGTTTTATTATTGTTGCATTGTTGAATGTAATACTTACAGTACCTTATGCCTCTGAATCTATGCCTGCATACCCTCATATCAATATCACATTTATTTCTAGAACACAGTTCCAGTAGTGGGATTGAATATGAGATTGAATAAGTCACTCAATAACGTCTACAATGTTTTGGACACCCAAATGGCTGTTCCCTCAAATAGTGCCCTTGGCTTAGTTTTTTGTCTTTGACGTCAACCCGACTTTCATTTCCAACCAAAATCCAACGTCTGTCCGACGTCGGGTTCTGACGTAAATCTGACGTCGGGTTCTGATGTAAATCTGATGTCGGGTTCTGACGTAAATCTGACGTTGAGTTTTGACGTAAATCTGACGTCGGGTTTTGACGTCAACCCGACTTTCATTTCCAAACCAAAATCATCCCCTGACTGACGTTACTACTTTCTACTCAAGGACCTTGAAAGAAACGTAGTGAAGTAAAAAGTATGATATTTGTCTTTCAAATGTAGTGAAGTTAAAGTAAAAAGTTTCCAGAAAAGATAATACTCAAGTAAAGTACAGATACTCAAAAAGTGTACTTAAGTACAGTACTCAAGTAAATGTACTTTGTTACTGTCCACCTCTGGTTTTAACAAGCTAGTTTGCTAACATACCATTATGTCATCATGCTAACAATAGTATGTTATACAGCACTTGCTGTATGAGTGCAACAATATAAAGATTTTATTTGCTCTCAAATCAAGCCGCATGCACCACTTGTCACCATGATGGTAACTATCCTAAAACCAACATTAACAGAAATTCTTCTAAATTAGCATAACAAAACATTAATCAATACTCAATCTCCCACTTAACATTAATCTTGCACAAAAAAAAACATTATATTACACTTAATTTGAGCATTTACTCTCCCATTCAAGTGCCATCGGCAAAGCATGCTGGGAAATAGACATATCCCAGCCGTTTCAGTTAAACTTAAGTTTGTTTAAATTAAAATAAATCATTTCATAAAACTCAAAACAATGAAACAGTTCAGTTTACTTAAAATATATCAGTTCTGTGAACTTGAAAGAAAAAGAAAGTGCTAAATACTCATAAAAGTTAATTTGACTGAACTAATTTGTTTAATTTAAGTTTGTCCTGCTCAAACCAATTCATTATTTTGAGCATTAGGGTTTACATTGTAAAGCTCTCTAATTGAATTCTTACTAGTAAAAATGCAATTACGACGAGTAACGCTGGGTACAATTTAAGCTAAAACGGCTTGCCATAGGATCAGGAGAGTAAATATTGGAATTAAGTGTAAATTAGTACATTTTATGTGTTTTTGAGTGAAGGGAAAGACCTGTTAATGTTTAATGAGTTTCAGTTTTGTTGAAGTTTTTATGGCTACCATTGTGCTGAAGAGTAGAGCTTATGGTTAAGTTGTGGATAACTGCATGTGAAGATGCTCCATCCAATGAGATAAAGCGTTGCTAATGTCAGTGCAGTAACAAGTGTCTTTCTGCTTGTGCTGTGCTAGTTGCAGACAGTCTTACAGGTGTACAACATAACTGAATGTAAACAGATCTTTTCAATTTACTCAAAATAACAGACTTATGAATCTACTCAATGTATTTGAACTGAAATAACTAAAAAACATTGATTAAGTGCAACTAAAATGTTACTATGTTTCGAATGAAGATAAATTAATTTAGTAAACATTGAGTAAAAAACATTGAGTAAAATCAAAAAGGCCATTTTTTTTTCAGTGTAACAATGCTTGTAGTCTCAGAACAGAAAACGTAACACCATTCCAGAACAATTCAAATGCACAAACATTCGGGAAAGAGACTAAAGAGTATAAAATGTTGAAAAATAATCCTTTAAGTTGCACTTACCAAAGCTTAGTGAACTGTTTTAAAAGTAAATGGTTTATTGTAGGCTGATACACGTCATCGTCTCCTTTTTACACCATTCATGGACCATGATAACAACCTCAAGGCTTTTAGCAGGTTTAGTCTAGTCTTAAACCTGGTTAGACTTTGTCTTTCATATTTCTGTGTATTGAAGATATAAAATTTGACCTCTTCCGTGAAGGATGGAAAGAGACACCTCAAAATGTGGATAACCCCAGTGGACATTTATTTAAGCACTAGTGATATTTTGTCTGATTTGGAGTAATGTGTTATTCTTCCTGGTTTGCGCTGGCCTGCTGTAGAATCGCAGGAGACTGTTTTCAGTGGCGTACATCCATCTGGTTTCTCTGGGCTTCCTGGTTAATTCTCTTACCACCTGTTCAACATCTCGCCTCAATACCACCAACCTGCTCAGCAGAGGGCCTCATCAAACCTGCATCTCCACTTTAAAACTCACCAGGCTGTCAGAAGGATTAATATTGCCTCGGGCACCTGTGGGTTTACAGATAAATGACTTTCAATAACATGCCATCAATGATGTAGACTTCTTTCAGTCATATTCTTATAGTCATATCTATTTATCTTTACAATTAAATTCAAATAATGTTGTTGTTGTTGTTTTTTTCAGCTAAAATGGATTTTCATCTAAACATTTAATTACAAATGATATTTAGTTCAGCAAATGCACTTATTGACCCTTATTTACACATTTCCGCGGTTCTCGGAAGCTGAAGTCATCATGAGAACATCTATTAGTAGCCTACCTTTTTTTTAACAAAAGCAAAGTGTAAGCCCATTTATCGGTCCAATGGCGGTTTTCTAATAATACGGGTGCATGTTACTGTCTTTCCTTTTACGCAACACAACAAGATTAAATGAAATACATTTTCTCATATGTATTACCTCGTTATTTCATCCGACAAAAGGTTTTAATGATATCTAAGCTTCATTAAAAGTGAGCGAATGCTTGACTATTCTTTTGGTATATTTTATCCCGTTCAGATTAGGAAACTATGCCGGTCAGAGGTCCTCATGTTTTCTGTTTTTAACGCGGGTCTCACGATCACAAGCTCATCAGTTTTGGTCACCAAACAGAGGTAACTGCTATATACCCGAGATCGGTCGCAATTCACGCTTACACAATCAAAGATACTGTGGTATAGCCCCCATGGAATTGCATACACTTGAATATAATTTAAACGTTTACTTCAGTAGAGGTATGGCCACTATTACAGATATAAGTTGACCAACATTACTTCTCTCATAATAGCTTTGGATTGGCCATGATGTGGTTCCCCACGTACACTAATCTAAAGTAACATTAAATTAAAACAGAGGTAAGACACACCCAAATTGGTCAAGCAGCATTTTGCTGTTCTAAATGGAAATTCACTTCTTGTCTTTGCAAACCAAGTACACTTGAATTGATGCCAAATATTAGTCGTCACTAATCTGACGCAAAACTTGCGGGAACATACAAATCCGTTTAATCTACTTGGGAAAACAATTGCAGAGTCAGTCAGAAAAAAATCAAATGTAACAATTTATTATGTCAGGTAAATGTATCATGCCAATTTCATAATCATTTCAAAGATAATAAATACAAAACATCAAATGCTCTGAAATAAAGAGAAAAGATGCAAACCTGACATTAGAAAGTACATGATGCTGAGAGTCTCGGCCGCTCTGCATCACAGGCTAATCTGAGTTACAGAATCGCCCCGAGCCTCTTCAGCATCTCCCTAAACACTCAGACCAAGGCAGAAACCTCTTTTCAAATGTAAACATGAGTTCACAGTGGGAATTTGCATCGATCACTGTCCCAGACTTACTAGGGACAGGAGTTGATTTACATGGAAACATTTGCTAACAATGGGAATTTGCATTGAGTTTACACCTTTGGGAGCAGGAGGCCATTCGCCTGAAGACACACCCTCCTCTGTGTGTGAGTTATCTCTAAACTCTTAAATACCTTATTACCTTTTGGTTTATTTCTTTGAGAATGAGACCTCTGTACCAGTCGCACTGAGACATTTCAAATGATACCAAACATGTATAAAACTGTATGATAATAATTCACATTTAAATCATATAGATTTTTGGGTGAATTTCAGGTGATCTCAGCTTGAGAGAGAGGGAGTGGGGGAAGAGGGGAAGAGATGTATTCTGAGGTGAGACTTGAGTCTCAAATGGTGATGCTAACTTCACAAGAGAGAGTTCAAATGTTAATTTCCAGAAAGGTCCTTTGCCTTCTCGGGCAATCGCCATTTTTTTGCAGCGTCGTACCGCATTTTAGCATGGCTGTAGCGCTTTACTGACGCACCAGAATTGCAACTATTAATTGTATTCACTAGTTTTACCATGTTGTAATATTGGTCACTTTTCCTCTAGCCAAGTCTAGTTTATTTGTATAAAACATAACAACATCTCATTTCAAAGAAGTTCTACAGAATTGATGCCGCCAGTGAGCAAGTAAAAGCTGACACAAGGATAATTTCACGTACAATGAATTTCCTCAATTTAGAAGAAGACATTTAAGTTTTTTTAAAACTGTACGTGTATATCCACACGGTAGCAGCAAACTACAATTTGCTGTCATCATAGTCATGTCTAAACGGCCACAGATTTCAGTCTTTTACATGAACGTGTGTAGATGACGGATTACCAGATTCAAAATACTGTACTAGTTTAACTCCACAAACTATTCAATGCAGGTTTTTAAGTCTTTATAGGTCTATATACGTTTTAATTTGAATATAGTTTTATAATTTATAAATATTTATACATTTATAAACCCTACAGCAATTTCAAAGACGTCTAAAAATGTGGAAAAATGTGGAAAGTCAGAACACCTGACTGCGATGAGTCTTTTTTTATTATCACCAAGATCCAGCTGATGCACATTCAATGTCTTTAAAGCGGCTGGAAAATCTAGCTAAAACCGGATTGGGATCAGATGGGATCTGTGTTTTGGAACGTAGTGGCTGCATGTTTTCTAGCTGGTTCACGCTAGACCTTTAGGATGGTATGACCTGGTCATTCCACCTGGTATCTTCACCACCAGCTAGTCAACTACATAAACCAGCTTAGAACAGATAGAAACCAACAATGTTATCCCAAAACCAGGTTTGTGCATTTATAATCAAACCAAACACATTACAACATTTTCTGTCCATCATGATCCTCAGGTGTTCATTGTTATACAGAGCCTTTTATTCATTGATGTTAAACATTCAACTTGATAGAGTCCATTTCAAGAAGTAAACATTTGTTTATTGTGTTTGATGTCCATTTATCCCTCCAGGCCTTCTGGAGATTATTTTAGGTTTTTCTCGGATTCCTGTTTGTCCTTTTCTATTTGTTCCTGCTCGTCCTTTTCCATTTGTTCCTGCTCTTTGGCGTCCATTTCTATCAGTTTTTCCTCCACGTCTTTGGGAATCTCCACCTCCATCAGATTCTCCATTCCCTCCTCCGGCTCGTCTCCAATCAAAACCTTAATCAAAGACGCACAAAAATTGCACATGAAACCCTAATGGACCCGAATACGTTCCATCAGAGTCGCATATCAAGAGGAAAGTGGTAATGACGCAGGACAAGAGCTAATGAGATGCCAGACAGCACTTGAGTTTTACTGTCATTCCCAAGCACCAATTTCGGGAACCCGACAACATGGAAAAACTTCAGTAACATGATAGCTGTTAAAGTCGTGTTAGTTAGAAACTGCTGCATTATGAAAAAGCACCCATTAATCCTGGATAAATATTAGCCTCGTTCTGTGCTTGGCATATTAGCTGTTTTATTGACGCTAATTAAAATGGTTGGGTTGAGGCAAATGGCCGAACCACTGCTTCTGGCCCGGAGTTCAAAAGGGATCTCCCAGACGTTATGGAGAATATCATGCTTTAATAGGAGACCCTGTGACATCTTTTCCATGGGGCCGTACCCAAATATAAGCCTGCCACGGTGCAAGGAACAGGCTTTTTCCACCAAATTAGTGTCTCCTGCTTTTTTCGACCAAACTCATAAATCCTGGTTTTGGAGGACTGGAATTGATCTGCATACTGTCTGGGGTCTTCCAAAGCACAACAATCCACAGAAAATGTTGCATGCAACGACCTTGCAAAAGTGATGCAATAGAGATGCAACAGCAGGGGGGCGTGAGGAGGCGTCGCCCCCTAACCCGGACTATCCTGCCCCCGCAGTCACCATGTGAAGAATGTAAAAATGCATTTTAAAGGCCCATTTTTAAATTTTGGATGGATTTTAAAGGCCTTGAAACATGCATTATTATTCAATGTGTTCACATAATTCCCACTGAAACAGGAAGACAGGGCGGGTAATATCGAACAGCTCCGCCCCTTTTATAAAACAGCCAATAGCGTTTAGTTTCTATCACAGCTCGGCTAGAGCTGTTGAGTTCAGTAAAGCCGCAGTTTCACTGATCTCTAACCGTTTCTCCTTCTAATCTCCTCCATATCACTTTAAAATACAGTATTCTGTGCAGAATTCAAACGGGTCCGATACGTTTTCTGGATCTGCAGCGACCTGATCACATGATCTGAGCTGCGGCGGTTCGCGTAACACTAATGTGAAACCAGACTTAATTCACATTCGCCTCAAAGGAAAGATTATAAACACTGTCTGAATCGTTCTCTATCCCCTATATAGTGCACTATGTGCAATTGTGCATTTCGAAAATTGTAAATGTGTGAACAAGTGACCGATTTCAGCCACAGCTTCAGCGTCTATTTATAATGTAGGGGGCGGAGCTTCAGATTCTAGAGAGCATTTGATTAGACAGAAAATCTGATGAGGAGCTGAAGTGCAGAGTGACAACCATTGATCCATATTGGCGGAAATGAGAGACTGTTTTGACTAAGTTTTGAATGCTTATGTCTTCTAAATAAGAATGTTGTCATTGTTTTGGAGCACACTAGATTATCAATAACTGAAGGCTAACATATTCATACTAAAAGCCAAAAAACATATCAACTTGTGTGCAATCTTGAGCTGATTGCTTAGTGAAAAAAGCAATGTTTTTCCATAAAGGATACATGCAATGCTGCCTAAATATTTTCAGAGTAATATTTACAATACCTGGACGAGTTTCTCACAGGCTGAAATAACATGCGGATCTTTCTCCCATTTGTCAAACTCCCTCATGATGGGATAAACGTTCTTGTCCTTCATGATCTGTCGGCCCAATCTAGTAGCTGTAAGCTGAACACAAACAGATCATTCAGAAACTGAACTACAGAACAGACTAACCAACATACAAGAGGAAAAATATAGTGATTTTACACTACTGTTTAAAAGATTGTGGTCAGTATGGGTTTTTTTAAAAAGAAATTTATACTTTTTGTTCAGCAATGATGCATTAAATTGATTAAAAGTGGCAGTAATGACTCTTATAATGTTATAACAAATTAAAATAAATGCTGTTCTTTTGAACTTTCTATTCATCAAATAATCCTGAATAAAAATGTATCCTGATTTCCACAAAAATGTTAAGCAGAACAACTGTTTTCAACATTGATAATAATAATGAATGTTTCTTGAGCATCAAATCATCATATTAGAATGATTTCTGAAGGATCATGTGACACTGAAGACTGGAGTAATGATGCTGAAAATTCAGCTTTGATCACAGTAATAAATTACATTTGACTATATATTCACATAAAAAACAGGTATTTTAAATTTGACTAATATTGCAGAATATTACTGTGTTTTTGATCAAAAATGCAGCTTTGGTGAGCAGAAGAGACTTTCAAAAACATTAAGAAGTCTTACCGACACCGAACATTTGAACGGTAGTGTATGTCAGTAATTGAAACACAGGTAAATGATAGATTTGACAGGTAAATGAGATATGAGATGTGGTTCATACGAGAATGAGGGTTTCTAAGAGCATTTTGCGGATATCAGGATCCTCTTCTCTCTTTTTATCCTCCGGCAGATACTGCAAGTCCACCGGCAAACCTGTAAACACAGACACTGAGTTATATGAGGAAATCGGGTGTGTAATTGTTTTACTGTTAAAATAGTGGCACAAAAATGACACACTTCATCTTTAAGACACTGTCTAAAAATAGTAAGTATAAGCGATAAGAAAAGTGATGCTTGCCACTCGAACATACTGCAAATTAAATTAGTACTTTGGGCCAATAGTGATACAGACCATGAAAGCACTTCAGAAAGGTCATATAAGGTCACCTATTAACTAGGAAGGATCCTCTCCTTTTTGCAATCTACTTATTAGCTATTTTGGTCAGAAAGCATGGTGCATTAAGAGGAGAATATGGTACATATAAACATTTCAAACAGCTTTTATGAAACCGCAAACTTTGAACTAAGATTCTAACTTAGCAAATTCACAACTTCCTGCTGTAATGGCAGTATTTCCACTCTGTTCATTCCATTTTCCTCACACATGTTGTTGGAAATATAATAAACATCAAAATGAATAAACAACACCATCTACTGGACAAGCGAGAGTGCTGCAACAGCAATCAAAGGAGAGTGAAGCTTTTTACATTA